>KZ308452.1:0-19124 GCA_000376725.2 Ladona fulva
AAGTGAATGTTAATAAAGCTAGAGGAATACATTGTTTCGTTAAGAGTACACATACGCATTTCTTTCAGTGACTTCAACGTTAGGAATGTGAAAACAATGGCTAATAAGCTATTTTCAGAGTCAAATGTCTTTGGGCTTTGCTAAAACATATTCCTTATGGAAATCATCCAATTAGTTGAAGATTTGCTGCTTATTAGAACGAACGACCTATTCAATTTCAACAATGCTATGATATCGAAGTGAATATCTTATCTAGACGTTCGGATTATTTTGCAAACATTCTGATACGTAAGATTCGTTAAAGAAAAGAAAATTTTCAGTACAAAAACCGGTAAGGTATTCGGAAATCATTCCATTAATAGAATTGAATAGAAACGGGATATAAAATCAAGAATTCGTTACCAGCGCTTCAATAATTGCAAATAATACTCCCGGTTCCCAGGGATGCTGGACGTCTAAGCACTTTGAACTTGGTTCATTGCCTTAACTTAATATTCCATGAATTGACTACTTTATTCATGAGTACACACAAACTAAAAATTCCTAAGCAAATATTAAAAATTCTCGGACTCAGAACTAAATAAATACCTCTACAATGTGAAAACGTAAATAAATTGAAATCATGTCATATGATTAGGAAATAAATCTCAGAAGAAAGGTATAATTACATTCGTTTATAAATTCGAATTGCCTCTTAAAATATCTTCGTACATGTGATAGTAATTTAGGTCAGATATAGAGCGCAATTACGCTCACATATCCGCTGTTAGATTAAAAAAGTGTAAATTGAAACTCACGGCACCAGAGTAATAACATAATGCTAATCGATTTGCCAAAGGATGAAATTATTGTATTAATTTTTATTCTTGTCAAAAGGTTAACACATAGGTCCGGTGTCAAAAAGTTACTTAACGATTTCGCAAGAATATTGGCAATGGAATAAAATCTGGATTTGATACAAGTACGAATTAGGTTATTTATTGCAACAAAACTCGAGTGATTTGAATGTATAAAAGCTTAACATTGATCTATATCCATTTTTATCTTCTTGGTTGTACTGTCCTGTAACGTATTTTATTTGACCGCTTTTTAGCAAAAATTATTCAGCCTTGCTATTTACGTAAAAAATTAGAATTCGGGAATATGTAAATTTTAAGAAAGCCGAGTGATTGATATTGAAGGCTTGTAGTAATCAAATATAATAGCATAGCTGTCGAACATCGCTATAATCTTTATTACGAATAACTAACTTATTGAATGATTTATCACCGTTGATTTGAAATATGAAAGTTTATAATAAAAATTATAATGCGACATAAATAACTAATAACGACTTAATCCACCGAACAAATATTCCTATCTCGTCTTTAGTCATTCCTAATTCAATACTGTAAATATTAGCCAATCTTGAATTTCACGTCATAATATTTCCTAGATAAGTCGTGTCTATCACCCAAAAACAACAAATAATGTTGTTGTAATAATATAAATGGTTGGCTACGCTCCTCCTGCCGCCCTTTAGATGCCGCCGCCCGGGTGCGGTGCACTCCTTGCACCCATAGGGCGGCGCGGCTCTGACTACTACTATATAGTACTACTACTATACTGATACAAATACATACTAATCCAATATTGTTTTACAATATTAAATAATAGGACAATATTTGTCATATAATTATAGCGAATAGCCATAAGTAGAATTTCTGTTCATATAAAGGTAAGCTAAGTTTGTTTGAGTTTATAGAAATGCCCCAGTGGGCCAACGGGAAACTTGTCTTAGCCGACTGACCTTAGAAGTTTCTTACCCATTCCCTCCTTAACATAACCGAGAGAACGTGCAGTTGAACCTGAATAGAGAAAATAGTTTGATTCTCGATCAGTGGCCTTCTTCTGGGGAAACTGGAATTTTAAGTCACTTTCCCTCGTTGCTCTTACTTTTCATCCACTCGCGTCAACAACAATAGCGTAATCGACGTTGGGATCAGGTAGTATTCAAAGGCAATTTATGTTCCCTTCATTACAAATGATTATCAATACAAGCGTATAATTCAATCCGCTCCATATACAGATTACTTACGGGGCTGTTATGTATTCTCATGAATCATTGGAGTAAGGTGTAATGTGCGGTTGAAAGTCACAACAGGTGAGTGGCTCTAGTAAGGATATTAGAAAATTGCTTGATGTTTCGATAATTCTGGTAGTATATCATTGGAAGTTGTAGGAAGTAGGAACGGGAAAAATCGCTAAGGTACTTCATTAACCTAATATTTTGATACATCTAGGAGTTTGAAACGCTCTCATTGTACATTTACACTGCAGATATCTCTCTCATGATCGGTATAAATGAGTTTCTCATAATCGATATTTCTCAGTAACTGTTTGTCTTATTTTTTCATAAATTTTAATCAGCATCTTTAACTTCTTAATAAATTTTCACCTCTAAGGAGTTGCACACAAGAAGTTTAATGGCACGATTGACTGTATTTATGGTGACAAATGGAAATTTATGAGAGATATAACTGCATTTTTCACAGTTATAGGATACTTGTAAGGCATAAGGAAAATAATACTTGAAAGAAATAGAGTTCTTGAATAAAATGACTGAAAGAGTTGACACTAAGTATAAGTTATTTAACACTTATCGAATGAATGTAATTGCGGATCAATTACAATTCTGGCGCGTGGTTAAGCCATCCTTCCCATGCTTCACCGAATATAAGCCGTGGTAATGGAATGCTACAGCAAATTTTAGACGAAAAATAAATTTATTAGTTTCAAAAAATAGTAAATTATGATAAAATCCCTGACATACATTTATTAGTATTTATAAAAAGTGATAGAGAGTGGAGATGCATAATAAATTTCGCCATTTTATGGAATCCAATCATGTGAACTACAAGAAAAGTCAGGTTTTATATATGTATATTGATCGGTTATAAATTGCTTATGTATCTTTTAGTCCTTCAAGATACTGTACCCTGCCGGATTGCAGCTTGTCGAAGCAATTCGAGATACCCCCCAAGTTCAGTAATTCTCTTCTTCAAAGGGAAAACTTCACAAGGTCAGCCATAATGCATGTGCATATGCATGGATAAGATATTTCGAGCAAGAGCCATAGGAAGTGATTAAGGGTTTCAGGATAGGAAGCGGATATGCGCGAAATTATCTGCGGCTAAACGAAGGCCAAGTCTTCTTAATTTAATCAAACGGACAACGGCAAAAATGATCCTGTGCGTCTCGAAAGTTCCCTTTCACGAGGAATTGCATCCGCCGATAAGATAGCAGATTACTGCGTTTTCCATCGAAATGTTGCGAATTGAGCGGCGGGAACTTAACCTCGATACCAAAACGCGACGGAGCGTAGAGTTATCCGAAGTCGAATTATCGCTCGCCCCCGGAAGGTTCTCAAAGCACTAAAAACCAGTCCTTCGAGACGGGCGCTGGTTGCAGTTAACGGTGCACACAATCCAAAACATGATAGCAAAATAGTTTCGCAATGCTTCCTACATTGCGGTTTTCGCGGAAGGATCTCCATTTCACATACCGGAACCCGCTCACTACCTTAATACACTCCAACTGAAGCCATTGCCAACCTACTCGAATCTCGAGGTGAGGCAGAGAAATATCCCAGAGACACCCGAAGGTTATCAAGTGGAAGTCTTCCCAATATCTACGCTCTCTTGCGGGAAATTCGAGTCCCCCGACCGCATGCAAATACACCATTAAGGTCCCGCGCATAATTCTCCTTTCGGAGGACGTTAATCGATTAGCCGCTGCGAAATTACTACAAAGTGAGAGAGCGATTGTGTGCCGAGAGTCTTAAATCACAGGCAGGGCCGGCTCGATGAGGATTGGCGTCCCGGACTGGGAGTCATGCTTTTTGCATCTAGATGCTATGAAAATGTAATTTTTTCCAAGACATTCTTTTTCAAAGATTATTTTTGGAATTCATCGATTAATTTAAACTGTAATATTATTTCCTAAATCCTAAAAGAAACTCGATTATGACTGATTACGATGGGTTAGTTTATCAATTTTTATACGAATAAATTCTAATAAAAACTTTTACCGGAAAACTTCATGACACGCAACATTTTTGTTGTAGATTCAATACATCTCCTAAAAGGTTATTTTTCCAAAGAAAATTATTAACTTAGGATTATACACAGTGAGTAACTCTTGCAGAGTATCGTTAACTAGCTTCTTCATGCATAGATCATAGACGATACCTCGTTCTAACATAATGCGCCCCCTAAAACTCGGCAACTGGGCAACCGCCCGGCTCATCCGTGCCTCTGCCGGCCCTGATCATAGGTATCTCGCTGGAGGAGGCACCAGTAACATCGTGGAGCAACTCCACCAGGAGTGACCTCCAGCTCCGGAGCATTTTTCCATGACGTGCGCCTTCTCGCCGCGACCTCTGCCCTAAAAAACAACGCAATTTCACCGCCACCGTTTCGCCAAGCGTATCGTCCACTCGATGCCAACTTCCCTCTAATCCAAGATGAAGTGATCTCACGATAAATAACGCGCGGCTACACGCGCGCTAACGCCAGGCCTTTTTTCGACCTCCACGCCAAGGTGTGGCGGTGGGAAAGTAGAAAAAAAAAGACCGTGCACTTCGTCTTTGTGATCACAGGAGTAATTTGGCGCAGATCTTTGAGGATAAAAGTCGCAAACTCCTTTTTTGTTAATGAAAATCTTTGGAAAAGGAACGGAAGGGGGTGGAAATTGCTATGCAGCGGCGGCGATTGTGCTTAATAAACCATATTCAAAATAAAGAAGTGAATAGCGCGGGTCTCTTAATCAGCTGGTTAAATTTCAAGAGATGTTTTGGAGGAGAAATAAAGTCATTACGAAGTTGCCCTATACGGCGCTGCGCAGCTTTGGAGAGAATTAACATGGAAAGATTTTGAGAATATGTTTTCGGACTCTTTTGTTCGTTTGTAATATTCCGCCGTATTTGTTTCGCGGAATTAGTATTTTTTAGTTTCTTAAGAACAGTCAACTTGACACACTCTTTGCGTTTTTCAGGCTCCAGAGGATTTGTCCTAAATGCTTTTTCATTAACTAGAGTCTAGGGTTGGTCTCATTTTGCTGTGTTTTTATCATCTTCCGAGGACGTTTGGAGATCTAAGCAAAGGGATTGCAAAACTTTAAATGCTGACATAAATTTAAAACGCATTTTTACCTACATATGAAATGATTTTACAATTATCGACTGAAGGTTCAAGAAATTGAAGCTATAAAAGATTTTGGAATTGGCAGTCATTAGAAAATTCGGTTTTGTTTTGGATTTTTCATTACATCCAGTGCTCACGCCTCTATTATTCGCAACGCTTTTCCCCAATAAGAGTACACTTTTTTAAAAACCCAGGAAGCACTCGCTAGGCTTTTATCTAGGGGCCCTAGTCAACCCATATGCAGGCGGCAGTCGCAGATAAGAGTTTGGGGAGGGAGTAGCTAAGGAGTGGGAAAGAAAGTGCATGTGGTAGGGGAAGTGCAAGGTGGCAAAATTAACCTTCGTATTACCGACGTTAACCGTCAAGAAAGGTAAAAATGTGCCTTACCAGGCAACTGGAATTTTGATGCGTTTTATGCTAGCGTGATTTTTGGGTAGGTCACAAAAAGTGGAATGAAGTTTCTGACTGTTTGACACCAAAAAACTCATCGTTGTGTGAATTCTTCGTCTATAGAAAAGAAAAGAGGTGAATAAACAGATATTTCTTTGAAAATATCAAATCACACGATATTTAGCATCGGCGCAGTGAATGTTGCCCACAAAAATTAATTTTTTATCACATAAAGGTGCTGTTATTATTAGTTTTGAACTCATACTTATTTATCAAACACATCACGATTTTAATACTGTGGTTATTGAGTAATTTTAATCTTTAGGGAATTTGGTTAAGTTTGGTAAATTATAAAGTCGAGTATTATAAATTAAGTTTCTCAGACATTCCTTTCTGTACATCCGGAGCTTCTTAATTTTATTCAAAGTATGCCCGAATTGTTGTGCAGAATGTATAATTTCAGAATAACAAGAGAAATAATGAAAATATCCCTCAAAATTATTTAGACGGCTGAAAGTTTTCTGATTTTAGGCTTGCCAGTGTCTCCATCAAGTATACAGATGCTAACTTTGGATTGATTCACTCGACTGGAAGATGTATAAGATGCAAAAATTGGGACTCGTCCTCTCCTGAATAATCTCTTAATATATGCACCAATGCTTATGCTTTGTTTCAGGGAAGAATGAATTACTATAAGTCTTCTTACCCTGAATTCTTCTGCATTGCTATTCTCCTGCATAAAAAAAATCGAGCGCATTTTTCTATCGTCTTGTATCCTTTCTTAGAGAGGAGCAAAAAAATTCGCATTTCTTAAAATTCTTCCTATGTATACCTTGCATACTCATCTTAATGGACTATTCTGGGCACTAGATATTTTTTTTCTCCTCATGAAGTTTCAGAGAGAAAGGAAATCCGCGCATTCAAAGAGCTGGGTTTACGATTCACGTTAGAGGATTGGGCCCCACGATCAAAATCCCTCATTGGAGCGGCCGCAAAGGAAGTAAAAACCAGAACTCCCGGAGCGAAAAGAGTTAATAAGGGAGTAGAATATTTTAGAGTAGAAAAGATAAGCGGCTTCCCTCCTCTCTCCTGCTGACTATACGCAATTAAGCCCATGCAAGACGAAAGGGAAGGGGTAGGGGTCGAAAAGGGAGGGGAAAAGGTGGGAAGAGGTGGGTTAGTTCTCGAATCCTCCGTCCTGGCGCTTCGCGACCGGCTTCGAAACAGGTTGCCGCCCGCGAAAGAGAGATTCGAGAAGGGAAAAGGGGAGATGACGGGAAGAATAAAAACTATTACCGAAGGAATTACTGGAAAAAAACCGCGAATTCCTAAGAGGAAGGGGGAGGCGAAAGAGCTCGTCTTTGCGGTGGAAACGCGAGGGGCAATCTTTGCGTCGGAGCGGAGGTTGAATAAAAGGGGTTGTTGGAAGGCAGTCGGCGGGAAGCCGGGATTGTATTTTAAATTCGGAAAGGCGACAAATTATGAGCGCTGTGGGGCAACGCTAGTCTTTCGCGGGGTGATTCGAGAATTCGCTACGGCGGCGCTAGTCACCTTGCAGTACGTTTTGTCGTGCGAATTCGGATGAGGGATGACTGCTTGATGGGATGGGAGAAGAGTTACCCAAGCCGCGGCGACCTCCGCGCCTCCCTCCTCTCTTTCTCTTGGAGTTGGGGCGGAGCCAAAGAGGGAGAGAGAACGGCACGACACAAGACCCCGAGGGACAAACTCTCTGGCGAATGGGAACGGAGAGTGCTCGTCTTTTGTTGGAGAATCCTTCTCGACCGTTGGGGGACGGAATTTAACAAACATTTGCGTGCAGCCGAGGTGCGAATTGAGAGGCATCGTCCTCAGCTGGAACGCTGAACCATGCGATGTTTCCTTTCCTCTTTTTTCCCTCTTCACATCGCGGGAAAAGATCCGCGAAATGCTTCACTTTTTTAAATGCCGCGTGACTGGATCGCGGACCGCGCTATGGTCGCCATATCCGTGCGTTTTACACGTGCGAACACGTGGTCCTTTGGCGATGGTGGCGTCCTCCGAGGCCGCGAGATGAGTTTTCGGATGTGTGACGACTTAAACTTGGCTTTTCTAGCCTTAATGCAAGGGGTGTCCAACCGAGAGACTAACTCTCCAATTAACTGACACTTTTTTAAAAGTTTTGTACAATTTTTACTTGGCCGTTCTCCTCAACCTTAATTTCTGCTCACTTTGGTACAAATTCAAACTCCATATAAGAGCATACTACTACCACACTATATTCTAGGTAAGTCCATTCTTCCTTGGGATTTTTCCTGGGTGCGCACCATCTTGCGCAAAGTCACCCTTACACATTTTCCTATGTTAGATAAAGTTAAAATTCGCCAACGTTAAATTTAAGCTAAGAATGAACGTTGGAAAACATCAGTTCGAATGCCGTCCTACAGTAATTAACACGTTCACTGCGGATCACTCCAGCTTTGGAGTTATAAATGCATTGGAAATATAGGTAGGTATCTGCAGTGAACATGTTAATTGCTTCCTCGCATATTTAAGCGCTTGTATGACCATGCAAATCATCACCAGAGTAAAGAACAACTGGAAAATTTGCCGCTCACCAGTTCAGAATTTGTGATCTTTGGAGTAAGATAGTTGGGGAGAAGGTTCAATTACGCACCCAGAGGGATGGCTGACGGTCTTCAGTCCCCCATAATATTCTACTAACATTTCCTAATGAACCTAATTCTTGAAAGTTTCACAAGTGCTCACAAACAAAGTTATTGAAGCTTTACGAAACTTCTATTTCTGTAATACTATTTTATTTTATAGTAAGAAATATGAATTTTACTTTAAAAGTTAAACTGAAAACTCTCAACCTACTACTAGTTAAGAAGTTCAAAGTTAGCTCCGCAGGCAAACATTCTGGATATGTACCTAGGAAGGATATTATTACTTGTATTTTTTTCCATCTCTTTCCGATTATTCTATTCCCATTAGTCAACATTTGATGTGGTCTCAGTATCCGAAGGTTATGTTAGCGATTTTAATTGACCTTCTATTTTCCTGCTGTTTTAGAAGCGATGGATTGATTTTGTGAGATAAGATTTCTTCATCGTTATTACCCGGTCATTATGCGTTATTTTCTAGCGCTGGTTTGTATAAATAGCCTGTTTAACTCACAGGAAATTCAACGCTTCTCAATGAATTATGATAATGAAATTCCGTATCTGATTAAAGCATGTTAATATAAATAATAATGTTTACTTATGTCCTTTTCCAAGCCATCTATGAGTAATTGAAAAAGGAGCGATATCAGATGTAAAGTTACAACTCGTCACAGAATAGAAAAACACGTAGCAGCATTGAGTTTTGAAAGTAAGTGTAATACATATAAAAATATTGTGATGAAGGACTCAAACAAATCATAAACAGTAATAATATGGTATAAGAATCTCAATATATCACATGAAAGGATAGACGAAACTCAAATATCAACTCTTAGTATATTATTCTGCATATGTTTTAGGAATAAAATTAAAAATTATTAAATAATTAAGGTTACTTATTTTGAGATAAGGACAAAATTTAACCTCTTTGATAGTGAAATGCATATAAATTAACACCAAAAATGTTTCAGCCCATCAGGAAAAGCAGATTTCAGTCTTCGAAAAATCTCATTTATTCAATTAAATTTTAAGGGAAACTGGAAGAGCCGGTCGTAGAAACTCATAGAAAACTTTTTTTATAAATAAAATTTACCTTCTTGAGTAGATATCTCCAACTTCTGGCTAGAAAAAGGTTTCCCACTTTTTTTGGTACTTTTAGTACTTGTTATATTGTGTAACTATCATCTAAGAGAACCCATTAATCGGTAAAGTTTTTCCATTCAGGATTACACGCTACTCTAAGCATTGGTTTCCTTCGTTAACTAAAAGAATATTATCAATTTTCAACACTAATTATTTAGGTTAACGTAACAGTAGCAAATGAAATATTTCGGATGAGGATCTCGGCTGTTAACTAAAGAGAAGACTTTTAAGAAAACGAAAAGATACATAACCATTTACTGTGCAGTAAATAATGTGTAGTTGAGGTTTATCATTTTCTCTGGGATATTGTTTTGAAGGAAAGCTCTCTCGTTCTTGGCTAAAATGTTTTTCGTACTCTTTCCTATCATTGCTCATCTGTAAATGCCCTCAGTTCCTGCGGCTTCATGAAATTACTTTAATTCGTTTTAATTCCTAAAGCCCGATCAACCTAAGAGCAACTCTCAAACGTTTTATAATTTTCATAATTCATCATCTAAAACTGTGAAATAATATCAATCCGATGAAGTGATTCATAACACTGATGTAAACGATTTTTTTATTTAATTGAAAAAATACAAGTCGACTTTATTTATAAGTACAGAAGAGTTTAAAGTAAGAACACAAAATTCCTGAGTTCTAATACTTTTTCAATCGGTATTTTTGGGTATATGTATCTTTAAAAAAAATTGGAAATTACATCACGATTACTCTTCGGGCGTTGTATTGTCATCATATTCTCCCACAATAACAATGATAATAATTAAGACGACTTTATTTGCCGAATTGGGTCTTAGTTAACAACTCTTACAATTAACCTTCTTTAAGTCATGAACATTAACAACCATGTCCTACCTATGATTCGAACCCGGAACATAACTAAGCTAAGCTAACACTCTAACCAATACATCACTGAGGTCGGAAATACCGTTGTTCGAAAATAAAGTATTATCTAAAATGATTCATATAAAATCTCAATTGACGTTAATGTCGGATTTGTGATGTGAAAGTCACTATAAGTCAATATGTCAACATTTACTAGCAAATAAATCTTCCAAATCTCGAAGTTTCCCGTACAGCTTTCCATATATTAATTTTACCGAAAAGGCGTTAAATCAATACTATATGAAAGTCCGGAACCCTTCCAAATGTCAATTCTTGGTCCGCGCATTCACTTTGGTCTCGTATTTCCTCACCAAGTCATTTCTTTTTCCCATTCCTTCCGACAGGCCATTCTTCCATTAAGAAAAACTTAATCCCAGCCCAAACAAACAGAAAATATTTCTCAGGTGGATTACTGACGAATTTTTTCTCCGTACGGAAAAAACAAGGAGTTTGCGTAAAACGTTTGGCATTTAGCTTTTCGTATAATGACAGCCAACTAATTTCCTTAATTATATCCTGACCTCAGGCGCCGTTTACAGTTATTTATAAGTCCTCACCTTTGCTTTAGGGAATTTATCTCAAACTTTTTATGGTAATGCACCGCCAACACACATCCGAACCTGTTCTCAAGCGGCTTTTCCCTCTGACCTAAATTTTGGAACCTTTTCTTCGAGGGTTTGCAGCCTACGTGACCACATCTCCACAACATATGTTAATTCTCCTCCTTAAAGGATACCAGAAGGGAAAATATGAGGATGTGTTTTGTCTCCTTAAAACAATTTCCTTTACCCAGAGTTCGCATGTTCAATGGCGGACAAGACCTCCTTGGACAGTTATGCGTAGGAAATTACGGGAGTTTAGCCGTTCTCGCGACAGCAAAAAGTGACGATGATGAAAGGATCGTAATTAGCGATATTGCAGGTTCTTCAAGGAAAACTGGAAAATTGTTCTAGCAAAATCTCCCTACTGAACACTTTATTTCGGGATAAATGAAGTTTAGACGGCTTTCGTAGATGCATTTCATTCACGAAAGGTTGTTCTACATAATTGATCATGATTACAGAATGGTCATCCATGAGAAAAACTGAATTTAAGGTCTCGTACACGTAATATGGGAACGGTAGACTCCTTCCAGACGATTTATATACGAATAATTCGATATCTCTCGATATCTATCAACACAGGAACATCTGCTAAAACTTTCACCTTTTATCAAACCTCTTCAATTTTTGTCGTTTTTATTAAAATTATCACATTAAAGAATCAATACTTTAAAGAAGTAAATATCTCAATAATTTTGAAAGTAATCAACTATCAATTAGAAGTGATCAACCATCAATCTTTCTACTTTCAATAGGTCTACCGCCATAGCCTTCATAGTATGCCCTTTTTTTATTCCGAACAATTCGACTTTTCGCACTGTATGATATTAAGATGAATCATAAGATTTATAGAATAATAAATCTTTCTCAGAATTTTCCACGTGAAAGATGAATGTGCGAAATTTGAAAAGTAGATGTTGAGGAAGGTTATTTCTTGTTTGATTGTAAAACGAATGACCTATTCCAAGATTTGCAACGCCTCCGTAGGGGCATCTTGCGACTAACGTATTCATTTCTTCACTTTCCAGTTTTCGCTTCCCCTCTGTCGATCAAAAATGACTTTCGGGAGATTAAAGGTGCCGCTATATTTTCTTACAAAGTAGTTTATCGCCTCAAGGCTCCGTTCACCGCATTCCACTGAACAATTGAAAGTATATTTCTACCTCCGCTCGCGAAAAAAAATTTCGTATCGTGTTCATTTTTGCTCATGAAATAGGAACTCATTACAAAAAGTTTTCGATGGCATTTTAGGCCTTGATTGAGGGAATCAATCTTATCGGCAACTATGATATATTTTTATTACCGGAATATTCCTCTCGATTGCTATTTGGTTAATATTTCTTATAGTTTGGAGCATATCTTTTACTGCTGTGTGTAAAAATATACGTGTCTAAGGTTGACTTCTGGATTAGTTTATCAATAAATAACTTGGTCCAAAGAGGCGAGATTGACTTATTATTATAGTTCTGCATTTTTACGAAGTGTGAGCTCTCTAATGAACTTTACTCATGTGAGTATTGGGTTGAAAATTGGAAGTATTAAGCAGCCTTTAGGAGGTAGGAATCTTCTCAGCGACCCGTCGTAATCTAACCATCGGCCCACAGCGGTCGATGGGCCGATCTAGACCTACCTCCTGGCCAGTTCTCTTGCCCTGATACTTGATTATTTGATTTTCGTTCACACAGTATTGTTTTCATGAATTTTGTTTCAGTAAATGAGAAAATTGTTATATTCTCATAAAATAAAATCGATAACATCATACTTGATCTTAAATGAAAGTATGTATTTCATTGTAGAAGCAATCCTCTGTTAAAGTAATTATGATTTTTTTCATCTTTTGCAAGGAAGATATTGGCTTTAAATGATTGAAGAGTGATAGCAAAATGAACTGCTAAACTAAATAAACACAATCGATGTCTTTTATCTTGTCTTGGCTGTCGAAGATTATTTGTTCTAGAACCAAATTTGCTAATCGAAAAGCTTTCTCTCATAAGTTAACGAGTCCTGAAATACGCTTGAACACTGCCGGAAAACATTTTGTCTAATTTAAAGAAGATAGGACTGTAACTTATTTGCTAATTTCTGATTTCTTTGCACATTCGCGAGTTTCCTCCAATACATTTGTTAGCCGAATCTGCATTTACTTGCTAAGTTTCGAGAACCAACAAAAATTCTTCGTTAGCAGCAAAATCAATACATTCTTATCTCTTATATCTCTTCCCCAACCGGAAATCAAGAAATAACTCATTTAGACTATTAATTAATACGCTTATGGAGAATCTTATTTTAAATAAACAACTGCCAAGAAAGCAATTGCTCCTTTAGATGTCGGTACAAGATTTCGATATCCCAAGTAGAACTTCTAAGATATTTTCGCCGATTTTCCATCCCATTTCTCACGGTAAATTCGAATTCGGGCTATTCCGGCCTCTAAAATGGCTTTATCCGAGGCATAACGACGTTGGGAATACGTGCCTATTTATAGCGTTCGCCAAAGCGAACTCGCTTGTTTTTCAGCCGGTCGTAATTTTTTTCCCTCCGATTCCCTCGAACTCCGAAAGGTAGCTGCTGGATCGGCCGCGACGAAGCGTGTCCAAAGGAAGAAATCTCCGCATGCCGACTCTAGGTCCGGGTCGGGTCCGGTTTAGAAAAGAGGCGATCAAACGCTCGCTCGACGAAATCTCCGCTAAGAGAGGTCGGATCGCGGGTGACGTCACACGATTTTCTGCGCCTTTTCCAAAGGCGATCCTCATTCTGTTCTTGGGGTAGGCCGACCACATGTCCCGTTTTCTCCGAAATGGTCCCGTTTTCGAGACAAACGTCCCGTCGCAAAAAGTCGGAAAATCCTATTTCTTATGGCGGCCAGATTTAAATTTAGAATATGCGACAAAAATGTCTATAAGTTTTCTATGAAGCGAGTCTAAAATCTTGGGTTGGATTGAAGAGGAGCCTTTTAGTCTCAATCTCGCCCAAATCAAGACGATTACTATAATTATTATTACATCATATTATAATTAATATCATAATAAAACATTTTTATAAAAAACGGGGCATAAATGGGACATTCACTGTTTTGAAGTGTAATACACCTAATTTCATCAGCATTTGTGTCTCCATTTAGATTACATAGTTAATTTTTTCATTAGTTATCTAACCATCAAGCAGACATTACGAAATTTGTCCTTACATCATGATAGAATGTCTCGTAGTTGATGACTGCAAGAGAAAAGTCAAACCAAAGCGCAACATATGTCCCTATAAACGTACCCAAATACACCAAAACAATACCCCAAGTATAAAAAAAACGAGGCAAGGCACATCAAGATATATTGCTTTAATTGACTTTATTCATGATAATAATACTTTCACACGCCTCTAAGGACAATCTCGGGACAACGGGACAAGGCAGTGATATAAGGGACAGTTCCTCGATGTGATACTGGACGTCTGGCAAACCTATTTTTTCCCGTTTTAAAGCCACAAAATTACTTTTCCTACTAATATGTTGACAACAAAAATGACACGTGAATTCCGCTGAAATACCAGGTGGGGATATTGTTTTTCTTTGGAAAGTGGTGTATCTGGGTTCGAGTCCCAGTCACGTCCGACGTTTTCACTTACGTTTGTCCTTGTGGCACTTAGACAGAGTATCTTCTGGCACTTGAACTGAATGAGTTAGCTTTGTTTACTTCCTTTTCTCAGAGCCAGTTATCGAAGTATTAGATCAAAGCGAGGACTTATTGGAAAATTTCCTTATTATTATTTCTCTCTTTATTCGGCCAGGTTAGGCCCAGTCTCTTACACCTAACATCCGGCCAAATTTGGCACAGCATAATAAAATTGATCATTGATAACCACTAAAAATTTATTGATACTATTATATAAACTTAAGCCATAATTTTATAGTACCTCATTGACGTTGTTACGGCTATTCTCGTGCTGTTTGGTTCCAAAAATGAGCAATTCGTCACTATGCTGAATACTAATTCAGCTGAGTTGATGAGCTCCTTAAATACTTCACTAATGTGACTTTATTCAGCTTACCATCGTTATAATATGTTTTGAACTGTCTATATTTTCATTTTTTTAGGCAGGGTATTTGTACCCCAGACCGGTGTCCTAATGTCGGCGCCCCTTTGATGGCTGCATCCTTAGGAGGTTGGAGGAATTGCTTGCAGTCTGAATCCGACCCTTCTCTCAGGTAAAATTTCCATCCACAGACTGATTCCATACGATAGTATCTATCTTAAAAGAGTAAATAAATAGATAAAAATGAATGGGTTAATTTTCACGTACGTATTATAACTTATAATTACGTATAGAATAGAACAGAACTGCTGCAGATTACTGCGGAAAAGTAAAACCTTCGCTAATTGTTTATACAATGAATACGATCTAAAATATTCAACTGTAGCACTTATCCCGTTTTACTGAAAGTATCCTTTTTTCTACTTGATAGGATAGTGTTAGCAGATCATTAGACACATGCACTTACGCCTTTAACCCATGAAAAGTGGGAAAAGAGTGATAGCATGGCGCTCGCGAAGCGCTGAAGTCCCGGCATAACATCTGTTTTGATTGATTTCGTTGGAAGCGGCAGCGTGCCTCTGTTGTCCGAGAGTCGGATTCCTTCTCAACCGCCCCTGTCCCCCGCAAGAAGGATCTTTCGTTGCCTTACTCTTTGACCCCCGCAGCAAAAATTCATTGCTATCCGCGCGTGCAATGCAGGACGTGATTCGATCACGAAAGCGGAAGAGAACGAGTTATAGAAGGCGGTTTTTTGTCTCCGGGGCATATTTCGATTGGAATAAGGTCTCGTATCTAAAATGCCATAGCTGCCATATAGAAGGAAGGGAATATAAGTAGTTGGTTTTACGCAGTAAATCGTCATTTCCTTGACCATTACAAGATGTTTTCAAGCTGATGAATGTGAACTTTTCCTTTCATAAAGACGTTTGATTTATCTACGCTCTGCGAAACGCTAGAGAACTACTTTGGTGAAATCTAAATTTGCTGGAATAACTATTTACTTTTAGGAAGCACAATATTTTCAATTTCACAGAAATTGAATTCATCATTGACTGGAAGTAATTAAGGAAAGAGAACACAGAGGTCGGATACTCTAACTATGCGAGAAACGTTAATGCTTTACAACAGAACATAAATGAATTCTCGGTATCGAGTATGAGACGAAACGACCAGTTTTCCGGTCAGCTCAACTCAATACATGCGGAACGTTGTGGGCTGCATACCTCAACGGGGAAGGGGACATCAATATGCACTGCGCATCAGGGAATAAGGTCTCAATTGGTATATTACCCTGTAAGATAATATTTATCTAATAGGCCTTAATGTTATTCGGAAATAAAAATTATAAAAATATTGTTGCGTATCCTTTACAGCATCGTAACCGTCGTATATTGCTCTGAAGGATTGTTCTACCGATTGGCTTCACATACGAAAAGCCCAATCATATAATTGTTCACAAATTCCATCCTCCGCAGTACGAAGTATCAAATTTCACTATTTCACCCAAAAAAACACACGACTTGCAAAAGTCTCACAAAATCTTCTAGTGAGTACTAGTCAATTTCTGTTTAGTATAAGAATGTTATTGCTCGATTTTAAAGAAGTTGATTCCGAAGGCTTTAATAATGGTTAGAAAACTCATTGTTTCGTTTCGATTCGGATTTATAACGCATTCATAGTCGATAATTTTAAAATGTTTCTTCTTCTAAAGGATTAGCACCCTTTTTACAAAATTTACCTCCTAAACTACTCTTTCCAAGTAGTACGATGGATTTACGCAATTTTAGCAACGTTCAACCACACCAAGAAACATGATAATTGTCTAACAGATCTGTCCAGTCATGCGCGCATTGCACCTGTAAAGCGATCCTCCTCATTGTCAATGCAAGTGGTGAATGGCCGCTCCGTGAATCACCAATGAGGAAAGCTACTTGGCAGTTGTAATTCGCCACTTGTTTTACAACCGATTGAAGACTAAAAGAGACTCCTGCGTAATTTCTTACATTTCCCACGTCATCAATGGCATTCTCCGAAACCCGTCGAAATTCGCGTGACTCTGTCCTCTTTAGCGATAGCATAGGTTTCGAAATTTTCGCGAGATGTTACACTTTTTAGAAAAAAATGCCTCCTCGCTCAAAACAATCGGTCGGCACAATTATCGCGTTACGCTTTCAGATCCGAGCCTCCGATCCACGCAGGCCTCGCTTTTAGGTCTTTTCCACAAATAGGGAAGTTGGAGCGGATTTCTTTTCTCAGGAATCCGACTACTGGCGTTCTTTTTTCTCTAAAACTGCGTCGCAATCGTCGGCCGTCCAATCTCATCCGGCGAAACAAAACGGAGAGGAGGTTTTACAAAAGTTATTCCAAACCCGAGCAGTGGTTCGCCTATTTTTCGAGGCTTTCTAAACCGGCGATGCTTCGCCTGACCGCTTTCGGGCCCTCTCCCACTGCGCTTGCATTCACTGCAGAAGGAGGCGTCCGTGGCCTATATACCGCGCCACTGTGACAGCTTTCGGACGAAAAGATGGCGAAGTGCGTGTGACGTGGCGGGTCAGGTTAATCGGTGGAACAGGGGCGACTGCCAAGACCTTCCTCCGCCAGCCTGCCCTTTTGATTTCCCCTTCCCAATACCGCCAATGCACCTTCCTCTATCCCCACTGCTTCCCAAACGCAAGCCTCCGGAATACCCGAACCAACAGCGGCGTTCGCTGATCGTGTCGCAATATCTCACACTGGCGGTATTGTAGGACGGACGGGCCGCAATAAATTTCCCAATTGCTTCGCTCCTGGGCATTATTTACGCTCTTCGATTGTATACTCGTTGGGAAATTAGATCTCGAACGAGTGGTATGTTCAGTGTTGTTGTTTATACTCCTTTCAGTCGTTGGAGAGGGTGACGGATGGTCGGAAGAATTTAGGAATTAAGTCATGGAAAAAGTTGTTTATAGGAGGAAAATGAAGGGCTCGAGCTGTTTCGCATGTGTGATTGCGTGCGTTGCACAAAGGGTCTCGTTGATATATCTTAAACTAAGGGATGTAAATTTTTCACGGTAGTTGTATATGTAATTAAGTGTTACTATGACAAAGCTCAGTCCTTCAAGTACGATAAAACCAAAAATTACGTCTTAAGTTGACTAAAACCTTCGAAAGAAGCTAATTGAATGCTTATTGGTGGAGTGTCGTAAGGGTGTCGTGCGAAGTAAGACACCGTCCACGGATAAACGGTGTATGGAATTCGCAAAACCTCTAGATGTTGAACTGTAGGAAAGATGATCAAGTTTACAGGGTATCGCAAAATAGGAGGTATTGCAAGGAATTGAGAGATCCAATATCTGTAGGAAGCAGATATGAATCAGAAAATGAGAAAAAAGCCTGGCATGTAGACCATCACCAAAAGACAGGATGCATGATTATATATGGGATGAAAGGATGAGAACATGTTGTGGATTAACGTATCCATTAGATAATATAAGGAGGAATATAGAATGAAGAGATATACAAGGTAGCTGGAAAGAGAAAAGACATGAAAACTGTTGTAATACAAAGAACCTGACCCGTAATCCACGCGATGCTGTAGTTTTTGATAACATTCTTAATCATTCACTCGACGCACTCTGTTTGATTTTAATTGCAGATTGTCATGAATTGGTTTTTAAATTATGTATATGTAATTACGAATCTTTTTTTAGTCCTGAATCATTCATATAATTTCGAAATTGCGAGAACTTTGATAAAATAGACGGAAAATTAGGAAAATTTTTCGGAAATAAACAACCCATCCCTTTGACGACCAAAGCAATTGTTGATCATTGATTTCATGAGTTATCCCATACTTTACCTTAAGAAATTTACGTAAAATAGGTTTTCGTTCCCTGCAGAGGTTGTTTCTTTTACAAAATTAAATCAGAAAAAATCGTCCTACAAAATTGAGACAAGTGTCACAAGAAAGGAAAATGATCATAGATTTTCATTTTAGTCGTGAAATATTGATATAGATCCGAACTTTCGAGGATTTTGATAAAAAACACGGAAAATTCGTAACATTTTTGAGAAATAAACAACCCATCCCTTTGACGACCAAAACAATTGTTGAAGATTGATTTCATGGGTTATCCCATATAAATGCTCGGAGACAATCAGTTCTTATAATTTTTATAGAAACATTACGTAAAGTAGGCTTTCATGACTTGAAAACAGTAGAATAAATATTATAAATAATGGTAAGAAATATATTGAGTTATTATGATCTTACG
>KZ308452.1:19189-51736 GCA_000376725.2 Ladona fulva
AAAATAAATATTATAAATAATGGTAATAAATATATTGAGTTATTCTGATCTTGCGGCAGAATTGTTTTGTGCTAAGGATGACTAGATATATACGATAATAGATATATTTTTAAGCTAAATTAAGTCCCGTCATGCTAGACGGGGGCGTTTAATAGTAAAAGCAATAAATAAAGAAAGTAGGTTTTACTTGATATATCTCTGATTGTAGATTAGATGTATGGACAATTCCTCTTGTAATAATTTTAACCTCAGTGAAGTACCTAATTTAAATGCGGCACATTATTTGATTAATCTAGTGCTGGATAATGAAAATAAATAATTAATGATAAATGCTCCTATCAAATACTTTATATGAATTAGAAATGCTGTATTAAGCGATGTTAAAAAACTTGCCATGAACTTAAATTTTTACTAGGTTGAATACAATTACAGCTTCAGCAGTGGTTCTTATTTTTGTTTACCAAATAGCCTAAAGAAATTTTCCTATGTTGCCAAAAACTGTAATCTTACGTTAAAAAACATTTTAAAATTATGGTAGGACAACATTTAGTTACGCATGCACAAGATTCCCCTTTCATTAAATTGGAAAATCAGCAATAGCAAGCACTAAACAAACATCAGGGTACAGTATTCGGCTCGAATCTATTTTACTTTCATTTTATTTAATCTTGCGGTGAGAATAGTCATTACCAATGTTTCTTTCATTCTCGAATCTGCCCGTTCTCGGAAGCAATGCGCAGATAGTAGCAGGTTGATTTGGAACCGTTAGGCCGAACTTCTGGAAAGAATCTTTATCGTAGGAAATGCGGGAAGATATTTTTTCCCCGTGAGGTTGGTGGCTTTTCAGGACTTCTGTCGAGGATGAGGCGCGTAATCCAGGGCTTGCGACAGAACAATTATTAAGCATGACGCATGCAGTCGTTGGTTACCGGCAATTTGGATGTCAAGAACCCTTTTCCACGGCGACCGAAGCCGAGACATATAAAGACACTCGAATAGTGTATTCACACTCTGCGTGCTATGGGCGTCCCGAAGGTCATAGAACCCAATTCATTAAGTGTGACGTCCGTCTGATTAACAGATGAACATAATGGCGGTGATTTTTCAAACTTTTTTCGCGGTGGTTTTTTCAAGTCGGTTTCTGGGAATTTCCCTCGGAGCGTAAACTCGTAGGCCGAGCCGTCTATCTCGAGCCTGCCCACACGCACGTCAGTGAATTACGTCGATTTGACGAGCTGAGTTCCGACTTATCAAGAGTGCCATGTTATTCTTTCCGCATATTTGTTGCCGGAGTCATTTGTAATACTCGAGGGGTCAAGTTGTGGATAATGAACCAGAAATGATACAAATATGCTAATGTAATACGATCGCGATCGAGCCAGCGAAGGTACCTATACCCAGTGTCTTCCATTGACAAATGTGGCGATGTTGGTACTCGTAGTATTGTTAAAAGTGCTCCGACAGCTGAGATCATTGGGTTTCCATCAAGAATCGAACCCAGAACCGCTTTCACGAAAGGCGAACTCCCTAACCGCTTGCGTATCCGGGAGCCCTAAGTGGTGATCGCTGTTACCATCCAAAGATCAGCTGGGGCGTTGGTTTTGCTATCGTGATTTCGTAATGAAAGGGCTTCATATGAAGTACAAATGCAAGATAAGGTTTTTGTTAATGAAATTCAGATATATAATCGTTTTTCTCAAACATAATTTTTCGGGACTTCCGAACTTGATCCTTGATTGAAAATTCAACTATGCGTCGAAACCGATTACTTACGATTGATTTGTCGGGATGGCAATAGAAAATGCAAATGCTCTCCATAGATTCAGCGATACCCCTCTTAAAAAATGAAATCTTTTCCGTCAGTTTTTAATTTCTCTGTCGGATGAATTGCAATCTCTTTCCACATAAGCGATCTTTCATGCTCTTTTGTGTTTTTTTCTATAAAATTAACTATAATATTTAGAAATTGAATTAATTAAATTTTCTAGCGATGACAACGACGAAGAATAAAATTAAGGTAATTTCTGACTATCTAGGATTGAAAAATAATGAAGTTAGCTATTGTTAGACGTTTCATGGATTTAAAAATGGGATGTGCATTAATATTAGTATGTGGTAATGATATAAAGGACATAAATGAGTTATCAAATTACAATTGAATAATTCGAAAAAATTTATACTAAATCCTATATTGCATTAAAATATTTTTCGTTAATTACATCTATGAGGAATATGACCGAGATTTGATTCTCTTTTCCCTTGGGATGGAAATATTTTTGAATGCAGAATTATCTTTGTATCAGTCAGATTTGCAATTCAAAAATAGTTAATGGACTCTCTACCGGTTGAGGCTCCTTTCATCGGGAAATACGCACTGTGCATCAACAAAGAAGCCGAATTTTCTTGGAGCAATTTGTCACATTTACACCAAATAGTTGCTGTCTGTAAAGTATTTAGCTCGAAGATAGGTTTGAACTTTATTCTGTCTGGCTTCAGCTACCAACGGCTTTGGAGAGGGAATGAGGATTACAAGAAAAGATGAAGAGAGATTATTTCGTCTTTGATTCCCATCTGAGCCACATGGATATAAGTGGAAAATGTCCACGTTAGTGCAGCACAAGTACCATATGAATAAAATTTAATTGTATTTTGTAAAGGGCGACCAAGATGAATGCAATTATTAAGTACCATTCACACCTATTTAGCCTCCGTATTACCACAACCACAAACTAGACGAATGGCAATTGAAAGATATATTCTCTTCTTACCTAAATGTAAGGGCAAAAGAAAATATTCATGGTTTTAGTTCAGAAAAGTGGCTTAAGACTTTGAAATAAAAGAATCGATAAAATCTTTAAAACTTTAAAGTTATTAAATGTTTACGTTGAAGTAATTTGAAAATAAGTCAAAAGGAATAACAAGTGTGAAAAATAGCGACACGCCATGCGTGTCGCTATTTTTACCATGCCCGGAAAGTGGGAGACCTGGGTTCGAGTCCCAGTCGTGTCGCTATTTTTCACACTTGTTATTCCTTTGGGATTTTCGTAGGTTTTACAACCTTCTAAGTTAACTTCCTTTCCTTTATCCAAGTCAAAAGGTTTATGTTGGTCAGAGGAGAGTTCGTATTTAATATGATGGGCTCGCAATTAGTAATTTATGTTCTATGCACTGATGGGACACAAAATAATTTTAAGTGTGGCTTCTGTCAAATTAGCTTACACAGGAGTAAATCCGGTAACAGTGAGAAAAATCGTTAAAACACAACACAATCGCTAAACTAGCCAATATAAACCTTAGTGATATTTGGCTTTAAAAGTTGCCGAACGTCTGTCATCCACTCTCCTCAACCGATTTCCAATGGACTAGATAAAACGAAGTACCATGAATCTCAAGGATAGCGAGGAACCAGAAAAGGGGCGGAAAGTGTAAGCTGGGTGCTAGGTCGGAGATCCTCCAAATGCCATTGGTGGCGCAACGACGACAAATTAGAACGATCCGGACGATAGATTTACCATAGACCTTCCATTCCGAAGAAGGGAAAGTTTGACAGAGTGAGAAGTTTATGGAGCCGTATATTTGAGTAACCTACATGAAAGTTGGTCGAAAGAGAACTTATCCGAAAAATGGAAATGAGCTTAGGAGTTTCAAGAGGATGGAGGATGTAGTTTTCGATACGGAGGCTGATACTGCTCTACTTTCAGGGTATAAAAATCGAGCATGGAATAATCCAGGGGATATATAGCCTTGGATAACTTATATCCATCTCCATCGCGATTTTTAGCAGAGTTTAAAATTTTATAGAAGAAAATGCAAACGTATTTTCCTGTGGAAATGGTGTCAGTGAGAGTGAATTAGAGTGAATTAAATCACCAAAGGGTATTACAGGTGTACTAATTGTATTATTATTTGCTGCAAGTATTATTAACTGTATAAAATGTAATAAGTTATGAGTTACTGAGTGAATAATGGGTCAAATGAGTACTCGGCGCTAGTTTTCGAGCAACTACGAATTCGATGAATATGTGATGTTGCTGAAGGGGCATCAGGATACTTTTGCAGCTCCTGAAAGAGTAAGCCAATGTAATTGAAGTAGTTGAATAACATAAACTAGGGGAATCCAAACATAACAGATGGGCCGCTGAGGTAGATAGATTGAGCCAGGTGAGCTTTTACTAACGGAGAACACAACTTGTCTAAAATCAATGCCAACATTTTTCATAGGATAATCAACCTGTAACGAGAGGAGTATATACCCATAGAAAAGTTGTAAAAATGCAAATACATCGGTAGTAAATGTATGAATGATAAAGGCGATTTGTTCAGTCGTAGGGACGTTGAATACCTTAACCTGAATAATAAGTTTGTGTGGATGGTACGTGTGAAGTGTTCCATGGCCGCATTAAAAACATTTGAAGGTTATAGTTTTTAAACTTCTGGTGTAAAAAACTGTAGAAGCTATCGATGAATATCTCGAAGTCTCAATGAAGGTCAACTATTCAAACCTACTGATGCATTTTGTACTTTTAATACTTCCGATTCGTGTTAAACGCACTTTAGAGCCTCTGACGAAGAGATATTTTTAGAAACAGGTGTCGGGGGAAAATAAATTCTACACATTTTTGTTAAATGTACGTATTTTTCATATTTGAAATGAAGAAATTTTACGTTGTAAACGGTTGAATGTACTTAATTCATTTCGTGGAGAATCTTGCGCGACACGGATGAAACTGATCCTTTTAAATAACTTGATAAAATACTGCCAAATTTAGCGGAAATTCAAATCCCTACGGAACGAAAGACTCAAGGTATCGGTGTCATTCAAAATGAGCTATGTATTTCCAATACGTTTTTAATTATATTTGTAGGTCGTAAAACTCAGTGGCAAATCTTTGGGCTATATTTCTGATTTCAACGGATATTAGTCCTGGTCCTAAAAACTTTCCTTTCTACATTATATTTTCTCAATAAAATTATTTAACGACACAGTTGTAATAAAGTAAATAAAAATTTAAGAATAATATAAGGAAAAAGGAAATAAACTCTTTAGTAGCTTAAGTAATTCGAGTACGCTTAATAAGCCATGCGTTCAAGTTTATGGTTGCAAATCTCCGAGTTTAAGAGAAAATGTTATGATACTTCTTACGCTATTGCTCACGTTCGCCTATTTAGATAAACTCCAAAGGTGTGAAGATCGATAATTTTGCAAAGGACCAGAAGGCCTTAATTTCATCTTGGTATTTGTTCATTTTTGGATGAGAGTAGCTTTAATATCGGCGCATACATTCTGATGTTGTCTAATGATCGTCGTGGAAGAATATCAATTACAGAATTTTGATTTTTGTTCTGCTAGTATAAAAATCATCTTCTTATCCCCAATATAATGCTAATTGATATTTACACTTTTGTATTGATATCAACAGTTGTTATACAAGAAATACGTTTTTAAAAAGTTTAGAATCTTCAAGAAAGAAGGTCAGGGCAACTCTAAAATTTATACAGCCACCCAGGCAAACATACATATAGAAAACCCAAATTAGAATCCTGGCCCTAGTACAGGGATGGCGAACCCATGGCACGGGCGTTCTACATACATACATACAATCTTTCTTCCGGGTTAAATTGGAACTAATTAGTTCCACCTTACTTATAATCCATTAATAATAGGGAAAAGATTAGAAGGGAAATCAAAATCAATTACAATAAAAGAAATAATACGTTATGGAAATATAACACACACAAAGAAAAGGGAAACAATATAAGGAGTAGTGTTAAATTTTAAAAATTACTAAATGAGAAACGGTGTGTGGAAGAAAGAGAGTAAGGGAATGGAGAGTGAAAGGATATACAGTTGGAGTAAAGAGAAAAGTATAACGTTAAAACGCGTTCAATAAAAGTTTGTCACTGTCAGCAGAGATTTGATTCAGAAAGAGGAGCTTGAAGTAACGGCTCTTACATATAGCTTGTGAGCGAGAATTTTGAAAATGTGATGGGAGATCGTTCCATGGCCTAAATGCAGAAACAAGGAAGGATTTATTATAAATTTCGGTTGGTTTCGGTGTATTTGCGAGTATATTTGGAGGTGATGATTCTTCCTGGTGATTGTGAATGATGTTTATCATTCGGAAATTACATGAGTTCTTCTTATTCAGAAACAGTAACCAGCCTCAGTACTAAGAAGTACTGAGGTTGATTACTGTTTTTGAATGAGAACTGTGAGAGAAGGTAAAAGTTGCTTCTAAAGTAGAATTTCAGCCATCCTATTCTTAAGAGATGCTCGAGAGACATTTTTGGCCAGCAGGACTCTCATGCGGAAGACGCTATCACGGTTATAAATTCTTCAGTTACAACTCCGAAGTTCTTCCTCCGCCATCGCCATCTAATGAAGTGATTTTGCACATAATTGGCACGCAAAACAGTTATTTAATCAAATATATTTCGTTCAATTTTCGCAAATTGTCGTCCGACAAAAGGCTCGACAACCTTGCTCCTTTTTATACTCTTCTATTCCTTTTTTATACCATATACTATACTCTCTGACCAGAGCCCGTCCCAGCCTATCTGCCCCCCGGGTGCGAACATAATTTGCCGCTCCTTAAAATTTAATATGAAAACCGTACATATCCTGATTTACAGTAAAAATCATTTTGTAAGACTTTGAAAAACCAGTTTTTATGACTTCGTTACCCAGCTTACATTGGTCATAAAACATCAGTGACAATTAATAAAGAGTAAATATTCAGCGTACGGAATAGTAAATTTTTAATAGCTCACATTACTTTCGAGTTTTCGACATTGTCTTAAACTTAAAATGATATGATTTATATGAAATCTATTTTTCGGGACTAAATATATATGTTCCAAATAAAAATTCAATTGCAACAGGAATTACAAGTGTGAAAAATAACGACATGACATGACCATACCGCGGTATGGTTGGTAGTTCAGTGGTTAGAATTCCAGCCCGGAAAGTGTGAGACCTGGGTTCGAGTCCCAGTCATGTCGCTATTTTTCACACTTGTTATTCCTGTGGGATTAGTTGCATGACTTCATCATGCAAAGAAATTCACCTTTCCTTAAATCATTGTATTACAACATAAATAACTTCGATTAAATCCTCTGAACAAATATATTCCTTCTTGTCTTGAGTTATCCATTATTCTTTCCTCTAAATGTTTGTCAAATCTTTCCTAGATAATTCGTGTGTATCACACAGGAAACAACACACATTGTTATTGTTATAACAGTAATGGTTGGCTGCGTTTCTGTTGACTCCCTATAGACGCCGCCGCTCGGGTGCGATGCACCCCTTGCACGCATAGGACGGCGCGGCTCTGTCTCTGTCCAGCAATTATCCCACTTTCTGCACTTTATCCCTATAAGCGCCAATTTTATATTAAAATCTTTATTTGAGAATCTAAATTTACTCACAGCTGCTCATTTAAATTATCTGCAACGATAAAGTTCTTTTAATAAATTGTTTTGAATTGCTCATCACAGTCTTAAACCTATGGACGCTCTGACTAGTTAGACTTGAATCTGGCCCGCAAACTTTGTCCTTGCCAAATTAATTTTTTATTTTTTAGGGAGAAAAATGAAATTACTTTGTAAAATATCATTTATTTTTTTCGCATTGTCCTCTTTGCATGATTCAGTCAATAATTGAGAATCAAACATCAAGATATTACATAGTATGTTCTCAAAAAGTTTTGGTTGGCACGTGGAAAATATTTGAGGCAGAGGCCGATTTTGGCACGCACACCAAAAATGTTCGCTGACCCTCAATCTAGCCCATCGAAATCTCTAGCGTTTCATTGTAATAGGAATCGAGTTCGTCTGCAAATTTTGTCATACGAATGTGAAAGATCCATCTTTAAAACTCATCTACGACGAGTTTGTAATCTGCGAAGAATACTCACGAAATTCACTTCGTGGGACATCTCAGGAGAACGCAATATCTGTAAATCTAAAAAGTTTGTAATGGGCTCAAACTGTAGCGTTGTCGACCTGTTTCATCAGAATGAATTTGAGGATTTTGTAGGGATGCTTGCGTTTTCTTATTTTCAAAGGGCGTAGCGAAAGGGAGAAGAATGCGCGCATACTTAATGAGTGGAACGAGAGGAATATTACTTGGCCTGACCTCCACGCTAATGAAACATATTTCGATTTGCATAGAATTATCGTACAGCATATTCCTTTCCTTAATGCAATCCGGCGGTAAAAAGGTTTTCAAACAACAAAAGCAGAAGAATTGATGTAAGTATATTAGCTCCTAAAACGAACTCCTATTAGACACATAGTACATCCTATTTTGAAGCATGAAAATTCTATTTCCTCCTTTCTCTGCGGGATATTAACATAACTATCGTTGTCATTTTACTAATTTATAGTTATGCTTTACGAATTCGTTTAATAAATAATAATATATAGTATATAGTTTGTTTACTAATTCATAGTTATATTTTTTCGAGAAAATTCCGAAATTTATACTGTAATAAACACTCCTCAGTAACAGACGGATTAAATTAGGAATGATTTTTTTAAAACAGTAGGTATGATTTCATCGTTAATATAATTACTGCTGTAATATAATTACTGTTGTAATTACAACAGTTATTATATTAAAGCCAGGCGTAATTATACCCCTGTTTGAGAATAAAGGTATTACTGCGTGCGTAGTTACTGTATCAATCGACATTAATTTTAGCTTACATTAACCAAATAGATTTTATAATAAACTTTTCTGTATGTATACAATTGATTTTATGATTTATAAACCAGTCCAGTCTCTTTGACTGATAAGTTAGAGCAGAGTTTCCCAAACTTTTCCTCCGACGGAACACTTTATCAATTCTATGATATCAGCGGAACACCTGGGTTACTTTTTCTGTCAGTAAATATTAGTAATAATTGATTTCATTAAAGTAAGAGTCAAGGGTTTATTGAAAACACAATCTTTTCATAAAATCAAGAGCCCCTGATTTTTGAACGTGTTATAACTTCATCAGAAGTGAAATTCATACAAGAATTATCATTCTTCATAAGTTTCCGCGGAACACTAACAAACTCTTCGTGGAACACCAGTGTTCCGTGGAACACACTTTGGGAAACCCTGAGCTAGAGAAATAATCAGTTTTAACCGTTAATGCATTTATTCTTCGACGAAACTAAATATATATATTTATACGCATAGCTCTGATTAAGTATCTAAGGAGTACCTGATTTATTGAACCATCTTCTCGGCCGTATTTATATTCCAATGGCGTAAAAACTATTATGAAATGAAGGCACGCTAAATATAAGTAATTTGCTCATCAGAAGAACTTTAATCCGGAGACATCAAGAAGAGTCAGAGATACTTTTTTCAAACACATCATGTAATAGAATTGTAAAAGAAAAATATCATTTATTCGAAGAATACCAAGAAGTATGGAAGAATACTTATAAATTCGTGAATTCCGTTACAATGTCAGCGAGTCAGAACCAAGAATCAGTTCAACATCTTTTGTAGCATTTCAATCGAGTATTTAATTTGACACGCAAATTTGCTTCCGTATTCATCTCTGAAAAAAAGATTCAAATTTCCAGCCTGATTTGCGAGCCAAAACAGATCCTCAAATCAAAACATCCGTGGAAAATGTTTCCTCTGACTAACTACTCCGTCTCCATTCAGTTGACAATGAGTCATAAATTAAAATAACGAGAAGTGCTTCGGAGTATATAGATGCCATAAAATTTCATCTGGGAGAGGCCCGCAAGAAATCCGAGAGAACGGGATAAAAAATGGAATCCTTCCGCTTAGAGGGAAAAAAAAGATAAGCGGAGCGCATCGAATTTACCACGATGCCTCCGAAGCTTTACTAGTTACATTTTCCTCTCGTTTACCTCAGTGCTAGGAGACCTAAGCCAAAGGCGATACGGCGCATTTGACTGCCGGCAGAGGGAGCCGAGTAGGAATGAATGGATATGTCGCCATGGCTCCCATCTGCTAGCGGAGGGAGAGAGCGGTTGGACGCCAGTCGCCTCCTTGTGAGCCCGGGATAGCAGCTTGGGACCCGGGCAACTACGCGTGGGTTGTCTGTGGCCATTGTCCGATTGGGGGCCAACGCCTCCTCAGCAGTGTCGACAACGCCTAGCGCCCCTCGCGGGAGTCCCAGCATCTCCGGTGGCGGCGGGAGGTAAGAATCCTCCTATAGCGAAGAAGAAGACTCATCTAATGCATAACCTTTCCAGGCGGTGCGGGGTTGTGGTAGGGCTAAAAGTGAGAGGCCTACGGGGGCCTTTGGAAGGTGATGGATGGAGGACGTTTCGAGGAGGGGGGAGAGGGGAGGCGGAGTCTTTTTTCAGCAGCTTTCGTCTCACGAGAAAATAGGCTTAGGTGCATTTGAGGTCCTCCGGAGTAGGATGTGCACATAGGGTAGTGGTTAGACTGTTCTTCATCTGTCTACTTGGGAATAGGGTCTAGATAGTCCTATTTTCCAGTTGCATAACTTCTCTAGCATGAAGAGCATATTCTGATAGCTTTCTCCTGAGGGTAGGTAAAAATGTCAGTAAAAGTATCATTTATGTTCCTCAGTGAGCTATGTATCTAGTTACGTTGAAATGCCCATTGTCAACCTGGAAAGCACGGATGTAAAAAAATGGATGTACCTAACTTATTACCATTTATGTTGCCGGTCCATTTCCTAGAGGTGTTCAGAGATAAATTTTGGTATCCTTGTCACAGCTTTTTAGAACTTATCCTGTAGGTTTCCTAGGTGATGAATTTCTCCACGCATTTGTTTATGCTCACTAGTCCCAGAAAGAGCTAATTTTTTGCTCTTTGTTTTCATTTATTATTATTCTATTATAACATTGGTTTACTTATCTTCCAATGGATTATAGGCTCAATGCACTATATGATTCGGCTTCTTTTTGAGTTATTATAACAATAAGAACGATCTTCATCAAACTATATTTTTATTTTTGTCGAAGTCTGCCATTATTTCATTTTGCGTTAACATTTTGTTTGCTTCTGGATGATTCAATATATGACCTTGAAATTATCTTTAGAGTTTGGTGAATTCTTGAACGAACGTTCATTATATTTTCAAATGGTATTCCTTGAAATTAGAATTTTACTAGGAAGTAAGTGCTTGTTGAATCTATTCTTCTTTTATGTCTTTTCCTAACCATTTGTAAATTTGTACGACTGCATGAAAGCTCCGTTGATACTCCATCTGATCTCGGTGTGATGGTATATATTTACTGTAAATCTCGAATCAAAATCAATTCTGAATGATACCCTTAATAAAAAAGCAACATCTGCACCCACGATTCATCTAGTTTCCTAAAACAAGCATCTGTAGGTCAATTTTGGAAAAACTAACATTATATAGGAGTTGAATCTTGACTTGAGAGAACTCCTCTACTGGTTAGACCACAGAAATTCTTCCCGATTTCGACGCTTCTCCTCAAATGTCTAATCTCCTAAACCTCTTGTTGACGTACTCAGATTTACGACGTTAGGAAAATGCACCCAGACGTAACCATAGCTTCAGCGATGGCACCTCGCTCTCTCCTTTTTTCGCGCCGGAGGAGGTGGGTGGTGGGGTGAGAGGGCAAAAGAGTGATTCGGAGGACCCCCACACCTCGGCGCTGGTGCAGCAACCCCACTGCAACGCGCTTAAAAGGAATGCAGCTTGAAGGACACGGGAGAGAGAGAAAAGAGGTAGGTGGAAGAGGGAGAGGGTGAAAAAAGCGGGAGGGCAAGGGGTTAAAGAATTGAAGTGGAGGCGGTGGGTGTGGAGGAGGATGCGATGCAGAGAAGAAAAGAAATATAAGGACGCATTCCCTCCATCTTTGCTACGACGGCTCATTTCTTTTGGACACGCTGGGATGGGAGGGTGACGGACACGTCCGCCATGTTGCTGAATGCGGTCTAATGCCCTCCTAGAGCAGGTTCGGGGGGAACGGTTTTCCTTCCTTTTTGGGCTCTTTGAGATATCTTCTGTTCGCGCGATCGCTCCTCTACCGTCCAATGAACCTCTCTGTGCATATGCCTTTCGGTACCAAACCAACAGGGCTCTTCTTGGGAAATGTTGATGGAAATGCCGGACCGCACTCCCTGGCTTATCTGAATGGAAAATCCTAAATTCGTCGCTTGACAATTTTCTTCAGCGCGTAATCCATTATCCATCTAGAGTCTTTCGAAAATAACGGATATTCAACTAAGGGAAGAAAATTTTATCTTCCGATTAACCCCTTGGAAATTTCTTCTTAAATAACGGGGTTACTGCCATCTATCGCAGCTCATTAATGCATGGGAATGATCTCTGCTAGGCGTATTAAGCTTAGTGTGGTTGCTTTTCCATCAGTAAAACATATATTGATTCAGTTCCTGCATCTAATTTGTATGCATTAACTCTCGAGGGCAAAGAACCAGCAGGAAAAATAAGAACTCATCCACCGTGGATCTTGATGCGTTCAGCTCAAATACAGAATGTCACCGTCCACGTAGAATTAAGAAATTTGCCTAATTTGGAATTGCTATTAATCGCTTGCTCATATCATCACTTTAATAATTCTGGAACGCAAGACTTTTCCCTTCATCAAATCGCATTAATGCTATCGTCCATTCTTGCTATTCAGCATTTCCTCACTATTCAGCACCGGGGTGTCCCCTTAAAAACCCCGCGCAACACCCATCGCCATTCTTCTACGTTGACGTCTAGTGTCACCTAGCCTCGCTTTCTCGCTAACTCACTATTCGGTCCTCCTCCCCCTTCCCATAGTTCCTCGCCCATTTTCTTCCCCACAACCTGCAACATCATAGTCATCATCATTTTTCTTTCTGCCGCGCCACTCCCCGTCCCTTCCCCCTCCTAATCCCCGTCTTTCCGCCTCCCCTAGAAAACCTTTCCTCATCTCATTTTATTTGTACGAATGATTAATTTTCCGTCATTTTTTACTCCCGCTCTGCCATGGCCAATGACTCCCAACCGCTTTATACCCGTCTCTCTCTCTCTCTTTCCCTCTCTGTTCAGACGCTACCCACTCTCTCCCCCATTACTTTTCATGGAATCCATTTTCCCCCATTCTTTTTTCTCTTCCCTTCCGTAGGCGAATCTCTTTAAGGTTTGAGCCATTCGCGAGGATATTTGTTGCGCTTTCTCCCTTTACGATATCCGCTCTCATTCGAGGCCCGCTCGTTTCCTTTGGGTTTTGCCTTTTCGGACAATGGTTCTATCCTCCTCCCATCTCTTATATCACTCAACTCCTTCGAGTTCTATGCTTCATTCTTCTCTTTCTTGCGGTTTCTTTATACACCGAGTCTCGTTCTTCCTCCCTTCTCCTCGCAGCCTCTTTCCATTATTACGTCGGCTGTTAATCTCTTCTGGTGATACGGAGGTATTACTTGGTACTCGAGTTAAATTTGTCCCTGGATTTTTCTTTCGGAGATCGAAAGTTTTTCGCCTTGATTTCGGTTTACCCAACAATTATGCACTCAAAAGCCGTGCGATTCTTGGTACGAGGGCCGAAAACGTTCTATTGCAGCTGGCACGTTAGTTTTATTAGAATTTTGCGACAAAAAGTATGCTGCTGGAACATGGAACATTTATGCTCGTGAATTATTTCCTTCCAGATAAAAACAAAGAAATCATGAAATTCGATATGTTTCCATTTCGGTTGGAAACGGTATATGTCAACCTAATTAAATGATGAAAAAGCAGGAAATGTCATCTTCCGTGACGTGAAAAATGAAATGGAGAAAGACCGTTTCCCAAGAATGAATCGAGGTAGTGAAGTATATCTTATGATCGACTGAATACGTGTATGAAATACTTTTCAGTTAACTATATGATCCTCGTAGAATTTCCCTGTCAAGTCACTATTTTGATGAAATATTAACTTTGCAAATTATGGATCAGTTTCAAAGGAAATTCAAGGTATTTTTTTAAATGACAGATAAAAGACCCATTTTTTCCGGTTGTGTATAATTTGCGATCATTAGTGACTGAAATCGGAAATTTCATTTTACAGTGCATAATACCACGTGAAATTGATAAATCGATGCTCTTATACTCGACACTACTCTTATACTCGACACTACTCTTAATTGTTATTATCTGGAATACATTTTTATAATTTAGTTAATTATACAAGAAATTACTGCTATAGATACTTATCTATTCTATGTAAAACATCATTTTGATTAATTTCTTAGTCGTCAATATTTATAAATAAAGTGATCATTTATTTATCCATTTGTATGATAATATAGAATGAAATATTTAATCTTTTTGTGACATGTCTTGCCAGTCTAGTAACACTAAATCCTAGTTATGGCTATATTTGGGGCTATATTTGTATCCTTCTGTTGTTGAGGTAACATCATTCTACATTTCCTCAGATGTTGCCCAATGAATATCTGTCAATGAAGGCGTTGCGAAATAAATAAAATGTGGATAGCGGGCGATAGTGTAATTATGCCTATATTTCATTCAAAAGAACTAAGGAGTAAATCCGCTATTGTGATGGCATCACTCTTCAGCTGCAGTGCGTTTTTATCACCAAATAAAACACTTAAGCGGAATTTTATTCCAAAACCTAATCCTTGCATGTCAAAGTAATTCCTGCATCCCTGCTTGTCATTCTCCGCGCCTATTTATCTCTCTCTTGCGGTTGTTGTCATTCCTCGCTTTTATCTCCTCCATCCTCCTCTTTCATCCTCTTCCTCACCCCACTCTGTCCTCTCAAGGCCCATCGCAGCCAATGCCCCCGTGTATGCCCTGTCATTATCTCCACTGCCATAATATGCTCCGTATCTTCTTCCGCCAATATCATCTCTCTATCTCTCTTCAACCTGTACTTTGCACCTTCGTCGTTCCATACATTACACTCAGGCCGAGGCATTCGTCTTAATAAAACAAATTCGCCCGGTTCAAATTTTATGGTCACGTTCAATAGCGGCTGAAGATGGCGCTGTTAGTCGGGTAAGCAATTCTTTCGCTTACGAAATTAATTTAGAGTTTTCCGCTCCGCGGCTGGAGAAGGACGAGGGATTTAATTTATTCGGTAGGATGCTCGGAATTTACGGGAGTCGGCAGTCACGAGAGGAACGTTATGCGTGCGAATATCTATGGATAGAGAAAGCTTTCGGTAACGCTGTATTATTCATTTACGTTACAATGTTACGATATCTTAGAATGTTCTTCTAATTTGTTTTTGTTTAAGTATATGCCTGCCACGGTGACGCGGGGGTTTACGTGCTGGCAAGGCAAGACTGAAGTACTGGGTTCGAATTCTGATTAGAGCACACCTGCTAATATTCGTATATGAAAATCTTAATTTCAAGGACAGTCTTCATAGATTCTTCCAAAAAAGTCATTATCCAGTCAAGTTATTGTTACTGTTCGTCAAAACTTCTCGGGATAGCATGATTTTTGAGGTTTTAATTCCCTCAATTTCCGTGATAATTTTCATATCCTTCTGTCCCCACTGCGCATATCGAGGAACTATGAAAAGGGTCTGTATTTATTCATGACGATAGTCTCAGAAATTGACATCATTGTCAATAGTTTTATTTCATTCGACAGCGGAGGAATGCTACCGTATGTGATACAGACGCGAGTAAAAAAATGTCAGTCCAAACACCTGCTCAAGCTTCTCCTCGTTCTCCATCTGTCAACCTCTGGAAGCAGTCACTCCTGCTCAACGGCCCTTTCTCTATTTAACTGTAATATCGCCGCGCATCGTAACTGGGAAACTACTGGAACTCTTGGAAAATGTGTTGAGGATTTAACCCTAAGAACGGAGAGTTAATTTTTAATGCTTTGAGAAATTTCCTAAATTCTTTGAACGAAGGAAATACTCCAAGAGGTACGATTCGTGAATATGAACAGATGGAGGATTCTAATTTGAGAGGTACAGCAGATTCTGGACACTAATTATTGCCGCAGCTATGGTAACGACATACTGTTTACCTTCATTGACATTCATGCATTAACGAATCAACGTTTCTTTCTGTTCGGTGGAAATTTATTCAGATTATGCCAGGTGATTTGGGAATAATTATCATATGACATGAACGTGTAGCGAAGTTAATTTTTAGACATCAAATAGGTTGACCAGACCTCCTTTGAACAGCCTATCCCGCTACCCACGTTGGTCCAGTAACGTTCCTCTTTCTTATTGTTCCCGCTAGTGCTCTGATATCTACCGATTAGAGTTTCTTCAAGTCGGCATCCTATGTATGTAAATACGATGTAGGAGTGATTTAATATTTCATGACTTCCAATGGTCTTGGCGCTTTCTTAGAGGTTATGTGCACTGTACTTATATTAATTTAGTTTGGACTCACAATTGCAGACTCTGCAAGTTGCCTAGTCCCCAGGGTACGCCATATTGTCCCTCCTTTGCTAATCGGAAATCCGGTCCCACTGCATTAAAAAAAAATGCAATCAAAATCAAAATACAGGATTATGCGCTTATTTGTCAGTCATTTATCAAGGTTAATAATCCGTCCTTCGTCACAAATTTGTAATAAATGGGATTCATTAGTGGTTTTAAATCTCTTAAAAATTCTAACTGCATTTTAACGAGATATTTATTAATTTACATCCGTGACTAAGGTATGTATTTCATTACCTTAAGAAAAGCTAAGTTAATTATCTTCGATTCGATTTATTATTTATACTCCGCTGCGTTTTTATTTCGTGATAAATATGAACATTTTTTCAAGATGAATAAAATCACATTTTAGCCTGGAAACGACGCCTCGCCTTTCAAATAAAAAGTAGGAGGCGTTTAAAAGAAGAAGAATTCTAAAAAAAATACTCATACCGTTTTATCTGGAGACGTTTATTCATAAGTAGCGCGTTGCATTCAAGTGAATACTTTAACCTTTTCTGCTTCCGTTTCCTTCGGATATGGATTCAAAACTTTTCGCGATCTCGTAGGATTGGGTTCGCAACTTCGTCAAAGAATTCTATGTGATCGACCTGATGGACAATGAGGAACACTTCTTATCTTCCCGGAAAGAATCACGTGCAGTGACATTTCATCTTCGACTATATGCGTGGTCCTATCATCATTACTCTGCCTTTCTACTCCTATTCCTTGAGAAATGAATTGTTTACTATTCACTTTTAGTTCTAAAAAAAGGCACATTTTCAATAACATATCTTTCAACGAAACTATTTATTTTCTATTTCTCTTTACGATATGATTTAATTGTACTCGATTATTTGCTGCCCGTAGAAATAAACGTCCGTCAAGGGTAGTATGAATACATTGCAATGAACACTGATAATTAGATTTATACCCTACTTATTCTTGTACTGCTTCCCTTCCTAGATGTTGACTTTATATTTTGTCCGTAAAAGTTTATTATACAACACATACGTACTGTATGTATTACACTATGATTTTCGGAGAAAATTCAGAGGGTATGTTAGACCTGTGAGTGCCCTGTTTTAATTACATTAATATAAGGGTACTCGTAGCAAGATGTTTCATATCTTAGACTATTGAAAAACTTAAGTGCAATAATTCCTGAAAAAATCAGTTTAATTATTTAATAACGAATGTCTCCTTTATATTCAGATTTAAACAGCGTTGTTGCTAACATTATCAATGAGAAATCCTTAGGGTAGGGAATCAGTAGTAAGGTCTGTAAATTGCTCAGCCCCAAGGCCGGTTGGGACCTCATACCCTCTACCATTAGCTATAAAGTTCTAGGAGAGGGAAATGAGGCTTACTAGGCAAGATGAGGAGTGAAGTAGTAAACCCTTGCTTTCCTCACTGAGCCAGAATGCTATAAGCAGAACAAGCCCACGTTAGAGAAGCACAATGGCTCTATGAGTAACACTTTTCGTAACATTGAATAAGAAGAAACCTTAATCAATGCTATTAATCAGCATAACTTATACCTCAGAAGCTTTCGTATCATAACAGCCATGAACAAGACTAAGAAAAAGTAAATAAAAGATACGTCTTTTCTCCATCTCGTGCCAAAAGACAAATGATAAATATTTCATTCATCAAGATATGGTAACAAGACCCGTATGAGGGTTATGGAACTTCATCTTTGAAGTATAATATATGAATAATTTATCATCATGATAAAGTAGGATGTCGTACAACTTTGAATTCAAACATCGATCTTAATTATCAAAATTTTAAAGCCCTTCTTTGGAGGTGCTAAGGAAAAAAGAGAGAAAAAACGATTAACTATCAGCGATATATATAACTAACGATTCTCTAGCAGCGAAATGGTCTTTAGTAAGCAGATAAACGAATTTAATATTTCCCGTTAATTATCGCAAAATGTGCGCTAAAAATCGTGGAATTTTAAAAGACCCGCGTTTAAGCGCGAAGCGGCACCCTCGGATCCATAACCCCAAGGCGACCTTTCCGCCATTCACAGCCAGTATTCGCCGCAGCTGCGACCCTACCCCCAAGCCCTCTCCTAATATCTCCTAGATACGCAGTCCCCATCAAGCAAAGCCTTTTAATTCACCCCTCTCCTCCCTTCCGCTTCCTCTCTCACCCTCTCTCCTTCCTCTAGATGGAATTGGTGAAGCATGTTCGAGGGAGTGGTGCGGTGCGGAGGGAGGAGTTGCATTTCGTGCTCGCCTAGACGCGGCGGCCAAGGAGCTTCCACACACCGTCCGTTTGATTGGGATAACGCGGTAATGGAAGGGTACGGAGAGAAGTGGGAACGGGTGAATGGGAAGCGTGGAACAGGAAGGGAATGGGCAGGAATGCGAAAGAAAGATGTGGTAATGGGGAAAGAATGGTAAGAGCGGTGCGTTTACGATCGCCCCCGGAAAATTTAACCCCGGATAATTTCATCCACTTCCTTGTTTATTTTCCTCGTTGAGTTTCCTTTGTGTTTTGGTACAGGATGGAGAAAAATGTATCCCTCATTCACTTTTGTTTTCTACGATGGTTTGATAGTATGGCAGCTACTGAGGTATGAATGACGCAGAATGCTGGCATTTAATTTGGTTACTCCTCAATGCTATGAAAGGTGATATTCATAGGGTCATTGTACTGCACTCACTCGTTCATAGCTTTCTGACTGTTTGAGGAAAGTGCTACCTCATACCTCATCTTATCCAGTAGCTTCATCCACTCTCAATTGCTTCTAGAGTTGAGGCTCGAGTTAGTCTCCGGACTAAATGCTTTTCAGGCGTTTTATTTACACGACTCTTTTTATACAGATTGTTATCGCTAGCAAGCTCATAGGAAAGGTGTTGCAGAAGCAAGAATGAGCTACTTCTCATCTTATCTTGCATATTTAGCCTCATTCCCCACCAAAGCTTTTGGTAGTATATGGTAGAAGGGAGTAGGATATGACCAGCCATTGTGTTAATGACATTTGGCCAAGTTCCTTAAAACAAGTTTGACTTAACAGTGGAGAAGAAAATATATCGCAAAGAATTGAGGAAATGGTCAATTTTTGAAAAGAAGCAAAGTAAATGAAATACGTAATTGTTATTTATTTTACAATTCCAGTGATTAAAATACGCGAATATTCGAGTACGCATCGTCAAAGGGCCCAGGTACACTGAAAATGACAATGACTAATTATAAAGATGGACATTTCGTACTTGCCACTTTTTTGTAATCAGTGGATAGTCTAAGTTAAAAAAATGGTTCATTTTAACCTTCAATTTCTTCGACAAGTTATTCAGGACCATTCATTTCAAAATTGGCTTCCATAAAGTTCAGCAGTATATACTCGTACATCAGTCTCGGGGGGACTTATATCCCGAATTAGTAGAAATCTAGCACGAATATTAAGAATGGAAAAAAATGACTGTGTAGGGCATCCGCAGAATAGATAATTCATGATGAAAGAGATAATCGAAGGAAATATGTGAGAGAGGAAAACAATGGGTCAGTTAAATGATTATTTAAGGAAGATTAACAAGACAGATGACTTGTATAACGTAGTATAAAACAGCAAAAACGAAAGTGAACGTTAAGTGTGGGAACTACTGATGCACATTGATCCGATGATGATTAAAGGTCGTTAATTTTTTTATTTTGGTTTTTAAAACTACCTCAAGTTCATCAGACGAACGTTTTATTACTAATTTCCGCAATCTTCGTAGGTCGTTCAATAAATAAAATAGCAATACGTATAAAATCAATTGCAGAACACAACAAAAAGAATGAAAACACAGATAACAAGAAACAACAGCCATATAATCCGCGTTTCTCCCTTTTCCTCTCTGAAAATAGTCCATTGCGACGAATTGGAACAACAATAAGAAATAATTTGCTAAAACAGTAAAAGAAATTTCTTTACTTTAATTTATTACCCTTCTAAATGGCGATTTGCAGTATTATGGAATGGGCATCGCTACTGCAGAGCATCGGGGAATGATAAAGCTATAGAAGGTGGCGTGTCTGATCCGACATATACTAGATGGTAGCTTCTTTTTCAGTCTGCGCATGTACTTATGAATTTATATAGATTTATGTAAATGATGTATATCTATCAGCGTTATGTATCTACATCGATTACTTTTCTACCTGATTTATAGCGTGTGGCAGATGGTGCTAACAACATTCGAGTGGTTAAGTTCTTCGTTTATTGTCATCTTGTGTCATTCGCGAAGTTAAATACAACCATAACTTTTTATTTTTAGATATTCTAGCCCTAAATCTCTTCAGCGCATTGTAACTAAATTTAGCTGAAATCTATGAATGAAGATATCTCTTAAGAAAGCATTGGTCATTTCTCACATGTATATTTGGAAACTGATAATAATTATTCCCCTTACGTTGCCATTCACCCAAGTCTCGAAAAATTGTTTGCCGTTTGCTCAAAGAACTGAACTTTAGAGGGTCATCAAAGATGGCATTTCACACTCTTTGTCTATTATAACTTTTATAAGACATAGGCATGAAAGATGTATTATTTGATCGTCCAACTTTTACGTAACATTTAAAAATACTTAATAAAATGAATCGATGTGGGGAGTAGAGAAGAGGGTAAGATAGCGTTGGTACACGAAGATTCATAGAAAATATAAAATTTTTATTTTCTTGTGTTTTGAATTTGTGAAATTTGTATTCATTCATTAAACACGTACAAAAAAAGTTAAAAAAGGTGGAAGGAAGGGTTCTTAAGAAAATATGAATTTTAATATTATTTAGAAAATAATGGCAAAAATAGACCGATGAAGTATGGGGCTTAAGTACTATGCTGAGTGATAACTGTCAGGACGTCAGTAATTTACCTTTCACATTAAACATTTAAAGGAATCAAACCTGGCATACCACAAGAGGATAATAATCAAGTATATTGGTACAATTTCTTTTGTGACATAATGTCGCGCACTACTTAATGATGCAAAATGCCGCCTGCCATGATGAATGTATTTTTGCACGGTGTAAATTTAATGAGAATTACCTGATTAGATCTTGCTCAGCGGGGGCTGTTAACGAGTGTAACTTTCATGCCTATGATCTCCGTTTAGAATCTCGCTCAGCTAGGTGCGTTCGTCAACTTAAGTGGAAGTGAATTTCAAGGAAGTGTACAACATAATTGATGCCGCTTAAGGACTAAAATAAACATGCAATGAAATCCTAGTCGGAGAAATTTACATACTGAACCACCCACGGTAAATTTACCATTTAGTCTAAGAAGCATGATCAGTAAGCCATAATTACTGTCCTCGTGAAGAACCTTAATCATTAAGAAATCACAGCTACGTTCAGGGTAACTTGGTCAGCTTCATGATAAAAATGGCTCCATAACAAAGTTTCATATCATCGTGAAGGAATCCAACGCCATCGAAACCTCTCCGGTCTTTCCCCTAAATGCTCTTAAAAATCATATCAGCATTAATCAACAATGTTAGGATCGTATAAGATTTTGCCAACCTATCCGTAATGATCCTTACAATGTTTATTAATTATGGGTTTTTAATATTATCAATGGAGTGTGTATCATACTGGTATTAATATGAATACCACGAATTTTAAATGATTAGTATCAATTATGGGAGTTCTTATAATATATATTATAAAATTTACAAAAATAGCAGGTTGTAAAATCGTTCCTTCATATGTGAAAAAATGTGTGCTATTAAATTCCTTAAGATGTGCGAATAGAAGATAACGAAGGGAGATTAGAGGGTAAAAGAGTAATCAGTAGAAAAATGTTTCAGCTAAAAGATTACTTTCGAGGAAACTGAATTATATGAATATCGAAAGAGATGATGTAGTTCATGACACGATGGTCTCAGATGAGGTTTACATGAAATAAGATATTTGTAAGAAGCGACAAATGATATACCTTGGATACGGTTTTCAGTAAGAAGTAAGAAATACTAGTGTTTAATTATCCAACAGTGTAATAAATGCATTATAATCTACTCATAGTTTAGTTCAGATTAACCTTAAACCGTCCTCTACCACCTAAAACCACTGGAAAGGGAATGAGGATTTCTAGGGAAAGTGGGGGAGTGAGGTATTTTTACTTAATTTTTTCTCTGAGTCAGAAGGTTGTGAGTGGAAAAAGTCAACGTAATTGCAGCACAATGGCCGTATGAATAATACTATTCATACAATTCAGTAAGTGATGACAGGGATTAATGCCATTACTCAGCAAACTCATCTTTAGTAGCTTTTATATTATCACAGCTGAAACAAAAGGAAACGTAGGGTACAGTTTCCTCTATCCCGTACCAAAAGTCTAATGATCCATTCTATATTTCATTCATCAAGATATGGTAGGAGCAGCAAGCAGTGTATATACTTAGGAATTGTGAATGTATGAAATATATAATTCTGTACATTTTATATATAATTTATATATAATTTTGTAAATGTTATAGAGTTCCTCTAATTGCTTGCCAATTCAAGTTGAAAACTAAGTGACCCAGGAGAATATAGAATAGAATAAAGCGGATGAGATTGTGACGGACGTCTACTCCTACATCTTACTCATTTAATTTTAATAAAAGCAGATGATGGATAAAGTAATTTAAGAGAAATAAAAGAAGAAACTAGTTTAGGATAAAAACCTAAGTCAAGAGCTTAGTAAAAAAATTCCACGGCAGGTAAACACAAGAAAAGGGATGTAAAAAAATGCGAAAATTACTGATAGTAATAGCTAAATTTTAAACTAAAGAAAATTAGTTCTATGACCTGAAAGAAGAAAAAGAATATTGACAAAAAATTAAAAAAACGGAAACAAAAAAATTATACAGGCATAGAAAATTTCCCAATTAGAAGGCATTAAACATTGAAAAACACAAAACAAATGAAATAGAGGTTAAAAATATGCAACACAAATTTATTTGCATATAATTGTACGTAAGAATATGAGTACTTCTGTAACCAGGATAATGTCCTCTAAATTGCGGGTCTTCAACTCTTTTAGGTAAATTCTTCGACTCTATTTTAGGGATCGGACAGTGCACTTCTAAATCACAATTTGACCGTTTGATTGTTAGATGGATTTCCTTTTGTTCTATTAGTTTAGGATATTTACCTGTTCATCTTTAGCATACAGTGCTGATTGTTTGGCGTGCAAGAAGTCGTTCGAATTGCTCGTATCTATTCATTCCTGTTTACTCAATAGATGAGTTTTGAAACTATCGAGTCATTCTCTTCGTTTTAGACCGCCCTGTTGGAAATCCCGATACGGATCGAAATGAATAGACTAGTATTTTAGTATTTTCCGCTGACGTAGAATGACTCGGGTTCGAACGCGAGGTTTCGTCATCACTTTCCATATCTCTATGTATAATGGATCGAACAAAGTGAGGAACAAAACTTCGTACGCACACGTCGACGTTAATGGACCGTGCAGAGACTTCTAAACGCGAGCTTTGGTTAAATTTGCGGATCTGAAGAGTAAACGGCTCAGTTATATATACGAATACTCGTATTTACTAATTACCTCATCTTGACACTTCCTTTGCTAACGTTCATTTTGCTAATTCCTTGTCACCCTGACCAGCTTTTCCCCGTCAATTCAATATATCTATATGTTAGTTTCATCATATTTTAGTAAGCCATTCGTTTAGGTCTGTTTCTAATTGGTCTTTTGCATGTCAGTGTTATATAACAATCAACGAAAATTATGTTGATAATAAATAGTTATTCTCGTATGAACAAAACGAAAGAAGTTTACACACAAACAACTTTTGTACAAAAATTAATTTCTGCAACTTAAAGTTTAAACACATCACACCCAAACAAAGTTTAAATAAAAGATATATATTCGACTTATGTATTAAAACTTCACGTTGATACGTAAAAGTCAACCTGTCTAAATATAGGTACTTATGTAGATATATGGCAGTCAATATAATGAAGACAATTCTACTTTTCCCTAGTGTTCCACGTTAAATGCGTATTCCTATTGCATGCCCTTTCGTTTTTGTTGTTCTTGAGTTCGGCTTGGTTTACGAGTATGTCGCGGAACATACCTCTGGTTTTTTTTGAGGATTATCTGATTTTTAGCTTCTTGGATTATACCTTTGCAATTTCGCATTTGGTTATTTAGACATTCTGTAATCCTCTCAGCTTTTACTATCTGGTCCTCTGTTTCTTTTACTGTAACAATGGGTTAAGAAAAAATAAATGAAAAGATAAAAAAAGAATGATTAACCAACGAAAGAAATAGCAAGATATCGTGATAAAAATACATAAGCTATTACCACATAAAAATGACTTATTAATGAGAAAAGTGTTGATATGGTGATAAAATTTCAATTGTTACTTGTAAAGAAGATGACGAGAATCCTAGGCTAGGGATGTCCAACGAACGGCCTGAGTGTCTAAGAGACGTCCAAGAGTTTTTAAGAATACCTCGAAGTACATTTCATGACGCTCGCAACCCAGTAAATGTAAAATCTTCGACTCCTTTAGGGGTTATCCGGAAAACAAACCTTTGGGAAAGGGACAGGGAAGTAAGGTAGATGTAAAAGGCGAAGAGCGCGCGTGGGGTGGGAGTAATCGAAAAGGCTCACAGTGCGTAAAGGGAAGAATTCACTGCAAATAGCGAACAATCCGAGGAAACAGAAGAGCTTCGTCAATGAGGAAGGCGAAGAAAGGGTATCGGTGGCAGAATTCGAGACGTAAATTAGTATCCTCATGCGTGCGCGGAGATCCCCGTCCGTTTCATTGGCATTAAATTGTAACGGAGAGGGGCTGCGGTAGGGAGAAACGGATGAATGGAAGCGGGGAGAGGAGGAATCGGAAAGAAACGCGGGGCGCGGGATAAGGGTGCGGGAGCCGGGGAGTGGGCGGTCGGATGCAACAGGAGAAAAAGCTCCGGCGCGTCCGACGCGGGGAAAAAGCGGAAAACCCTTTTCGGAGTAATAATGGAAAGATACCCCGAATATCCCGCCGCCGAGGAGGGTAACGGGAGCCATCTTCTCCATTCTGCGCGGAAAGGAAACGGAGATAGAGGGAGATGTTCATCTGGAGACGGTTTTTTTCCCAGTCCCTTTTCGCGTTTGCCGCGCGTCTCTGGAGTTTGGGTAGTTCGGCTCTCTGCCACCGCGGGGCTCCCCTATCTACTCCGGCTGCCCGGGAGTGGAGGAACAAAAAAGAGGGCTTTGAAGGAGCTCGGAGGGGAAGAGAGAAAAAAGGTGGCCGGAAAAAGAGTAAAAATACAGTAAAGAGAGATTCGGAAGAGGAAGGGGTCGGCCATGTTGTGTTTCGTCCCCCGGTGCAATGGCTGCCAAGTTGGCCTCGAGCCCTCCCTCACCTCCCCTCCTCAAAGCCTTCCCTCAACTGCTTCACCTGAGGGTGGGTCAGTGATCCGCGCGCTCAAACCTTTCGCTCACGAAACTCGGCAGTGGCGGGGACGCGATTCGACTGAGCAAACAACTGACGGCTGCTCCGCGATCGTGTGGGCGTCATGTGCGCCGAGATGTGTTCTTTGCGCGTGTGGAGAATATGATTTCTTCTATCCGCGGGAGTTTTTCGTTTTTGTCCCTTCTCCTACCTTCCTCTAAAGGCTCTCCGCGAATAGGCATGTCCCAATATGTAGGGACGATTCCCATCAGTATAGCGGGACGAATCGGAACATGTTTCTCGGGAAATTTCCGACGAATTTCCGAAGAAATTTCCGACGTTCTCAATGATGAATTACTTAAAGTACCAGGGACGGTTTTTTTGAAGGAAATTCTTCCTTGACCAGGAAAAAAGGACCCTTCCATACGCAAAAAAGGCTCAAGAGTTTTAGATTTTAATACGTTTCATACATGAATTAGCCTTTTTTTATAGAACCAAAAATTCCTTTGCTACTTCCACTGCTTTCGTTACTTATTATATGGAATATTTTATCGGGTAAGAAATTACTATGCAAATTTTTACAGGTATCAAATGAAACACCAGCAGTTTCACGTTAATTCCTTTGAAACTTAACAAAATAATTTTTTACAACATCCTCTGGTTTGTAGTTTAACAAAGTTGCGGCTTAAGTTATCTATATAGAATATATATAAAGGTTTCATTTGGAAGCAAAAGTTTATCCTCACCAATTTTCCATAGTATAGCTTAAAAGCAACGGCTGATAATATAAAATATAGTTAAAATTTGACGATGCAGCGTATAAAATTTACTACGCATACTCATTCCATTATGCGATAAAATACGCGTAAGATTCACTACGAAAAATTCGATTTTTTCTCATCAAAATTTTTCAATTAGGGCCGTAGCCAATTATAAACATTTCCGATATGACCATAGGAATTGCGCTAATAATCACAATAAGTAGAGAAGGATTTGAAAAATATATGTTTAGGAACTATGATGGAATGACGGGACAGAGGTTCGAAACGGGACTGTCCCCGAGAGTACCGGACGTATGGTCAGCATCGAGTCTTCCTCGGCGTCTTCTTCCCACCCCTTGGAAATGTTTCCGCTCCGCTCCCCCCCCCCCCCGCTTCGACGCATCCCCGCTTAACGCGCTGGTCTTACCGAGAGTTAAGCCCCCCCTCAGCCCCCTCTGCCCCGCGAAAAATCTCTCGCTAAACGCTCTTTTTTTAGAGCGTTGAGGTAGTCCCAGAGGCGACGGCATTTGAGAGTCGGCCGCCGCGAGAGTTTCGCAACAACAGATGCATGGCCTTCTGGTGGGGAGGTGCAGGGCTTCAAGGGGAGGGGAACACACCCGAAAGGGATGGAAAAAAATAATAATAAAGAGGGGAAAGCCTCGCATGTCCCGACCATTAAATAGTTTTTTCCCCCTTTGGTTTCGAGAGTCGGCGGTCGAAATGGAAAAAAAGGAGAGGCGAGCGCTCTCTTTGAGAAGTGGGCCATTCGCTTCATTTCGTTCGCGTGGCGCACCTTTCGTGAGCTGAGCTCTTTTTGAGATCGGCGTGGGCTCAAGGAAGGGATGCGTGCCAAAGGGATCACGCAATGTCCGCGAGCCGAACTTTCATTCCGGGAGGAGCCTCGCGGAATGGTTTTGTGAAGGGATTTGGAGGGCGCGGTTTTTGATTGGGGAGATTACCCCGCGAACGCTTTGGTCAGGGGAGTTTCCTATCTCGTTTTCTCGGGGCGCTGAAAACAATTTATGATCTATAGACTACTTGGTATATATGCTCCTAAGCCTTGATGTATGTAATATTTTTCATTAGTATTTTGGTGCAGGGAAGAGGAAATTGTATCTTTCATTTATTTTTGTCGCAACCTCGTTTATGGCTGTAATGGTATGGAAACCATTGAAGTCGTTTGTAAAGTCATCAGCGGGCTAGTTGAAATCATAACGTCCACCAGTGGCTACCAAAAGCTTTGGAGAATGGATGAGGCAGCTAGGCAAGGTGAGGTATCATTTAGTGAAGTAGTTTGATCAAGCTACTTTCACTGAGGTATCAGTTCATAGGTCATTGTACAGTTTACGTGGTAAAATTTTGTGGCTTTTTGCGGCTATTTGTGGAGGGATTAGGATCCAACCTCCTTTTGGGCTGATGACTTTATATAGACATTCGATGGGTGGAAATTCTGCCGAAAAATTAAATTCCCCCTCAAATGGTCCTTAGACGACGAGGCACATTCTTCTGGCGGGATTTTGACATTCACCAAAAATTTCCGGAGTGATTTTACGCACTGTTAATTTATAGTAACCTCTTCGATTCCTTATTCCATATACAAGTCTCTTAATGAATCACACATACAAATTACTGCTCGTTAGCATTACCCTATATATAATTTATAATTGATTAGTTTTCTCATTTATACATTCTGCAAATATTATTTCATTATCATACGAAACTACGGCTTGCTAATCGCTCGTTCTTAAATCATTAACCGTCTCAAGAAGAATATTTTCATTTTCTCAGTTCGTTAATATTTTCCGGATAAATATTATTGCGAAGACAGCCTAATTCTTCTATTGTAAATTAACGAATTTACAGCATAGCATCATGCTTTTGAACGCTTTCTTATTATTAGTTCTGAAGAAGTTCTTCCTACTCAGTGTTTCAATTCACTATCACCAATAAAATAGCTTTTCATTCGCTGGAACCTTTCCCTACCCAGTGGTTTCTTTTTCTCGAATTTCCTTTTCTTCATATACTATAATACATCGCTTGCATGAGATTAAATATAATCAAAGGTGACAATCTTAACTCAGTGGATGAATGTGGTGAGATGGAACTTTTACTTTTCACTGACAAAAACATTAACTCACTATTATATTTTTTCATTGCTTCCTTGGTTAAATCTATGTTCTATATATCGTATGATTAGTATAAATTTCATATACAGACTTGATATTTTAATATCAGTTAAATTTTGGAAATTGGAGAAGGAATATCTCTGTTAAATAATTTGTAACTTCCCTTCGCCAAACAGAAATGTTGTTATAGCTTTATTCCTGATAATAATGGACGAGTCCTAAAAAGTTTTTCCACGTTATATATCAAATTTCCACCTAGCCACCACCTCCATGACAGTTATACATCTTCATACACAGGCCTTCCATTAAGGTTTTTTCAAACGATGGGTTTCATTTCCACAGATAGGCGGGAAAGGACTCAAACAAATATTTGAACCTACCGCAACGTATTTGTCATGGAGAAGTGAGCAAGAGAAGGTTTTTTGCCTCGGACCTAGGACACCAGAGAGATTGTTGGCAGATTTCACAGCGGTTTCTTGTCCAGGTACATACATAGGACGCAAAATGTTTAAATACAAACTTGCAAAGAGATTTTCAAGTAACATAACGTTCGCACAAAAAGTAGCATTAGCTAATTTTTAAAGCGAAATTATAGATCAAAAGCTGCTCACGTACTCTTGTTCCAATTCAGTTCTTATTTTGGAGAGTAGCATAACCTTGCGGCAATATCCTAGAAAAAGTGAAGGTTGCCCGTTTCCCTCTCGTTGAACTACGATATTTAGGAAAAGTTGTCGGTTGGACCAAGGTTTCTAGAAATTACGACAGGTTGGACGTACCAAGCACTTAAGTTCGCCTACCTATTCAGAATTGCGACATCATCCTAATGACGATTGCGTAATTCGAAACCGGTCGCCGTGAAACATATTTCATCGGAGTTTTATTCAGGGATTTTTGTTATTTGATAGTATTTTCGATGTTTAGAAATTTTATATCGCCTTCCCTTCCCTTTTACTGTCTTACTCAGATTTAAGGATAAGCAAAAAAGGTTAAGAGGTCATGAGGAATTTTCCCACAATTGAAGTTTGTTAGAAAGGCTTTACAAATATTGACTAATTTATGAGAATAAATTACGTTAAGCCTCGATCCTACTTAAAGTATATTTATAATAATTATAATTAATAAAAATTAATCAACATAATGCATTGATTGAAATTGAAGGTATTTCGTGATTAATTCACTGAAACCTGATTAACTATTAGATAGTGCGTTCTACAAAGTAAGACCTGAACTTACTGAATTTTACAATTAGTCACTGAATTTCCGAATGGCAATAAAGGCAGGGCTGAAAAATTTACTGCTAAGCTTTTTTCCAGTTCACGCATTTAACCCCAAAAGATTGACTTATAAATTGTGATAAGGTTTAATAATTAAAGGTTAATCTATGAAAAGGGATTTTAAAAAGAATATTTCTTCCTGGATACCCATTTCTACGACGGCGTACCGGAAAATTTGGGATCCCTTTATGGTTAATATTCCGATGTGTCCGTCAGAGTATTAATAGAAATCATAAATTCAAAAAAAAAGATCAAGTAGCGCGACAAAAACCCAAGTTTTATAATAAAATTGAGTGAAATGAAATTTTTACGTAGTTAAAGGATTCTAGTAAATCTTAATTTCGAAATATCGCTGAAGTTCGCGTCATCCTCGATCTTTTCCTCAGAACCTAAAAATATATGGCACTTAAAATATTAATAGCAATAATAGTCTAATAACATTTCTTAGAATTGAGACCATAAAGTCCTTTTTACCTGTAACCCTTCGTCAATTAAAATTTAAGAGGAATTGATAGGTTGTAAAGTGAGAAAAGGAAAAAAACTTTGTGGGTTAGATACCTAATACTCTTAGAATTGAGACCATAAAGTCCTTTTTACCTGTAACCCTTCGTCAATTAAAATTTAAGAGGAATTGATAGGTTGTAAAGTGAGAAAAGGAAAAAACTTTGTGGGTTAGATACCTAAATATACTCCAAAGAAAAAAGAGCAAATCACGTCTGTCCTGCCAGAGAAGTAAGATTGGCAAGTCAGTAAAAATCAAAAGCCAAACGATGTATTTCCCGCAGAAATTTGGCTCCACAAAAAACTATTGCGCTACTTTTCGCTAAACATCCTCTTGGCGGAGCGAATTTAAAATTTTCATGCCGTTTTCCCCCATTCAAATTGTTTCTCAGGCGGCGGAAAGAGTTTCGCAAAGTATGCCATACGTAAAACGCTGGAATGTTATTCGAAATCGAGAAGGGCCAGTCACTGACCTAGGCAATCTTTTTCGCGTTTTCCATTTCGACTCCTTTCTCTTCGTCATTGGAAAGCGGCGGGCAAGACTCGTTACATGACGCACCTGCTGAGCCCAAATTGCTTCGGGTGAAGTGAAATTTTTGACTTCGCTAACAGCCAGTTAAGATCAATTTATTACATGTCACGCTCGGAATGTCTCCATTGAAATTTTCTTACGTTATTCAAGAGCTTTCACCTTCCATAATTAAGACACAGCTAAACAATGAGATCCTTCAGAATTGCGCTCGCAAATTTAGCCTTGGTCTACATGCTTACCCTGTGCGGGTCCGTGTCCCCCATAAAATTTTAAATCTATTTCTAAATTAGAGGTAAGGTTCGCTCAATTCTCTTGTGTAACGTTTACGTCTTAGTTGCTACAATTTTCGGGTTGGCGCCGTGTTATTTGTTGAAATATCATGAGTGCTACTTTCCCAAAGTAAAAAGACATTAGAAGTAAGAGCTGTCAACAGAACTCTCCAAATATGCGTTTCGATTTAGCTTTTTATTGAAAGCAGAAGAAAAGTGGTGCACTTTCTCATCAAAGATTTAGTTGAAACACTCTAAGTGACATTTCGTGTAAATTTTTTCACGCAATGCCAAGTAGGTCGGGATTTAATAGCTCGAAAATTTGCCGTATATAAATATATTTACCGCATGTATTAAATCTCGAATCTGGAGCTCTACTAAATGAAGTTTTTCCCTGTGGAATTTACATTAATATTTCTTCCTGCATTATAAATTTTCTTTCCTTTACGTAAACTCTTATAGAAAATTATTTCCTCCTATTATTTACGGAAGGAGGCTTTCAGAGTATTAACTTACATGTAGATGAGAAATACAAAAACCATTCTATATCGGTCAATCGTGTTGTGAAATTAGTCTTTGTTAGCTATGTATTTTAGTTGTGAACTTGAAATTCAGCAAGGATGGTGTAGATAGTAATTGGCTACTCAGAAAAAAATTTTCATTGTAAATAATAATCTCACGAAAAATTTGACTGGGAAAATTTTTGTTGCGAACTTTGGACACGAATAATTTGCTGATACAACACTCCCTATAAGCACTTCGTCTGAATAAAGAAACACATTGTTAAAAAGTCGCCCAATATCGAATAGGTACTATAATAAGGTATAACCAGAGGGAGCGTAATATATTGGACCAGGTTTCTGAGTCCTATCGAGCTTATTCACTTATAAATAAATACTCCTGTTACGGAAACCTGGAAGACGGAAACACAACAACATTTTTACATCATATGATAGGTGATATAATATATTCAATCTATCAGATATTCTACACTTTATAATTATATTATTAATTTGAATTTTAGGCACTGTTATTTAATTGACGGCACACATTTATTAAATCTATGCACGATTTTTATAAGATGTTAACTCTGTCTCTCACTTATGTAAACCTCCTAACACATAGTTTTTAATATTTGTGCTACTGTATACCACGATAAATAATGCTTCCATTTTGAGGTTTATCCAACGATTTGATTATTCAACGAACTTTGCTTAACATTGGTCCCGGGTTTTCGGGATTGTTCTGTATATCCTAATGGAAAAGCGTAATTTTCCAAAGCATAGTTTTGCATGACTTTAATTAAGTAAATAAATTATAAATAATAAA
>KZ308452.1:51823-194481 GCA_000376725.2 Ladona fulva
TATAAATAATAAAATAATATAATAAATAATTAAATATAATATAAATATATAAAAATAATATTACATACATATCACTTGGGATACATAACATTTTTGTTCGAGATGCTGACATTTTTAATTTATTTCATTTCTACGTTTCAGTAAATTTCAACCAAAATACTCCAAATTATTTTATTTCAATGAAAAATTTTGATTACCTCATAGGAGGAAATGATTTTCTATTGGTCGAAATTGGTCGATGGACATGGTCCCGGATTCTCCCCCTAAGGGTCACCGTTCCGATACTCGAGTATCAACCACGTCGAAACCCATTTCCATTCGAATCGTTTCGAATTAAGAAGCTCCGCTCGGAGCAGCTGTATGATAGGGAAGATTCTGTGATAGAATCGAGGAATCCTATCTTTAAAGAACCTGAAACCGGTCTTTTACATCCACATCGCAACATTTGTCATTCCCTAAGAGCAAATCTCCGGCTTCGACATCGGCGGAGGAGAGCAGTCCCGAGGGAATCGAAAAGTGTCGTGTGGGATAGACGGGCCCAAACGGAAAAGAAAGTCGGGTCGTCGCTTGTTTACGCGGCCGTCGAATAGAATTCCCATCGAGAAACTTTGACAAGATGGACGGCGTCTCAAGAGCTCCGATTTCGTCCGACACGGGTTTCTCTCTCTCACCTTCTCTCTTCTTTTCCATTTCAGTCTCAAGAACCTTCCCCAACCTGTTTTCGGGGAACCGAAAAGTTTTTCCGCGAAACGAAAAAAAGAAACAAGACGTCTCTCGGAAAAAAAACCTCGGAACGTAATTCTGGTCTAAACTGGTTTTATTTTAAAGGAATATCTGTCTCCCTCTTTCGCCTCATACCTTCGTGGCTGCATCCCCCCCGCGTTTTCCACTCCTTTTATCTTTCCCTTCTTTGCTTTCTCCCCTTTCGCCGCCGTCCCTCCCGCCTCTTTATTCTTCGCTTATGCATCCCTTTCCGAGCTACACCCCCGTATTCTCTGCACCCCGCGACTATTTTTACCGCTTTCATCCATCCGTCTCTTCCTACACCGACTGACACCCTCTTCAGACTCTCTTTTGCCATCCTTACCATTTTCAACCCCCTTTTACCTACAAGAAGTCCCTCCGCCCATTTCCCGACTTCGCACCCTACTACATGAGCATAGTCTGCAAGCAGCCATTAATGTGGGATGGGCGCCGTATCAACGCTGCAATTTTCTCTCGCCTTCCGTACCATATTTTGATGCCATCAAGCACGCGGAACCGAAAATGTTTTCTTAACGTAAAAGAGGGAGGGACTTTGTGGAGGATGACACGGCGATATTTCTAGATTCTTGTCGGAAAAATTCTTGATACTAAGTAAATACTTGTGGTAGTCAAGTTCTTATGTAGTAATACTATTGAAATTGAATGTATTTTTTTCCTTATACCAATATTGATGCATATTATTGTTACATTCTAATAGCAAGGAATATCGGTACCACTGAGTAAGATTCTAATTTGGGATTAACGTACACCATATGAATTCTTAATGCGTAGTGCCGCTCTATTCATTAAAAATTACATAATAAATTACAAGTGGAATTTATAATCAACACAAATAAATAGTACAATAAATAAACCGCGAACAACGAAAATGTTATCACTTAAATGCTTACTAAAATAAAACAAAGAAAAAATTTTAATTCTAATTTTCTATCTAAATACGTTTTTTAGTCAAAACAGCATTAAAACTTTAGTAAATGTTTTCATATACAGGAATATTCCTTACAACACTGAACCAACTTTTAAACAAAAAATTAACCTCTTTCGTGTCAGTAACCATTTGCGATGGAATTATTGAATAAACGATACAGACTCAGGGCTAACCTTGTGGTAATTATTAATATTAAACATATTAAAACGCTCCATTAGAGTGAACTTTTTACTAGTAATTTAACCTGGATAGCTGTACTAGTAAAAAGTTCACTTTAATGGAGCGTTTTAATATGTGGAATTATTGAAGTTCGCAACATTTCCAATATTTAATAATTCTTTTTGTAATTAACGAAACAATTTTGGTCTGAGTTATTGTTTTTACTGTCAAAAGATTTCAATCCTTGGTTTAGGTCAAGTTTAGGTTACCCATCTAATATTTCGTGGTAAGTTCGATTTTTTATTGGGAATTTTTCGTTTTTGATAACCAATCTATATATAAAAATCTGAAATATTTTCAATGCTTTCAATTGGTGCATCCCCGAAGTGAATAACAAAAGCAGAACTTAAGGTTTCAAGTTCTTCTGCTACAAACATTTGGGTAAGTTTTTAGCGCCACATATAGTAAATAACTTCATATCCAATACCTTCAAGGAAGAATTCAAGGAAAGATTTTATAAAAATTTTGTTAACGAATAAGCCTTGCTAGGTACAGTAGATAATATTAAATAGAGCATTAATATTCAGTAGTAATTTGTATAAATATTAAATACTTTTACGAAATTAATTATTACTATACTATTTATTATACTATTGAAGCCGGATTGGTTATTTATAACCTTGAATTATTTCCTGAATTAAAAAATTACATAATTATTTTGCTTTCTTAAAATTAAAATGAAGTTTGTACCCTTACGGCAACTACTTTTCACAACGAACCGTTTATCATGATTAGTAATATGTACATTGGAAAACTTTTGGTCTTGCTACTTTACTTCAACAATGAAACTTAACAATAAGTTTGCAGTTAGAAAAACAAGCTTCATTAGTCTTCAGGAAAGATTGCTAATATTTATCCAAGAAGATAGTCGCCCAAGGAATATTGCCTTAATTTTATTTCCGCTAAGCAGGAAGCAGAGTCGAAGGTATATATTGAATTCAGCTTTTAGGATTTCGGGTTTCAGTTCCAAAAATATTTGCCGCGAGAGCAGTGGAAAATAATAGGCACTCTTTAAATATAGTCCAGAAATACTTCTGCTCTAGGATATGGATCAAGCGTTGCTCTCTATCTTTTGCCCCGAAAAATAAACGGAACCAGCATGACTTGCCAAAAACTTTCAGCGGAAGTCTGAGAAGCCTTTGACTTCAGAAAAACCGCATCTTTTTTTACTGTGGCGGGAATACCCGAAAAAATATCCGCTCAAACCCTATTTCCTGCTAAGGTCTAGAAAAAATCGATGGTAAAAAAGTTTTACTTTTTGCGTAATCGTCTCGCTCACGAGAAAATTAAGAAATAAAATGAGTATTTCCAATCGCAGCGCTACTTTTATATTTCGTAAAAAGGCACAACTACTATCTCAAGAAATTTCCCATCTTATAATAGGTCCTCATCAGAAAAAAACTATTCTCATATACCTCATAAATTGCTATAAGAAGGGACCGCTCCAATTGTAAATGCACCAAATTTAGTGTATTTATTCTTCTATGAATGCAGTATTCTTGTTAGTGTATTTATTCCTCTATGATCAAATTTAACCTTACCCTCATTGTTAAGATTTCGCGTTCTTGTCATATTTTTCTTCTTGAATTCTATAGTTGACATAAATTTGTTTTAGTCTCACAATTACCATTAGCTTTAAAGAGTTTACTTCTCCATAGCCAATACTTTTAGTAATTAATTTAAATGTAGTAAATGCTGCCTAAACAGGAAATAAGGCTAAGGAGAGGGCCAATCAGGTATTCTTTTACCAGAAATCTGCCAAATGCAATAATGATGATCATGATTATCCCCATCTTTTACGAAGGAGCGTTATTACCTTCCCATAAACCTACCTAACTGCAAATTCCCATTCTGTTCAAAAATCGATTGAGGCAGACAGACTTGAGCTGGTGACCCGTTGGAATCTCCAAACACCCTTTCAAGTTTAACGTTTTTCTTTTGCCTCATTACTAGTTTCATTCTAGTTTTTGTTTCAAATTTCATTACCGTGTCCTCTTCCTGTATCCATAGATATTTTCCATTCGAAAAATAAAATTCTTTCATTATACCTCACGTTTCCTATGTAGCTCCTGTCAGTACGTTGACAATTGTCGGATCTGAATATGATTATTACTTTATTTATTTATTATTACTATCAACTTCTAATTTGTTACTACTATCAACTAATCACAATAATAATTTAAGGTATTGTTTGATTAAGCTTTAAATCATCTTATTATTCTTAAACTATCATTGCTTTTCATTATTTAAAAGTGCATATATCCTAGTTATTCACCATATTGGTAGAATAACCGAAAATACTTTTTGGTAGTTTATATATATATTTGCAATCACCTCTTGATACACGTTCTGGAATCGCTTTTTTTCTTCAACGCTAATTTGAGATCGTCCTAAAGGGCGAGGCATTCGATACCATTATTTCACTCTTGAATTCTCCTCGACTTCAAGGATTAATGCAATAAAAGGCATCGTAATCACCATTTCATTCTGGATGGTCTTCAGCCTTAGACATCCTTTTCGTCTTCTTTTCCAGCTTCCAACCCCTCCTCAATGGTCTTTTTTCGCCTGCAACCCTCTATCCTTTTCCCATCTTCTTCCAGCCTTCTTTCTCCTCACACCCCCTAACCTTTCCCAACTCATTGCATCTTCTCCTCCAGCAACTTTTTTCCACTCCCCTCCCTCCGAACGTGAAATGCTTCTCAGGAGCCACGGGTGTTCATCGAACGCTGAAGTTTTTTAAGCCGCAGCTGGGGCCGCGAGGCGATTCGAGGGCCACGCAGTTACTTCACCGCTCGCATCTAACCTTCCCCTCTCCGCCCCACCCCCCCACCTGCCCCCTTTCCCCCCTCTTCCCTTCTCTACATCCGTGGACAACGGAACGGGGCAGGTGAAGAGACAAAATATTTTAGCGAGGTGGAAAGTCTTGTTTTAGTCCACGACTAACAACCTCCCCTCCCGGCGGAAGAAGGGGAGGAAGATGTTGGAGGCGGAAGAGGGAGGGAGGTCGAGGAACGGGGTCGGCGAAAAATGTGGAGTGAGAGTCGATGGCTTGCCCAAGGGTGGACATAACCAGCCCAATGAGCGAGCCTTTATTAAAATCTCTCTTCTCTCCGCGCAGGTTTTAAAACTTTCACAATCTCACGTCCCCGAAGAAATCTCGTTCCCGCCCTATCCCAAGCGATAATTTTATACTACGCGATTTTCTTTGTGTAAGTCCAGGGTATTTCAGGGCTCCGGAGAAGATTCGATGTAAACCCCTATGAAGCCCAATCATTTTTATACCTAATGTTATGACATTATGTTTTTTTCAATATAAACTTTTTTAAATAATAAAGAAACGGGATAGTGGTCCTATTGGAATCGGGGCCCTGTATTGATGCATCCATGTGTTTAACTCTGGGTGGTCAACCTTTCATAGTCCATGCGTCAAATATTTTATTTTTATTGTCCAAACAAACTTGAACCATGAACCATAATGATGCGCTAAAACCTTTAATAGTAAACTAAAGAAATGGGCAGCCTAGAATATAGTTAGGGTTTGTTATGTTATTGTGTAAGTGTGAATACATTCGTGTCTATGTAATACATGAGTAATAAATTCAATTTAAATTTTATTCTGGGCTCAATGCACCCCTTATAATCATGTAATGCGTTACCTTTGGCGGACGCACCTTAAGTTGGCCATACCTACATTAGAAGAACTTGTCTTTCTTGCACCCAAAATGAAGATATTAATCCTTCCTTAAAAATCAGCCGCAAATGACGCTAATCAGCCGTTCAGCCAAAGTTACAATCGACGGGAAAGGTGGCATCTAGGTTAGATATTGGAGGCGACTCGGTGGTGGAAATAAATTGCCGGTAGCTTCGCCAAGACCGCAACAAGATTTATTAATCTGTCCCTCCCGCAAACCAGTCGACCGCTAATTTTCATCCCAAGAGTTTTAAGTGAAGACGTCGTCGTAATCCTTAAGAAATACGGCAAATGAAGAGTTGATCAGAGAATGTGAGAAGGATGGTAGGAGGTTAGGTTAGGTTAGGTTTTTAGGATTGAGGGAGGGGCGAAAAAATGCTTCAAAATCGGTGCACATGAAAGTGGGGAGGAGTTGCGGAGAGGTCCATATTTGGCAGTGCAACAAGTGCTCGTATTCCAAATCGGGAGTTGGAAAGGGAGCGGGTAAGAGGGGGGAGTGAAGGCTTTCTTTTTTTCGTTAAGGAGCGGGTGTAGCGGGGCTGACTAGCTATCCGGGAGTTTAGCGGGGCGTTAATAGGGGGCAGCACCCGGGAGGAACGCGTGGCCCTCGCTCATTGGCGGGGAGTGGAGGGGGAGAGGTCCTTTCGGCTGCCGAAAAAAGAGTGAGATACGGCCCCTTGAATGGAGAAGGGTGGTCCCGAATCCTGACTGGTTGGGCGGTCGTGGGAGGAGGGGTGGGCCGGGACCGGTGCAGAAGGAATCTCGAAGGCAGCCACAAAACGAACGAAAGAAAATGGCGAAGTTGCGATCCACGAATGCGATGTTGAGCCGCGGCAATCCAAACGAGCGAGGTACCACCGGTGAGGCGGTGCTATTAAATAAGCGGGTTTTACTTTCAAGAGGAGTTTTGGTTGCATGTCGCAGTAATGGACTACTCGGGTATGGTCGGTTGCTAACAGAATGTTATAGAGGAAGATTGTCGAGTCCAGATAACGTTAATCTTGACTCAATTTGCGACGAATTTCAAGCTGTTCCCTCTTACTGTTACATTCCAGCCTTAAAATCTTCCCAAGTCCCATGAAAACTAATATTCATATCAATCCTGGTAACCCGGTGTTAGCATTTTTTGCTATTCTTCCTCCAGGACGGTCTATTCCATAGGATACTTAATTATAAGCCGCACTGAAAAAAGTCGTCCGCTATCTTTTATCACTGTTTTCATAAAACGAGGTACTTGCATATGAACTTTCATTCTACATAATATTCCCTTATTTCGGGTCTCTCGTGAAATACTTCAGAGATTTTCTTCAGCGCCCTTGAAGCAGAGTCGGTTTTGCAAGCAAAATGTTGTTAGCTAATACTATTAATAACGCTACAAAAATTAATCTTTTTATCTCAATTTAAATATTGTATTTAGTAACAACGAATTCTTACCAGAAAAATAACAAGCTATTCTAGGCGCACATACAACGTATCTGGACGTTTCCAGTCGTAGCATTCGGCTTCAGTGAGGACAAAAAAGGCAAACCTCCTCACTCCTCATCCTTTCTAGTGAGCCTAATTCCTTTTCCGTAGCTTTTCAATTTGGAGGTTCTTAGGTAAAATCCTGTTTCGGGAATTATTAGTTTGCAGATACAACGTATCTCGTAAACATCTCGGAAATATTGCGGCGCTCTGCCAGCTTCCGGTTATCGGAGCTTTTTCTGGTAGATAATCCACTTATATCAAACTTTAAAAAATCGAATCGCTAGGAAGCACCCCTTCAACCAAGGAGATGCAGTATAATGCTCATCTCTGGAAACGAATTTCTTGACCATGAAAAATTTCTAATCACATATGCCTTAAGAAGGATAAACGATGGCGAGATCCCTCGCACGGATAATTAGACTGACGTCCTCGTAAACGGGGAAACATCATCTAGTTTACGTCCGGAGAAAGCGGCCGAAAAAGTGAATTTTCTCTCTGCGCGGGACACGGAGGATTCCTTTTTCCTCTCCTTTCTCTTCTCGGCCTTCTCTCTGCCTTTCCATCGCATTTCCCCTTGAGGCGGGTCGGGAGAGGCGGAGCTCACATAATTTGGGATGTCGTCTCATCGCTTCGTCTCCCCCGACTATGGGCGTCCATTCTAGACTCTAATCGAGGACCGGCCTTCGACTTCATGACAACCGCGATAAACGATGGGTGGGGGAGGAGGCGTGGGCAGACGGGCGTAGGTAATAGCCAATGCTAATGGATTCGCTCATCTCGTGATCTCGGTGGCAGGAACTCATTTTTTTGAGTCCTCATCACTCGCTTCCGAAAGGTTTTTGTGTGCGCTTTAAGTTTTATCCAAGGTTGGAGTGTAATCCTCCATCCACGTTGCATTCGGTCTTCGACTCCATGTTCGGGTTGTTTTATCTCCGAGCACAGCCGCGCCCTGCCTACCTGCCGCCCGGGTGCAGACAGAATTTGCCCTCTCTTAAAATTACGTACCAAATGCGTACATTTCATTATGACTTCGTTCCCCAGCTTACATTGGTCACAAAACATCAGTAACAATTAATAATTGATGTTCATTATGCTGACATAGTAAATTGTCAGCATACAGAATAGTAAATTGTTAATAATTAAAATTACTTTCGATTATCAATATCATCGCAATACTTAAATTTACATGCTTTGTATCAAATCTATTTTTCGCAACTAAACATGAAAATTTCTAATAAAAATTTTATTGTAACATAAATTCCTATTGGAATCGGGGCCCTGTATTGATGCATCCATGTGTTTAACTCTGGGTGGTCAACCTTTCATAGTCCATGCGTCAAATATTTTATTTTTATTGTCCAAACAAACTTGAACCATGAACCATAATGATGCGCTAAAACCTTTAATAGTAAACTAAAGAAATGGGCAGCCTAGAATATAGTTAGGGTTTGTTATGTTATTGTGTAAGTGTGAATACATTCGTGTCTATGTAATACATGAGTAATAAATTCAATTTAAATTTTATTCTGGGCTCAATGCACCCCTTATAATCATGTAATGCGTTACCTTTGGCGGACGCACCTTAAGTTGGCCATACCTACATTAGAAGAACTTGTCTTTCTTGCACCCAAAATGAAGATATTAATCCTTCCTTAAAAATCAGCCGCAAATGACGCTAATCAGCCGTTCAGCCAAAGTTACAATCGACGGGAAAGGTGGCATCTAGGTTAGATATTGGAGGCGACTCGGTGGTGGAAATAAATTGCCGGTAGCTTCGCCAAGACCGCAACAAGATTTATTAATCTGTCCCTCCCGCAAACCAGTCGACCGCTAATTTTCATCCCAAGAGTTTTAAGTGAAGACGTCGTCGTAATCCTTAAGAAATACGGCAAATGAAGAGTTGATCAGAGAATGTGAGAAGGATGGTAGGAGGTTAGGTTAGGTTAGGTTTTTAGGATTGAGGGAGGGGCGAAAAAATGCTTCAAAATCGGTGCACATGAAAGTGGGGAGGAGTTGCGGAGAGGTCCATATTTGGCAGTGCAACAAGTGCTCGTATTCCAAATCGGGAGTTGGAAAGGGAGCGGGTAAGAGGGGGGAGTGAAGGCTTTCTTTTTTTCGTTAAGGAGCGGGTGTAGCGGGGCTGACTAGCTATCCGGGAGTTTAGCGGGGCGTTAATAGGGGGCAGCACCCGGGAGGAACGCGTGGCCCTCGCTCATTGGCGGGGAGTGGAGGGGGAGAGGTCCTTTCGGCTGCCGAAAAAAGAGTGAGATACGGCCCCTTGAATGGAGAAGGGTGGTCCCGAATCCTGACTGGTTGGGCGGTCGTGGGAGGAGGGGTGGGCCGGGACCGGTGCAGAAGGAATCTCGAAGGCAGCCACAAAACGAACGAAAGAAAATGGCGAAGTTGCGATCCACGAATGCGATGTTGAGCCGCGGCAATCCAAACGAGCGAGGTACCACCGGTGAGGCGGTGCTATTAAATAAGCGGGTTTTACTTTCAAGAGGAGTTTTGGTTGCATGTCGCAGTAATGGACTACTCGGGTATGGTCGGTTGCTAACAGAATGTTATAGAGGAAGATTGTCGAGTCCAGATAACGTTAATCTTGACTCAATTTGCGACGAATTTCAAGCTGTTCCCTCTTACTGTTACATTCCAGCCTTAAAATCTTCCCAAGTCCCATGAAAACTAATATTCATATCAATCCTGGTAACCCGGTGTTAGCATTTTTTGCTATTCTTCCTCCAGGACGGTCTATTCCATAGGATACTTAATTATAAGCCGCACTGAAAAAAGTCGTCCGCTATCTTTTATCACTGTTTTCATAAAACGAGGTACTTGCATATGAACTTTCATTCTACATAATATTCCCTTATTTCGGGTCTCTCGTGAAATACTTCAGAGATTTTCTTCAGCGCCCTTGAAGCAGAGTCGGTTTTGCAAGCAAAATGTTGTTAGCTAATACTATTAATAACGCTACAAAAATTAATCTTTTTATCTCAATTTAAATATTGTATTTAGTAACAACGAATTCTTACCAGAAAAATAACAAGCTATTCTAGGCGCACATACAACGTATCTGGACGTTTCCAGTCGTAGCATTCGGCTTCAGTGAGGACAAAAAAGGCAAACCTCCTCACTCCTCATCCTTTCTAGTGAGCCTAATTCCTTTTCCGTAGCTTTTCAATTTGGAGGTTCTTAGGTAAAATCCTGTTTCGGGAATTATTAGTTTGCAGATACAACGTATCTCGTAAACATCTCGGAAATATTGCGGCGCTCTGCCAGCTTCCGGTTATCGGAGCTTTTTCTGGTAGATAATCCACTTATATCAAACTTTAAAAAATCGAATCGCTAGGAAGCACCCCTTCAACCAAGGAGATGCAGTATAATGCTCATCTCTGGAAACGAATTTCTTGACCATGAAAAATTTCTAATCACATATGCCTTAAGAAGGATAAACGATGGCGAGATCCCTCGCACGGATAATTAGACTGACGTCCTCGTAAACGGGGAAACATCATCTAGTTTACGTCCGGAGAAAGCGGCCGAAAAAGTGAATTTTCTCTCTGCGCGGGACACGGAGGATTCCTTTTTCCTCTCCTTTCTCTTCTCGGCCTTCTCTCTGCCTTTCCATCGCATTTCCCCTTGAGGCGGGTCGGGAGAGGCGGAGCTCACATAATTTGGGATGTCGTCTCATCGCTTCGTCTCCCCCGACTATGGGCGTCCATTCTAGACTCTAATCGAGGACCGGCCTTCGACTTCATGACAACCGCGATAAACGATGGGTGGGGGAGGAGGCGTGGGCAGACGGGCGTAGGTAATAGCCAATGCTAATGGATTCGCTCATCTCGTGATCTCGGTGGCAGGAACTCATTTTTTTGAGTCCTCATCACTCGCTTCCGAAAGGTTTTTGTGTGCGCTTTAAGTTTTATCCAAGGTTGGAGTGTAATCCTCCATCCACGTTGCATTCGGTCTTCGACTCCATGTTCGGGTTGTTTTATCTCCGAGCACAGCCGCGCCCTGCCTACCTGCCGCCCGGGTGCAGACAGAATTTGCCCTCTCTTAAAATTACGTACCAAATGCGTACATTTCATTATGACTTCGTTCCCCAGCTTACATTGGTCACAAAACATCAGTAACAATTAATAATTGATGTTCATTATGCTGACATAGTAAATTGTCAGCATACAGAATAGTAAATTGTTAATAATTAAAATTACTTTCGATTATCAATATCATCGCAATACTTAAATTTACATGCTTTGTATCAAATCTATTTTTCGCAACTAAACATGAAAATTTCTAATAAAAATTTTATTGTAACATAAATTCCTATTGGAATCGGGGCCCTGTATTGATGCATCCATGTGTTTAACTCTGGGTGGTCAACCTTTCATAGTCCATGCGTCAAATATTTTATTTTTATTGTCCAAACAAACTTGAACCATGAACCATAATGATGCGCTAAAACCTTTAATAGTAAACTAAAGAAATGGGCAGCCTAGAATATAGTTAGGGTTTGTTATGTTATTGTGTAAGTGTGAATACATTCGTGTCTATGTAATACATGAGTAATAAATTCAATTTAAATTTTATTCTGGGCTCAATGCACCCCTTATAATCATGTAATGCGTTACCTTTGGCGGACGCACCTTAAGTTGGCCATACCTACATTAGAAGAACTTGTCTTTCTTGCACCCAAAATGAAGATATTAATCCTTCCTTAAAAATCAGCCGCAAATGACGCTAATCAGCCGTTCAGCCAAAGTTACAATCGACGGGAAAGGTGGCATCTAGGTTAGATATTGGAGGCGACTCGGTGGTGGAAATAAATTGCCGGTAGCTTCGCCAAGACCGCAACAAGATTTATTAATCTGTCCCTCCCGCAAACCAGTCGACCGCTAATTTTCATCCCAAGAGTTTTAAGTGAAGACGTCGTCGTAATCCTTAAGAAATACGGCAAATGAAGAGTTGATCAGAGAATGTGAGAAGGATGGTAGGAGGTTAGGTTAGGTTAGGTTTTTAGGATTGAGGGAGGGGCGAAAAAATGCTTCAAAATCGGTGCACATGAAAGTGGGGAGGAGTTGCGGAGAGGTCCATATTTGGCAGTGCAACAAGTGCTCGTATTCCAAATCGGGAGTTGGAAAGGGAGCGGGTAAGAGGGGGGAGTGAAGGCTTTCTTTTTTTCGTTAAGGAGCGGGTGTAGCGGGGCTGACTAGCTATCCGGGAGTTTAGCGGGGCGTTAATAGGGGGCAGCACCCGGGAGGAACGCGTGGCCCTCGCTCATTGGCGGGGAGTGGAGGGGGAGAGGTCCTTTCGGCTGCCGAAAAAAGAGTGAGATACGGCCCCTTGAATGGAGAAGGGTGGTCCCGAATCCTGACTGGTTGGGCGGTCGTGGGAGGAGGGGTGGGCCGGGACCGGTGCAGAAGGAATCTCGAAGGCAGCCACAAAACGAACGAAAGAAAATGGCGAAGTTGCGATCCACGAATGCGATGTTGAGCCGCGGCAATCCAAACGAGCGAGGTACCACCGGTGAGGCGGTGCTATTAAATAAGCGGGTTTTACTTTCAAGAGGAGTTTTGGTTGCATGTCGCAGTAATGGACTACTCGGGTATGGTCGGTTGCTAACAGAATGTTATAGAGGAAGATTGTCGAGTCCAGATAACGTTAATCTTGACTCAATTTGCGACGAATTTCAAGCTGTTCCCTCTTACTGTTACATTCCAGCCTTAAAATCTTCCCAAGTCCCATGAAAACTAATATTCATATCAATCCTGGTAACCCGGTGTTAGCATTTTTTGCTATTCTTCCTCCAGGACGGTCTATTCCATAGGATACTTAATTATAAGCCGCACTGAAAAAAGTCGTCCGCTATCTTTTATCACTGTTTTCATAAAACGAGGTACTTGCATATGAACTTTCATTCTACATAATATTCCCTTATTTCGGGTCTCTCGTGAAATACTTCAGAGATTTTCTTCAGCGCCCTTGAAGCAGAGTCGGTTTTGCAAGCAAAATGTTGTTAGCTAATACTATTAATAACGCTACAAAAATTAATCTTTTTATCTCAATTTAAATATTGTATTTAGTAACAACGAATTCTTACCAGAAAAATAACAAGCTATTCTAGGCGCACATACAACGTATCTGGACGTTTCCAGTCGTAGCATTCGGCTTCAGTGAGGACAAAAAAGGCAAACCTCCTCACTCCTCATCCTTTCTAGTGAGCCTAATTCCTTTTCCGTAGCTTTTCAATTTGGAGGTTCTTAGGTAAAATCCTGTTTCGGGAATTATTAGTTTGCAGATACAACGTATCTCGTAAACATCTCGGAAATATTGCGGCGCTCTGCCAGCTTCCGGTTATCGGAGCTTTTTCTGGTAGATAATCCACTTATATCAAACTTTAAAAAATCGAATCGCTAGGAAGCACCCCTTCAACCAAGGAGATGCAGTATAATGCTCATCTCTGGAAACGAATTTCTTGACCATGAAAAATTTCTAATCACATATGCCTTAAGAAGGATAAACGATGGCGAGATCCCTCGCACGGATAATTAGACTGACGTCCTCGTAAACGGGGAAACATCATCTAGTTTACGTCGGGAGAAAGCGGCCGAAAAAGTGAATTTTCTCTCTGCGCGGGACACGGAGGATTCCTTTTTCCTCTCCTTTCTCTTCTCGGCCTTCTCTCTGCCTTTCCATCGCATTTCCCCTTGAGGCGGGTCGGGAGAGGCGGAGCTCACATAATTTGGGATGTCGTCTCATCGCTTCGTCTCCCCCGACTATGGGCGTCCATTCTAGACTCTAATCGAGGACCGGCCTTCGACTTCATGACAACCGCGATAAACGATGGGTGGGGGAGGAGGCGTGGGCAGACGGGCGTAGGTAATAGCCAATGCTAATGGATTCGCTCATCTCGTGATCTCGGTGGCAGGAACTCATTTTTTTGAGTCCTCATCACTCGCTTCCGAAAGGTTTTTGTGTGCGCTTTAAGTTTTATCCAAGGTTGGAGTGTAATCCTCCATCCACGTTGCATTCGGTCTTCGACTCCATGTTCGGGTTGTTTTATCTCCGAGCACAGCCGCGCCCTGCCTACCTGCCGCCCGGGTGCAGACAGAATTTGCCCTCTCTTAAAATTACGTACCAAATGCGTACATTTCATTATGACTTCGTTCCCCAGCTTACATTGGTCACAAAACATCAGTAACAATTAATAATTGATGTTCATTATGCTGACATAGTAAATTGTCAGCATACAGAATAGTAAATTGTTAATAATTAAAATTACTTTCGATTATCAATATCATCGCAATACTTAAATTTACATGCTTTGTATCAAATCTATTTTTCGCAACTAAACATGAAAATTTCTAATAAAAATTTTATTGTAACATAAATTACTTCGATTAAATCCACTGAAGAAATATTCCTTCTCGTCTTCAGTTATCCCTAATTCTTAACTCTAAATGCTTGCCAATTCCTAATTTCACATGGTAAAATTTCCTAGATAAGTCGGGTGTATCACACAAAAGCAACAAATAATGGTGCTGTAATAATAATAATGGTTGTTTACGCTTCTGTTGCCGCCCTAGATGCTACCTCCGGGGTGCGATGCACCCTTGCACCCATAGGACAGCGCGGCTCTGTGCCCGAGCGTGTTTCACGAGGGGTATGTTGGTGTAGATGTGATCAGTTCTGCTATTCGGAAGACGGTGGTCCATTTTGATTGTTTTGCTGGGTAACTCGCGGGAATTAATTTTGGAGGATTGTGAAATCTTTATGTATTAATAAAAAAAAACTTCTAGGGAGAAACGTTATCTAATCTACTTAGAATGTTTCTCCCTTGTGTTTTTTTTTCATTAACTCGTATATCTAAAGATTTTAAAATAATCCAAAATTGATTTCCCCAAACTCCAAGGGAGAAATGTCCACTAATCTAGAAGAATTAATTATAAGTAGTTTTGTTAACGTTTCTCCCATGCAGTTTTTTGTGTTACAATCACTAAAAAATTGGACCTGATTCTGCATCATTTATACGAGAGGAAATGATTAGCTAACAAAATGTAATTCTTTCTTCGAATAATCGTTCCCTAAATCGATGAGGTTTATTTTACTACTAAGTAAAGTTATTAAAATAGATTCTATTTACAAAATTGAATATTTTCTTATGCATGTTGTTGAATAAGGAGAAGCTTGTGTTTATTTATTATTGATTGATTTTAATAAAGTACGCGAGAGGGCAGCTAGCTTGCCTACCTAAAATTAATCTACCGTGAGTCCAATGAATTAAAGTAGGTATTTTAATTTTATTAGCATTAAACCTGTGCCTATGCAAATGATATTCTTACTGAACCACATGTAGGGAATTTCTATTTCTGTGCCTGTCGTTCGCCTTATAGGTAGCCCTTGTGATTACTCTGTACAATCTTCGGATCTGTTATCGAAAAAGAATTATTTCAAGGAAAACTGCTGATTTTTAATATCGATAGAAATAAGTTTTGTTAGAATGCATGTAGATCGCGATTTATTATAGTTATCCCTTATCTCGTCGTGCTTGATCTCTCTTCTTAAAAATTGGGCTAATGACAGATAACGACGGCCTTCTTATCGCGGAAAAAATACACTCTGAGAGATGCGTCACCATCGTCCCTAATTAATCGCTGGAATTTGTACTGTATCGCTATATAGAGGCCTTGAAGAGCTTTATTCAGCGGTGCGTATACTCTTCCAAAAGCCGAATAATGGCGTCTTCGTGCGGAACGCCGTCGGTCACGGATTCATGAGAAAAATGGTTTGCGAGCTTTCGAGAGAGCTCCTCAAAGTCACGCCTCTTTTCCAGAAAGACTGTAGCAACCCTCTCTCCACGCTCTATCCTTAGCGCATTTTCAACTGCCGAACGTGCGTTAGCTGAGCAATGTGGCTCGTTGAACAGGGATTCCAACTTGTGGACAAGCGAGATGATCCGGATTTTGAAGGACTGTTACATAAATGGTGTAATCTAGGTAAAAATTCGAAATTTCTCGAAGTTGAATTTGGTTAGTTTCCAAGCTTAACGGTCTTATCAGAAGTTTTAAGATCCTATCACCGAATTACAGAATTTCAAAGTTCAGGAGGATAATCAAAAGATCGTTGTAAATTACTTGCATGGAATAGCATGATTAGGTATATATTATTTTAGTAAAATTTTAAATATGGTAAAACAGGTGTGTAAACTTTGATGATTTAAGATAGAGTACGCTAGGGTACTAAAGATTTCATTTAAAAAAATGAGTTATTTTTTATCGGGGATATGTTTTTCATTAGGTCCAAATTTCGCCACTACAGCTATTGAAAATGTACCAGAAAATTATTTCGTACAAATAAAGCATAAACCCTCTCACACTATCTATGAGCTTCTTTCTTTGCATATTGCATAGTTACTACTGTATCTATGAATGTAATGATGAACCAAGTAATTTTGGAAATCTTGAAGTAATTTTAGAAATCTTCGATATAGGACCTGCTAGTTGCGGTCCTTCTGTAGGCGAGAAGTACAATCGTGTGCTTTGTACTCGTAGATTTACCCCTACACATGTAAAGAACTAGTCAGCCTTAAGTAATCCCTTGCGGGATACCAGCAGATTTATTTGAATCGAATCCTTCGAAAACCCCTAAATTATTGGCAATATTTTTCTAAGCGAATATTATTATCATCGGTAACAAATTGCATCTGTATCAATTATCTGTCATCAATCAGTTATTCACCTCGAAAATCCGAAATATTGGAACGTTTTCAACTACCATTGACAACATGACAGTTTCGACATTCCATTCTTCAGCGCATTTCAATTGCGACTGCTTTTTCGGAAGAGTTAATTAAAAGCCTTATCCTTATCTTCCATCGAGATAAGAGTTGCATTTTCAGGCACCATGTACCGTAAGACAATGGGAAACGGCCGTGAAGAGTTCCGCCGTCGAATTTCAAAGTGTCATTATCAGATTAGAGAATTTTCCAGCCGGAGAAACGATGATGGATGTTCCGCAGCGGAGGGCAGGTGCGCATTTCGATGTCCCGCTTTCGAATCCAGATCGGTGTCGATCGTCTCGCGAAATGAGGATCGCCTCTCGGGAACCCTCCGTCAGCGGCAGTCCCACGGAGGGGAGCGACGCCTACGAGGGATGCTAGCGATGCCACCGCCCGGGCGTGCCGGCGAGGGCGTCGCAGATCGAACGTCCATTTCAACCATTAAAGTTCCCGTGACGCAACCGTTCGTCGTGGATAGGAGATGAATGACGTCAAGTCATCTGCCGCTTCGTACAAGTACGAAGCGCTGGATCCAGAGAGGGGGCCCTCCCCCTTGATGACTTCTTACAGCTACAAATTCATAGAATTAGATTTCTGCGCGAAGTGGCTGTTTTTTTCAGTAAAATATGCCTAAATTTCCATCCCGAAGTCGAAATGGGGAAAAATATTTAGGAGGGAGAAAAAGAAAATTCCATTTGCAACCTTGGAAGTGAAAAGAGTTAGAACATGACGATGAGTATAACTGAAAACTGAAAGCAAATTATTTTACGTTTACTAATTTAAGTGTCGCACGTATCACAAGAAAATGGCAATTTCCTTGTGATAGAAAGAAAGACTATATAACATCGCGAATATTTTTTTGTCAACGCGACGGTAAAATCATGTCACAACAGATTTTCCTCCATAAATTCGAGAAAATCTACCCCAGTAAAACGCGCGGAAATTTGCATCCCATATTTGGAGTCATCCGACGCTTGCTTCTCCAACTGCGCATCTCATTTTTTAGGCCAATTATTCGTCTGAAATCAAGTTCTTACGCAACAAGTTTACGATGGGCTAGAGATCAGCTGCTATTGGATCTCATGCAAACAATTTCGGGTGTGAAAGAGACTCCCGAAAAACGCACCCCAACGACCGCATCCACGAGGCCTCCGCCAAACCTCCACCAACGCCCAACGGAATCTCCACCGCACCACCTGCTCCGCCCCGCCCGCACCCTTTCCCTCCCCAACCCACATCTCGGCGAATTAGCGTCCGCCTGCAGTGGGAAAATTTGGTTCTAGGCATGCAGTTCTGCGAGGCCTCCGTCTCGACATCCAGCATTCACACGCGTCCTCCTCCGAGGGAGAAAGAGTTCGCCTACCCCGCCCCCACCCACCAGACCAACCATCCTCTTCCCTCCACCACACCTCCTCCCTTTGCCCCTGCATATCCTGCCCCCTCCTCCCCCGCCTCGCACACCCTCTCCTTCTGCCCCCCGCCTCCTGAAAATGTGCCCGCCCGTGCAGTGGCCTTGCGTGGAGGAGTAATGGCCGCTGACGACGGTGAGGCCTCCCTCCGAAGAGGGCCAACCTCCCCTGTAACCCTTCCCCCGAAGCCGTCCCCGCGCCGGCCCCCGCTACGTCGCCGACCGGCCTACCCCAATGCTGCCAACGTGGCCGAGGCAGAGGGCGTTGACTGTCTTCTGGATGGGGATGGCGTCTTCTTCTTTTGAAGGACACTGGTTCCCCCACCGCGGCGGAAAAGTGCATCGCGGGTTTTCGGTAATTAAAGGGGTTTTTAGCGCGTCGCTCGCTAATACCACGTCTAAGAGCGATTCCTTCTGGTGAGGAGTCACTGTTTTAGAGGGTGCTGGGGTGGGGAAGTGGTAGAGAAGGAATAGGATTTTTACGGCACTCAAAAGGAGGCGTAGCGATGGAATTGAATGGTTGAGGAAGGGAGTAGGAAGCTTAGTAGAGATGCTATTATCTTCCGGGAGATCGAGTTGGAATGGGTTGCACGCGTAGATTACTTCCCATAGCGGCTGCCTCGACGTCGTTTAGGCCTATAATTTTTCGCTCGTAGTTTAGGCGTGCGGTGAGCGAAATTTTTTGGTGCCGAGGTGCGTCCATTTTAGCGATAATGCCCCAGAATATCGTTTCCTCGATGTATTACGGACTATTTATAGAAAACGGAACTGGTGATCCCAATGCCATCGCTGGAAATAAAGACGCGTTCTTTGATAGCTGCGCATTCTGACCGCTATAATGATATGGATATGTTTCGGCAGAAGTTTGGAAAGTTTGGGTATAATACTATTTGGGTAATATGGGTAATACATTGTTAACTAGTTAGAAAACCGAAATTAAATCAGACTAAACTTCCTCATTTGTTAACGCATTAGTTAGCCAAAGTTCAATTTCCCTTAAAAAATATCAAGAATGTTTCGAATGTTTTGTTATTATTAAAACTGAGAATTAATGGACTACACGAATTATAAAATACGGAATCAGAAAATTCCTTTTTTTTTAAACTACTTCTCATCCAAAATCCCTATCCCTAATCCTGTTTAGATGAAAACTATGCTAACACATTCGTATATTACGAATAACCGACTACTTTGTCTGCTAATAAACGAGTATCTCATCAGGTATCACGAGTTCTGAAATTTTTCATTCCACTTAACCCTGGAACATCTTTACTTCTTTTATAACCTTGAAAGGGGTCGTTACCTTTGGGTCCGCCCATGCTCTCCCATGCAAGCATTTGAAACGAAGGCTAAAATTACTCGTTTCATTGCGGAAACTGCATTTTAATGACGGTCTTACCTTTGGTCGTCCCTAAACATAAACGAAATAAGATCTTAATTGGCGCAATTGATTAAATTCTACTTCTTTCGAGTTAGCCCTATATATATTCCACCGAAGTTCCCATTATGCAAATTATGCGTAATTATGAGTGAGTTCACGGACTATAACTGCGGTGGGCCTTGATATCACATCTATGGGAACTTCCGTTTATAAATCACCCGGGATATCGTCCTCCCTAAAAATAAACGCCTTTTAAATATTCTTCGCGTGTATCCGCTTGGATACTCCTCAAATTTTTCATGACGGTGGCGAGGTCGAAATGCGAATGGTGAAACGTCCGCAACGTTCGATTTTCTGCCAAAAGCCGTCTCGAGCGCGGCGTGCATTCGGACTTTCCAAACCTGACCTAGGCAACGCAGTTCATCCTGCCCACCGCCATGGCCGCCGAGCGAAAAACGTGCTCCACCGATACGATATTGCGCTAATCGCTTTCGCCGCGGCGCATTTCAGAACAACCGAAACTCGCTTTATCGCGGGGAAAGATTTAGCCGACGAACGAGCAGCTCGAATCAAGGTTGACAACCTCTAGGGGCGATGCCACTCGCTCGTTTTTTTCCCCCAACGCTTCGCTTCTCGAAGGCGCTGGCGAAAAACGCAGCTAAGAAAAGAGGGACTGCAAATGTCTCGGAGCGATTCGAGAGAGCGGGAACTGGAGGAGTCGAATACGGGCGAAATCGGGGCCCCTTCGGTCGTCACGGCGGCTCTTACACTTTTCGTGTCCTAGTTACGAAAACCTCATCCTTTCCTCGGCTTGTTTCCGAGTTTACGAGAGATCGAGAGCGAATCGAACGACTCCATTATTTTAGCGCGTTGTCAACGCTGAGGACGCCGGAGTGGTTCCTCATGTTCTCCCGCGATGTGCTTTTCTTCACGACCTCTTCTGTTAATGAATATTTGACTCGGGATGGTAAATCGTTACGAGGCCGTGGAAGAAACTGCTCGAGAAAGAAGTTATTCTCATTTTGGTTGTACCTAGAGCAGTGCGTCTCATTGGATGTAGCCCACTAGTTGGAATTAACTAGCTCGACGACCTTCGCGAAGTTCTGTTTTTAAGTTTCAATCTCAAGAAATTTACTCGTTTTTAGAATGACTGTATCTCATAGAAAACCGTAGATAATCTTCTATCACTATCCCACTTGTTTCGGCAAAACGTTTTTCTTTTCTATTAAAAGATTGTTAGTTTGTTGAAACTTATAATTTAAACGATATATTGATATATTCTTTAAGATACATGTTTCAGTAAGGAGTAGGGAGAAAAAAGGGCTACTGGATAGCCAAGTGGGCAACGCGTTCGACTTTGGCGAAAGCGATCCCGGCTTCGATTCCCGGTATGGGCTCATGTGCGAAATTACCTTAGTTGTCGAAGCACTTTTAATAATACTTCTATTAGGGAGAAAATGACAATGGATCGATTTACACGAAACAGGGGTTGACTGATTTAAGGGGCCCGCATGGTTTCTAATACAGTCTTCCGGGCTGAAAAAGGTTGTTGGACAACCCCGATTTAGTAGAGAAAGGTATAGTGTGGTTTTTATGTAGAATGACATCTTATTTTGATAGTACTATCTTTAGGGTTAGATGTAAGAAGAGACTTGTTAGTCTCAATCTCGCCCTGAATAAAGTCCTTTATTATTATTATCTCTACCATGCTATTGCATTATTACAGCAGATTAAGTGGTCTCTGTAGCTAGTTGTTCGGTGGTCAGACATTGGTTTTTGTTGCGAGCCAGGATAGAGAATAATCTCGAATCTTTCAATTAGTCGATAAGAAAGTTATCTGAATCCGAAAATTGCCGCGGTATAAGTGTTTGAAACTTATTCTCAAACCGCGATTAGATAATTCGGCTTTAGTACCGCTTATTATGGAGTATATATCAAAAGTTTTCGGGCAAATATTCGTGAGATAAACCATAGAAATGTTACGAAGACGACTTCCCCATAATGTTCTAGCTGAAGATCGTGGCGTCAGTGGACTAGCGATTAATTCACGGTTATTTTTTCAAGATTTCATCCAAAGTTTTTTTTTAAATTTCTCAGAGAAGTGTTCATTCTGTCCATTTCTACCCTAGGGATTTGTGAAAATAGATTTAGCGAAAATTGCTGTTTCACGAAAATTGCCCTTTTGCGATAATTGCTGCGTTTTCGCACAATCGGGAAATTAAGGAAAAGCGCCGAATTTATTAATTCTGCAAGTATTTCAGCAATGGCTATTAGATAAAGAGCATTTACAGAACAACGCGTCGTCGACTATTTGATCAAGTCCACTCTCCCATTTTGGCCGATACTTTCTCGCCGCTATCACGTGCACAGCCCCTCCGAGGGAAGCGTTTTAGCACTTCAACGCGCGGTTTCGAGGCTCGGAAACCGGCTTTCTCAAAACGTTTTCGGTAGTTTATAACAAAGCTATGAACGAAATCAGTGTTTTCGGGGAGGCATTGTACGAGTCGGCCGATCGCTAGGTACGCTTCCCATGCATTGTCCCTCCGCATCCTCCCCATCACAATTCCTCGACTTCGTCCCTCACGAAGATGGAAGGACCGCGCAAGGCTAGCGTCATTTTACTCACGCAGCGGAGACCAGGGTGAATAACCGAACGAAGGTCTCGAAAAAAAAACGCAAAACAAGAAGTCTCGCGCTCTTTCGATGTCCTCTAAAAATTCACAATGCATCGGGAGGAAGGGGCCGGAGGGGCGGTCGGAGGAGAGGAAGGGGGAATACACAAACAGTCGAGTTATCGCTGCAAAGAAAAAGGGGGAGAAGCCGGGAAGGAACGGCACGAAAAAAATAAACATTTCCTGCTGGAGAACGCCGATAAGTTTTAGAAGCGAGTTTTGATACATTTTCGGAGCGGAAAAGGGAGGAAAGAGTAGATCTTACCTCTTGTTGTGTTCATGGGACCCAAAATTACCTATTTAATGCCATTTCCCCTACCTCTCGGCAGTCAACCTCTCCCTTTTATATGCGTGGTGCACGAGTTTTCCCTCGGCAGGCCGGAATGCGTATTGCTCTGGGGTCGGCGGGCCGCCGTTTTCAATGTGTTTTTAGAGAACACGAGAGAATTTTCGAATGTCGTTTTCTTCTACTACGATTAGTAATTCTGTAAATTGTGTTATTCCCACTATGTCCAACTATCTTTATTTTGATTCAATTTACAGCAATATTTCACGAAAGAGTTAGACGAAATTGAGACGTGAAATGCTATATTTATTTTTTCGGAAGTTATCCCATTTCTCTATTTAAGTGCGGCTAATTTGCCATTGAATCATTGTTTTGTATAAAATTAAATGAAGGATAGTTGAGCATCATGGGAAATAGTACATATGGGATGTAGTAATTTACTACATTACTAATCATGTTATGTCTTATTACGTGATCTTGTGACATCTTTTGACGGTCTCGATGGTGTAGGCTTTGCAACGGTAGCCTAGCAACTCTTAGGACCCGGGTTCAAATCCTAGTTATTTAAGGGTTAATGTAAGATTGGATTTGTGAGCCGAAATTTCACTCAAGTGAAAGTACGTGGCGGGTCCTACTTTCCGCAGTACTGCTTTATATCATCCAATTAATTTTGTCTTTGTCTTCCGCTGTGCATCCTGCCTCCAATTACTATCCGTAGTAATCCATTCCCTTGCGATATCCACCCCACCCACCCATTCTCCGTTGCATTTCTTCAATCACAGCTTTCCTCCCTCATCATCTCTAGCATTTCCTCGTTTGTTTTCCCAACAACCCAACTCACTTTTTCCGCTCTACGCAATGCCCACGTCTTACAGAATCTTTTAACGTCCTCCTTCCTTGGGGACCGCGCGTCGTGCTGATGCAGCAGTACTCTCCAGACTGAGGACTTAACCACCGCATTCCTCACGCTTTAGTTTGAGAATTTCGTTCATTTAATATTTTTCACTTAATAGCGGATCTGTACGACATCCCCCCCACGCATTTATGCCTTTTTACGAAATAAATAATGATCTTATCAACGGCGATAAGGAATTCACTTTTCTTTGGCGGAGTCACTTTTTCAAGAAATAACGAAACTCCGCTACGATGCATTGCGAATTCGCGATTTATTTTCGCGGAGTTGCGATGTTTTGGAATTTTATCACATTTTACGTTTTTTAAGTCTCTCCGAGATGAGTTTGAGCGAGCGGGACAGGTTTTTAATTTTTGGAAGTACGTGTTAAGCTCTCTGTGTATCATATCAAGATATATATACCCGTCGGTGACATATAATCCTCAAATCTTCGAGCGTCCTCCTTCTTCGGGGACCGCGTCCACTCAGCGAAACTCTCCAGACCGAGGCATTAACCATCGCTTTCCTGACATCTTTTTCAAGGCCCTGGTGAGAGGAGGGAAAAATGCGTTTTGTAGGAATCGCTCGAATCGGGGTCGTGGGAACCCAAATTGGCTATGGAGTGCACCACGCACATATTGAGTCGCGGCGGCATTATCTAGCGTGGGAGGGGGATTTTTTAGGTGGATAGGGGTAGGTGAAACCGTGCGGTGACGCCACTTCGTATGTCGACATAGGAGGAGGATGTCAGGGAGGGAAAAAGAGGTTTGGGAGGGAGGGCGAGGGAAACGCACTCTGCTTCTTCTTGAACCGGCGCGCACTCCCTCTCCTCTTTCACTCGCTCCCCTCGCTTCCTTTCTTCCCCTCAACGTCAAACTCTCTGCCTACCCTTTGATTTTTCCGCCACCCGAATATAGCACTGCTAGCTGAAATGCTCGGCTCCTAAACTAACTATTTCTATAGCGCGATTTAGCCCCGCGATTTTGTTTCGTTACGGGAAATTTAATGTCCATGTTAGTATTATCCTTCCACGGCGTACAGAGGAGGAAAGGATATTTCTATGGGGGTGTAGATCCATGGAGTAAAAACTGCATTTGTAGGGATTTCATCTTCGTCAACCTTCACTTGCAAAGATTTTTTCCCCACACTGCACTCTTTCTTTTAATTTGTAATTAAAATTTGTACATGATATACGCGGTTAGGTGGAAGAGAGGCCCACATGGGCCTAACCTCGCCAATAAAGGGTCTATCTATCTATCATTGCCTACAATCCAGGGGCAGGAATACTTCCCCCCAACATCTAATGAAAATATAAACTGAATTATTTTAACATGTATACCCTGAGAATCTCCAGCGATGCTTATATGGCATAATTCCGCATTATCGCTAGGCGTGCCATAAGCATCTGATTTTACGTTAATCACTAATTTTATTTTACGTGACACTTTATCGTATACATGGTTATCCTTTGAAGTATACTTCTAGTTCTACACGGAATATTCTCATCTTTACCAATTTGAAATCTTAAAGAAGTTAAATTGTATTATTGTGCATGTACTAGGAACCAACTCGCAAGTCTGCCGTTGAGGAAAAATGTTGGAGATCCCTAGTCAAGGGTCTAAGCCAGACGGGTAGCCAGTTTTATTCCATAGGGGGTTTAGATCCATGGAGTAAGCACTCTATTGCCTACAATCCAGGGGTAGGAATACTTCCGCCCAAAATCTGACGAAAATATAAACTGATTTCTTTTAACATGTATACCCTGAGAATCTCCAGCGGTGCTTATATAATTGCAAGAGGCCATCCTCTCGCATGCTTTCGTTTATTATTGGCTCTGTTCTCATGGGGGGGTTCGAACCCCCAAAACCACCCCCTTGGCTACGCTTCTGGTCTGAGCTAAAAGCAAATCTACAGCCATTGTTACCTTAAGTGCTTACTATCCCGCTATCTTATGATCACGGCGAGAAAGTACGCATTAAATCGACTTAAATGATAGCTTAGGTCTTCAATACGATGGCTTTCCTAGTATTAGGGCAAAGACTTGTTCGCAAAAAATATGAATTTTGATGAAATTTTGCCAAATTTGGTCAACAAGGATGTAAACATTAAACATGAATAGAAACGAGAATCAGGATGATTAACCCTTTTTTGTTTTAAGAAAAGTTAAAATCAGCAAGAGGTAAAACGAGAGATTTGAGCGAATTTCTTGAGGAGAGCCTTCTCTACGACATGGGAATTCGGAGATTTTGGATAGTAAAAATCACAGTGTTCTGTAGGATGTCGATATTTAATAATGCATAGTAATATTTAATATGTGCATACATTTAATCTTTTCTCAGAACTTTCCTCCCAACAATTATTTCCTTCTGAATAGTATCCCAATTTCCCCTTTTGTTTCTAACTCTGACGGTCTCGAATTCATTTTAAATCCTCCCTTTATCAATTACCTCCAGAACCAGCTGTCACGGTTGGAAGACAGCAACATTAACGGACTGAGACAAGAGTTCTTCCGCTGCTTTAGCTTCTGAGATAAGTCCGAATTGTTGCAAGTAGGTCCCGAACCGTGTTACGCTCCCCTCCGAAACTAGAGCCTCTGGTCTTACTTGGCCTTCAAGGAACCAGATGTCCGTCTCCGGCGTGCGCGCCTGTTTATGGAGAGAGAATCTGGCGATTGCACCTATATTGCTTTCAGTTATTTAGCAGCACGTAAAACTGGGCGTCTGGGCGGCCACCGGATCCTCCCACGTCTCGGGATCCCAAGTTCTTTCTCTACAATGTCATTTGCATTTAAGTTTCAAAGAGCTCACAAATATGTTCCTTTTTATCGAAAAGTCTTTCCTTTCTGCGCTTCCAACGCTCTTGGTCGCAAACTGAATGCTAAGTCGAGTATTGTAAAAGTTTTATTAAACATTTAGTCATTTCAATCACTATAGTTATATGTAGCAATGTATTTATATTAACTATATTTCTACTGCTAGTGTTTTTTAAGTTTGGGGAAATTATTCATAACTTTTCACCATCTTTTCTTAGTGAAAATATTTATTATTTATATCTCATCTGTTGTCTAATTCCATATAATCGAGATAAATATCACAGACTTATCACTTTTCCTATATTTAAAGGTAATTAAATTCTACCGTAACCATTGTAAAGTTTCCATAGTATATGTTCAATGTATAGAATTCAAAGCTAATAAACTAATATCGCTAATGTCTTTGTACGCTCTTCAATTCAGTGCATTTCGCTTGCTCTTGATAGCCAAGGGAAATCCTTCATCTTCTACGAGTATAATCATTTTCAAATACTTTCCATTCTGAACTATTGGCACATTTGACGATTCATAAACCTTGTAGTGTTTAGTGTAATAACAAAAAATGCAGCTTTTTTATAGTACAACTCTTACTTTAACTTATATTTTCATGTGATGTATGTAAAACCTTCAGAAAACTTGTATCCAAAAGGATAAAACTTCCTCCATTCTTAATTTTCCTCTCAAAGTTCTCTTCCATTCCTTTTGCCGTTTACCTGGTAGTAATGATCTTTTACCATTTAACTTATCCATGCCGAACATGCCTTATCTTACCTCAAATAAAGCACTTTGTCTGTCTGCTGCTCACGATCCACCCCTACCTCTGTCTCTAATACCTTCCCACTCCATGTTTATCCTTTTCTGCATTGTTATTCCTCTTCACCCTCAAACTCCTCAACCTTCCCCCGGATGAGGTAGTTTGTCTGTGCCTCTATATTTATCCCATTATCTCTCACACTTCCCTTCCCAGAAATATATCTTCCGACCCTCCACCTCGCTCAATAATTCAAAGGTTCCTCTTAAATCGTCTCCACAAAGAAGTTTGATGGTTTTTACACATCACACTTTATCCATACCTATCATAAACAAGACATTCTTTTGCGTCTTCGACTGAGGTCCTTTTCTTTGCCTGCGTGCATAACTTAACCTTCTATAACCTTGAAAATCCACCGAAGTTCAGGCGAGAGAGAGGTCCACTCCATCCTTACCTCGTGGAATAAAGGGCCGATCCAATCATTCAATCACTCGAACACTTCTCTATCATTCACTCCATCTTCTTTGTCACACTGGCTATTCCGATGAAATGCCTGATCCTTAGATTGCAATAAAATCAGTTCCTATTAAGTTATGCACAATATTAACGGATTAAGTTGAAATAATTTGTAATGAAATTAAATGATTACGTGCGAACAACTTTAAGCAGCGATTGAGAAACCCAAAGATGTATTACCGTTGGCCAAAACTGAGTACACTTTTTGGAGATTTTCTTTATACGCGTCTGACTGTCCGCTGTTGATTTCGTCCTTCACCTTGAAATTTCAACTTGACCTGAGAGTTTTACCTTGCTTTAGTTTACTTTTCGTACGTTCAACTTTTATTATCATTTATGTTTTAACAAGTACTATTCTCAGAATTCTTTAACAAATACTATCATCAACCAACATGATGATTCAGTTAGATAAATTCCTGTTACACTTATCCTCGATTACTGATAAATTCCTGTTACTCTTATCCTCGATTACTGATGGCGGTGTTATTTTGGGCTAACCTATTATCATTTGGTACAAATTTTTAATCTATATCATGCATGCATTTATCTTCGTCGGTCTTATAGGAAATTCTGCTGTCAAAATCAACTGTAAAATGGACTTACGTAGACTAGGTTCTTTCTTCGCTTAAAATGTAGATAGTAGGTGATAACATTTATGTAAATGTTAGTTTCAGGAGATGATTAACTAACACGCTTTGCCGTGCAAAATAAAATCACCTTTTCTCATCAAAGTCAAAATTATTCCTTTTGCTCAAGGTATGATAGTAGAAGCAATTTTTGCCATGAATCCTTTCGTTTCAACATAGAGCAGCGGCCGCCCCCTCCATTCGGCGGCCGACTCTCTATCCACGGCTAGGGCGGGTCCTCCCTGCTTCACACCCTAGTTCTGCATCCCTCGCCTACGTCACCCGCGCATCCACACACCCGTTTCAGTCTCTCATCTCGACTTCCCTCAAACTTTTAGCACTCCCATCTCAAACCTTATAAAGACGTTCGGCCGCACATTACCCCCTCAACCTTCACCTCAACCTACCTCAAACTTGTCTGCCCCACCCCCATCCCTTCCCCTCCATTTTTCCCTCCCGTTTTCCTTGGGGTAGGTCCGCCCGCCCCTCCCGCACATCCTCCCCCTTCCCGCCCTCGAAATCCTCTGACGATGTTTTATATGGGAGTGCGTATGCAATGCCTCCCCTTTCTTCCTCCCCCTCTTCCGCTGGGCCGGGAAGCGTTCGTTAAACTCTCGTCGATGGGGGAATGGGGTAGCGCGAGAGATTCGTGGAAATGTGCCCTCCTTTACGAGGGTAAGGTAAGGGAAAAAACCACGCTGCCAACCCAACCATCGCTTATGCGTGTGTGCGCGCTCCGGCGTTTGTTCACTTATCTCGCCGCCGAGAGGGCGATTAAAAGTATTTTCCCCTCTCCGTAGTTTTTTCCTCGGCGAGGCTTATCGTTACCTAACCTGCCTCAACCGAGTTTTAAGAGAGGCCATGGGCTTGCGGAGGAAGATAGCGCTCTCCTTCCCGTTTTTGGTCTACGATCGATTGGGGGCCGGGAGGGGATGTTTTATGCTGCCCATGGCAACGGTTCCCAAGCCCTACCGTTTGTAACGATTCTAAAAGGTCTACTACGTTGACAGCTGTTAAAGGAACGTAACGGGTCGACGCAGCGGAATTGACGAAAATAAACAAGCGGGAAATGCGCGGCGTGCCTAAATATGTCCCTTTTGTCGATCTCGCCGCTTGGCTTTTTTTACGAAGTATGTTCTTGTTAAACATTTATGTGATTTTGATTTGAGCGGCAACGGGGCTCTTCCGGACGACTACGATCGATCAACTCCTAAGGTCGTAATTGATGTTGATGCGCGGATAATTTCGATATGGACTTCGCGTCAATGCTAGGAAATGTTCCGAATTGACACTTCTTACTTCGGCTTAAGATTCGGGGGATTTGGTTGAATAGCTGTTTGACACGGTATCGTATTTTAGTCCCAATTTTTTACAGGCTCGAGTTTACCTTTTCATAAAACGCATTTTATATTCCTGAAAAATCGATCTCCTTCTGCTTTCTTTTTCGACTTTTTACCCGATTAGTTGACTATTTGTTTATACATCAATGATGCGAATTGCGTTAAATGCCTTTGGAAGCAACCCTTGCATGGATGGATTCTGTTCAGTAGACTTTGAACACGAAAAATTGGTTTGAATATTTCATAGCTCCTTTTCCAACCCCTAAATACATGAAAATGAAGCCATTTTCAATGCAGGTACTGCTGATTCGTGTTTACAAACAGTCATTTCTTTCGCGTATTTTAGTTGCATACATTAGCATTACATTATTCTATTTTCGTCCGATAGCATTAATTAATCTCGTTCCTTAGATAGTGGTAGTGTGGATAAATGTGCTTCGACAACTAAGGTCTTTCCACACATATGGGCCCCCACCGGGAAACGATCCCGATACCACTTTCGGTAAAGGCCCCACTTCACTATCCGTTTCTTATATTAGCGAATTTCGTTAAATATTTTGATTTACCCATCTATTGATGATGAAATTCGCTCCTGTTGTATCGATTAGTTTTTACTGATAATGGGTGTGCCTATATTTCTAATCATGATGTATAGCTGTTTCTTTGTCATTATTACCGATTTAGATGAGTAACATTTCTAATTAGCCTTTCCATGCAACAGTTGAAAGTAGAAGATTTATGTTTTCCCATGTGATTAAACAAATCTTTTGGTGATGATAATAAAATTACAAATGTATATGTGTAACATTTGTGTTAATTTGACCTTAATGCTATGTAAGCTCTACCAAATAACTATTTGGTTGACCTACAGCAACATCGCTGAGAGTATAATACCAATTACCTGAACGTATCGTTAACTCGGATGGTACAGGTCGAGATTTAGCATGGAATAATAAATATGGAATAATTTCATGTTAAATACATTGTGTTTTTGAATCCTTGTTTCTATTGACTAATTTTGAAGATGAACGAAAATTAATTGGAATTTATTTGGCAACATTTCAATCCAGAACATCAACCAAGGTCGGACTTAATGTGTTTCATCTTCATCAATTGTTTGTTTAGTTGTGATTTGTCCTAAAATGGGCTAAAATGTCTAGGTTTACGTAACATTGTCTCTCGTGCCCTTCAGTTAGTAAGGAAAATGCGTCAAAAATAGAGGAGACGGTAAAAATGCCTTTAGGACCGCTATCAAACCGCGGAGTTATTTCCGTTGGCCGCGTCTGCGGTCGTAGAGGTCGTTAACCCCTAAAATGGCTGCCTATTCGAAGATATTTTTTTAATCGAAGAATGAGCTTTTTGATGATGTACCAGGAAACGTGCGAATCGCGCGAGTTTTCGTTATCGGTAACCTAGAGGGAGGCAAATATTTACGCTCTGGGTTGCGATATTTCATATCAAGGAAGAAGTGAATGGTATCTGCGGGTGTAAAGTCCCAAACTCCAGCGGAAATCATTACCAAATGAATTATACGCAGCTGGATTCAATGACGCCATTGTTCTCATTAGAAATTAGGTTTACGAGATAAAGTTTCCTTGGACGCGATATATGGGTTCGTTTAGGATATGATATTAGAATATTTTCCCAGTGGGGGCTCACGTGCAAAGTGACCTTCGACCTAGCCGTCGAAGTACTTTTAAAATTACTAATAATACTACTACGATATTGAAATAGAACTATGCGTATAGTAACGAAACAAATACGCGTGGTTTCTTCTGATACGATTTCTACGCTTTACATTCCGTCCAAGTTTTGCTTCTCCTCAGAACGTTTCTTATTAAAAGTGAAAAAAAAATGGAATACGACTATGTGGTACTTACATGTCCTTTGAACTAATTGTTATAGTAAATAAAGGAATAATTGTTTTAGTAAAAATATTAAAAATATGTTTGTTTGATAGTATACTACGTAAAAACTTATAAAGTACCTTTTTTTCAATTTTATGGGTATTATTAAAAGTTTTCTTTTTCATTGGAACCATAAAATTCCATCTTTTATGGAATCATTCCAACTTTCATTGAGCAGAATTAAAACTCGTACAATCTTGTGACAAGTATGGATATAAAAGAAAATATAAAATTAAATGAATATGAAACAAAAAATATCAACTGCATCTAATTCTTTTCGGAACAAAAGTACAAGTTGATAAGTTAGACGAAAAGATAAATGTAATTTAAGGGTGGTTCCGAAAATAATGTCATAATCACAAAGTAAAATGTAGAAGTTATAAATTAGCAGTTATAAATTAATATTTTATGTTTATGTGATATTAAACAAGCAATAGTGATTTGTGAGTAATATATGTCTGTGAATGTAGTGTATATATAGAGAAGTAAACTAGCCACTCTCAACAAGCCATTTTTAGAATAGAATAAGTGAAATTTTAGCTTTCGAGTTTATCAAAGCACCCTGTTGTGATACATAAAGATCGCAGAAAATAGGAATTACGCACTCCTACAGAAAGAACGCCGTTGTTTGAAAATTATTACATGATGATTAAAGAAGAAAAACATGTTTATTCATACTTAACACCATAGCAGTAAAGATATTATAATATATAAGGAATAAATAAACTTCTTTTCTTTTATAATTGATAAAGATTGCCAAAATATTAAGGCCATGATTCAACATAATTAGAAAATGGGTTCACTACTTAACATATGTTGTTTTTTAGCTAATGGTGTGAGTTATTTAGTGTTACAAGATTCAACTAAGAAGAATCAGTGGACGCGTAATTCGAGGAGGAATTCTAGCGGAAGAATAATTTGCCTCTAGAAAACTATCGATGTAGTGCATAGAACACACTAAGACCTACGTAGCGCATTGAGGCACTACTGAAATTCACTGATTTGAAAAAGTTTATTATTGAGAACCTTCGAAAGATACTTCCACTCATTAGAAATAAAGGAAATGTAAATCAATGAGTATATCTTCCTTTTTGAACAGGAAGTCAAGAAGAGTAAATTATATAGCTATCTTCTTCCTCCAGATATCGCCCAAGAATTATAGACGAAAATTATAAAAAACAATTAGCTCTACTTGACCTACATCAGGGAATTGATTAAATGATAAAATGAGCATTACATAATCCATGTTTTATTGACCAGAAAAAATATTTTTGTTTGATTCTCTATAACGTCATGAATCATAACTTCATGAAAGTCTCTGAAACATCTTGAAATAATCATGATCTAGACAAGAATTTTCAGGGAAAGGATTATGAGTACTTTCTTTCTTTCTCTAGATAAAAAAAGTGCAACTGCTTTGTGACAGATAGCGGAGTTGCCGGTAGAGAGAAACCAATATTTATCCAATTACCTTAGGCGTATTTGGAATGTAGTACTGGTGTTGCATACATTTTATGTTAGTAAACATTACTAAGGCAAGCGTAACCTATATTCACAACCATGGACATAAAATTCGGGAAGAGAGAGGGAGCCATGGGGTAGCACTAAGAGGAGTTTATCATCAAAACGTTTTCACTTCCTAGAACAAACAAAAACTTTATACTCGGCAGGCCGCAGGAGGGATTCAAAATCTTATGCGGTCACTATTAATTTTTATTGTCATAATTTTTCCAGAAAATAATGTTAAACTTGCCAAGTTTTAAAGATCAATGGCGCTTTAGAACCTGCAGCACCATGACAACAATTTTTGTCATTAAATATTAGTATGAAAGCCATTTAAGAAATACGTTACCTTACAAATGTTTAGGCTTTCTTGTCGATTTCGTGCCTGAATATTTTTCAGGTCGAAATTTTTCTATCCCTGCCCTAGTAGATGTATACTAAATCACAAAACGTAAAATATAGTACAAATATGGGGGTCACTGCATATGTAATCGACTGGATACATTGTGTGGATCACTTTGTACATAAAACAATAGGACATGAGAAAAGAAAGAAGTACTTCTTTTGTATTATGGCATCATTATAAAAGTGAGGCGTGGAAAGAGGAAAATTTGAAAGAACCATGGGAATGCCTGTATTCCTTATCAAACGTATGAAGGTTGTTTCATAATTTTGATACATAAACTATTATAAAAATCGCGTTCCCTCTGTTCCAGTACATGCAATCCAGTCTCTCATAGTTTTCTTTTGCATTATATTTCCCTCAGAGGCACTGGTGCGATTTTTTTCTAATCTCATCTTTCACCGGAAATATTTTCCTAGCAGCTGCTTCCTTTAATCTCACGTTTCTGGTCGAACGAACCTGCATAAAGATGGAATACAAAAAAGATTGTGTTATCAAAGAACATTATACCTTTGGAGTTCACAGATATTTCATTTCATTGCACTTGTATACCATGGGAGTTATTTTTAAAATTTTTGAAAACTCCACTTTATCAGTTTTCTTGAAAAGAGCTAATTTTGGTAAACCGGAAATATGCCCATTATTTCCTCATCGACAACAGGTAGTAAACGAACCTACCTAATCCATATTGGTAGAAGATTATGGATTTGCCAGGATGGATGATTAAAGTGAAAGTGATTGATCTAAGCTTCTAAGAACAGGCACGCACAACTTACAGTAAAGGACGTTCCGCATAGACATACGAAAAAATGATCGCGGGCCCCGAATGAATTTTCGAGAATTACCAGATTTTCTATTTAATTAATTTTGCTGCATTATCATAATCAACAAGAATTTTTATTTAACCATGAAAATATGAATAAATATATTAAAAAAGTTTGCGAAAGATCATTAGGATACATTTAATTTTGTAGTTATTTGCGTTTCAAAATCATAAATAAATAAAATCATATAATTTGCAATTTAACAAGATATGGATTCTCTTAAAAATTCTCTTCACGAGCCTGTATCGATGTATATTTATAAATATAAAAATCCTTGGACAGTTAACCCTGGAATATGATGTGGGGAGAACATGTTTTGTAAGACTGAAGTAAGAGGCCGTCCGCTTAAAGGATTTCACAGTCGATGGGGTTTGTGACACTTGGTAGCATAGGGTATGACGCTCCATGGGATGCATTGTGACAGGGTTTCAGAAGTGCCAAAAATACCGTGACATCATTAAAGGATGGTCTCTCATGAAGTGAATGCTAGTGTTAGTGCTAGTGAAACCATTTCCTGATGGTGCTCGAATGACATCAATGGACCGAAGGTTTCTATGTTTAAAATTTTAATTGGTGTTTTCGAAGCCCTTGCTGCAAATTCTTCAGGGCTCATAAATTCTTCATAAGAAAATGAAATACTCGGAAAATATATTCTTGTGAAGGTGTCACGAAATTAACTGAAATTACGATATTTAACGGTCGAAAGTATGAAGTCTTAATTAGATTTAAGGTCTAGAGGACTTTCTTTCAAATAATCAGCAATCTTCATCGGTGAGATTCTTAGTAATTAGAAAATTTTCCTAAGGCCTCGAATTTTATTTGAGGCGAAACGGAACGGAAAATGAAATTTCAGTGCTCTGGAAATACATTTCATTTTTTAAAGATGAGAGCAACTAGCGTGTATCCGTAAACTAAACTTTCTACTAGTGTCATGAAAAAAGTCATGGCCTTTAAGCAGACTTACGAGTAAGTAGCCCAACGATACCATTATTCTAGAATTCCGCCCGTTATTTCAAAAAAGTTATTTAATTTTTATCTACCCATATGTCTGCATTCATACAATTCTTTCTGCGCCTGGCATGGGGTGTAAGTTCCTAGCGATGAACTTTTCTTCTTACAGTCATCAGAAAATTATTTGGAAATGGTTGTGGGAAGCAGTAGGAAAGTTTAATTATATCAGTGTACTTCTCTCTCTCTGTCTGTAATGATATTAGCCCAAGGATGGAATATAAATCCCCCACCATCAGATGCAAAAAGCTTTGGAAAAGGAATGAGGCTTACTGGGCAAGGTGAGGAGTGAGGTAGTTGGTCACTGTTTTCCTCTCTCAGCCAGGATTATATGAATGGAAAAAGTCCACGCAGAGCAGCATAATTATACAATGAATAACACTTTCTAAAGTTCAATAAGGACTAACAATTATGAGTGCTATTCACTCATGCATCTGTAACGTCAATACAGAGTCACTCATGTTCATATCATGACAGCATGCAGCTTTGGTGATATCACAGTCATGAGCTAAGCAGAGACAAAATTAATAAAAAGATACATTTACTCTATCCTTTTTCCAAATGAAAAACATTCGTGTCACCAGGTCGTTATGGTAGGAACAACATTCCTATAATAAATATCGTTTCATTTATGTTTACTTATTTTATCAGATCAAGATTGTTTTATATTCTGACAGTAATGTCACCGGTCCGTAAAAATGTATTCTTTAAAAAGAATTATGATGCTTGTGTAAGAGAATTAGCCTTTTAACTGCTATTACCTGGAAATATTTGAGATCTATACACGTATATCTACTGAAGACAGTACAACGATCGAAATGAGGATTTATCGAGGAAGAATTGGTTAGATTCAGCATGCTCAACTTATCGGAAAGAAAGAGTGTACGACATATTCAAGTATTATATTTTAATATTCAAAAAGATATTCCAGGGGATATTTTCAGAATCAATCTTTGTTTTAGATCGAGGATTAATATTTTATTCTGCATACTTTACATCGATTTGAAATTATGAGAGTAAATGTTCCTTAAATTTAATAAAAATGTGAAAAATTTAATATCAACCGCAGTTCATTAATTACAACTTTATTTCAGAGTTCAAGTGTCAACTTCAGTTGGAACTAATTTTCGTGAGATAAGCGTTGCCTGATTACACGAAAGTCTCCCTAATTTCCCATTTTTATCTTTCATATCTGCACTTCATTAATTCGAATTTGCGTGTTCTGAAGGTTGAGCAATTTCTTTCCTTAGAATAATCCGAGGATTAAAACTCCTTAAAAAAAACTAACGAATCCCAACTCATCCGTCAAATCTGTCATGCCTGAGCAATATTCTAATCCCATCACGAGGAGGCCATGAATTAAAGATTCGGTTTTTATCCAATAAGGAAGGTTAGTCTTCCGAATAATTTGCATGAGAAAAACTCCTCCAGAGAACTAATACTTCTCCCTTTCACAGAGCTGAGACTGTTCGTCCCTAATAGCCGTTTGACACGGTCAATGCACCATGGAGTGTGTAAGTCGAGGGACGTATCGCTGAATGACGTAGGGAACCCTCCTCCTATTTCAGAGCGCTTTCATCGTGGATTGCTTCCTCCGACTTAAAAGGGGTTAAACGGAAGGAATCTTCCCTCCGCGTTCAAATCCCCGAGCTAATCACGCCCGCAAAATCAGATTATTGAAAGCAATTAGACACATTAGGGCTGTTAGAATCTTTCCGTCATTGCGAGAGAAAGCCTCTTAGGACGTCTCCGAAGCGAATTCTTCTCTCTTACGTTACCTTCTAGAATGGCGAAATCTCCCTCCACCAAGGTTTTTGTATGGTTGCCTTAAAATCGTTCCATGCCGAGGATCGAACCCTGGCACTCTCTTTCTTGCCATATACGCAGCTCATGCGACGGCCGACTTAGAAGCACCAACTGTCTTAAGCTAGGTTTCACCCTTCCAACTGCTTTGGGCCAGTGACGGACTTTCTCGTCCTTAATAGACTTCTCCAATTCCAACTCATGCAACGGAAAATTTCCAACTACTTACCCGTTACAGTCAATAACCACTTTCGTGAGGGTGATTATCAGGTGACATTTAGGTAAATCTAGCTATAAGCTTGGACGATAGAATAATCGACTAAATGAAGAGAATTTATCAACCGTGTCGATGCGAGAATGTGGAACTGATTCATGAGCGCCAAGTTTTCGAAATATATTTCTGATGCATCAATCTGGTAATAGGATCTGTTCTACGACGTGTTTCAAAATGCAATAGAATTTTGCTGGCATAAATCTATTCGTCTAGGAAGAGAAGTTCGCTTGCATGCTTCCTTGTTATTATGAATTCGATTCCGTTCGATATTCTTAACTTAATCCATTAAGTTGGGATCTAGTTCAACAAAAATTTGTTTTTATTATACGTACATTCAGAAGTTCGCATATATTCGGAGATCTTCGTAGGGTTTAGTTGGAAAAGGACACTTTTATCATAGAAAGCACGAATATTTTGTTTTCGATAGCTTTATGTCAAAATGAAAGAAACTGCGCTCATTACAAATCACTCGTTTACAGGACAAATGTTTTAGAAACAGTCTCTATTGTCAAGTTGCTATGGCTCTATCTTCTTTACGTAATCTTACAATGTTTCTATTTCACTCACAATTTATAGCGTTTCTACATTAATCAGAGTGTGTCGTATTAATTGGATGTGGTTTTGGAGAGCCTGAGATGTATAAAAGAATTCGAACACCTAAAATCAGCTTTAAATATTTTAAGCAACACATAAACGAGATTAATCCGTCTCAGCTCCTCTCATAGATATCTCAGACATCGTACTTGTTAATTTGTGTTTGTATTTATTGATGACGACAACAATCAATCTGAGAGAAATTTGCCTCTGAAGCTGACACTCTTCTTACAACTGTCGAATGAGAGGGCTGGTGATCAAAAGAAAGAAAAAGCTAATGAAAATATCTTTTAGCATATGCGAGGAGGAAGGAAAGAATGCAACAAAAATAAAGTTATTAATCTAAGAAAACAGAAAGTAGAAAGTAACAAATGATGCTCATCACTGAAAGTGATTTCATTATATATTTCTAATAAAGAAATCTTGGGCTATAACCTCTCTGATTGCGTGGGTAACTTGATTGTATTATCGACTTAATCATATTTATGATGAAGTCTTTATGTAAGAGGATAGACTGGGTGAAAAATATGAAAAACGATTGACATAACTTATTTATGGAAGCTATTGTCAATCAAATGAAATATCCTTAAATGGCTTATGAATCCGAATAGAATTTATTATGATTTCTAAAGAAAACAATCAATTAGTTGTTTGCAGTTGCAAAAGGGTTTCCTCGAATTGGAAAAGAGGGCATAATGCTAAAATCTTAGCATCCGGGTCCCGCTCCCTAATGTAACCGAGCTTGATGCATCGTGAACAACTCCGTCGTGCGTAATGCATCATAGAGGTCTCGGTTTGAAACCTATCGGGAAAACATGATTGGAACACATAAATAAGTATTGTCGCTAATTTAATGAAGATTAATATTCTTAAGAGCCGAGAATTAAAAATACCACGATTATTAATTAAGACAGTTCACTTAATTAGGGATCGAATAAGCGAAGACCTAAACTCCTTTCAAGAGAATGTTATTGTTGCAAAATTAAACCGGTGACCGGCGTCGAGCAATTTCCTGAAAATTCAAGACTAGAGTAGAAGTTTTTGACATTTTCTTATACTGGTGGTGTCTTACCTCGAAGTTAAGATCCAACCTTGGGATTAAAATTAACATGCTGAAATTCCCGGCGTTTTCTGGGTAAAAAAATAAGTTATTTAAAAATGTTTATAGTAAAATAAAAATATTTGTTTTGATTCAAAATGATAGGTCTCTATAAGTGAAATTATTTGACAAAAATGTGATTGTTTTGCATAAACATTGGGTAGGAGGGGCGCCAGATTAGCCAAGTGGGAAATGCGTTCGACTTCGTCGAAAACGGTCCTGGGTTCGATTTCCGGTGGAAGCCTCATTGAATGTTAATTAATATTTAATTAAAGTTCTCCTTACGTGCGAAATGACCTAAGTAGTCGAAGCACTTTTAACAATATTAATAAAATAATACATAGAGTAGGGAATCGTCATTAGATTGAGAGCATTTAATAACGAATAAGACTGGTTAAAATGTATCGTTTTATGATAGAAGAATACTATGGTAAAGTAATTATACACAGTAAATTGAGGGATGAAAGTTACTCATATCTTAATTTAATATCAAAAACGTTTGATGGATTTGTTTAATCATTGCTGAAGATTATAATTCTAACAATTTCACGAACTCCCTAATTTTAGTCATAGAAAAAAAATCCCATGTTGAGAAAACCATCTCCGTAACTTATTGAGATTAGGCTAGACTCGAGCAAATGACTAGAAAATTCGTGCGTACGCACGATTAGCTTTTGAGTTTCTTCATATCTAATCAATCATCGGAACGATTTGTCGAGTCTTTGTATCACAATGTAACATGCATTATCCTCTTTTATAGACGTCCGTTTCCTTAAAAAGACCAACTCAACGCGCAGTTCTTTTTATTAGATGTGTTTAATCGTCGAGCTTATCACCCTAGCGGTCTCCGCCTCGTCTCCGTGACACCGTGTTCTCCGCTTATGTCCATTGAATGTAAGTAGCTTCATTTATCCACAATGGGCTCCCTTGCGTTGAATAAATGCGGGAATATGGTGGAGGAATTAAGTTTTGAATGCGTAAATCGTCGTCGTATTGTCTGTTGCTCGGAAATGATACTCCCGGATGCTTTTGGCTGCTAGAAAGACTGTTAGAATGGGAAGTGGTTGTATAACAGCCATTCATATTGGAGGAAAAGAGGAAATACCTGCGTTACATCTTACTTAATTGAGGAATCTAGATAGGGATGATTCGAGGTATATGTTGGATTATCTCCCGCTATTTTTCATTTATCCTTTGGTAGAGGGCAGCGAAAAATGTATTTTTTATTTACTTTTGTGCGTCTTGTTTATGATCATAATACTGAAAGACTGAGTAGCTGGTGATGCTTATTGTTGGTATGAATCTTGATCACTCTTTATTGAATGTTACGGAAAGTGTTAGTCATCTTCTGCTTTATTTCCGTGGATTTTTTCCAGTCACAGCATACTCCAGGGAGGAAAGAAAGAGCAAACTACCTAACTCCTCATCTTGTGTAGTGAGCCTCACTCCTACTCCAGGGCTTTGGCAACTAATAGTGGAAGAGATGCGGTTCACACCGATATTAGTCTTCGAGTTAAGAAGTAAGCTATAGAAGTAAGACTTATTAAAGATCAACAATGTAAAATTTTTAACGAAATTGCTTTCGATAGATGAGTTTATTAGCATACTAAACATTATTTAATGTAAAATACAACAAAGTGTTAAATGTTAACATTTAGATTAAGCATTCCATCGAAATTCTAGGGTATTTGCTTATATCGAAGATTCTCCCGGGTTAGCAAGCAGGTAATGTCCGGTTGGTGGACCGTTTCCACGGCGAACGCTGCTATCACCTCTGACCCTGAGGAACCAACCGGACGTAACCTGCTTGCTAACCCGGGAGAATCTTCGACATACAATCCTGCAGGAAAGCCTGATATCATATTCACTTATGTTTGTAAGAAAAACTCCCTTTCTCCAGGAATCCAGGAAGTAAAAAGGATCGTCTTAGATTAAGTCCATTCCGGTATCATAGAAACTGCGATATAGAACCGGCTTCAGGCAGGCTGGTGTATTGAGCCTTTCCTGGTGCCTCTACTCACTTATCACTTATGAGAATTTTAGCAAAAGAACTAAAATTATGAGAATAATCTTCATAAAAATATCCCTCTCGAAGTACAATAAGTGTAATTCATCAAGTAAATTTTATAATTATTAGGAGTTCTACCTCTTTTCTCAATCCATAAGGTTCGGCGCCACGAAGCAGAGCCGCATTAACTTAATCCTCAGCTCAGCCCATTGTTTATAACTCTTCCTATTTTGTCTTTTAGACCACGCTTGGCGCCTTGCTTATTGATCGAAAATGGGGCTAATTTGCTGATAAGTCTAAATAATGCTTTTTATCGGTTCAACAGCTTTTATTGCGCCCAGTATAATATAATCGGGAGAAATAGTCACACAGTACAACTCTTTCAGAGGAAAGGCCATCAAAATTTTACGTTAATGTTCTCGAGTCACTATTTTTAGATTTACGAAGAACAAGGACGTTTCTCTTAAATTTCTCAACTCTGTACCATAAAAACGGATATTAATTGCATTTTATCGCTCATAAACGTCCCCTAAACCTCGATTTCTTCGCTGTCCTCGTCTTTTTCCAGAAACGGTCAGGAGGGCAAACTGTATCGACGAAGGCTATTTTTATAAAAAAGGGGAGGTAGTTTGTTCGTGGGCGAATTGTTGTTCTAGTTTTCTTTTTCAGTAGAAATAACCGTGAGAAGGTAGCGTACTTTTTTATTTCGGTATATTATAAGCTATATCCATATTTAAATGTGAAACAATTGGGATTTTGTGTTAGATAAAACATAGCGGTAACATATTTGAATTTTGGTTTGCATGTTTACTGAATCCAGGGACATCACAAACACCTATTATGTAATCAATATTTGATGCTATTCGAATCATTCATTGAATTAAAAACCATGATCATTCTTGTTTTTAAACAGGTCTAAAAATTATTATTCATCAAAACTAAAACATGATATATGTAAAAAGCACAATGTCTGTCCGTCCCCCTCACTATCTCAGAAATGGCTTGATGTAGAGATATGAAATAAACTGCATCATGTTTCTACGAAGGTGAAAGACCCACGAAAACTATTCACGTATCTCAGAAGGCTCGGCTTCGAACCCAGGAGCCCATAATACGCTTCCATAAGAAATGCACGTAAAGTTCGTTTTCGTGTCTTGCAGACTATGTTTCTTTTGCAAAATTAAATAGGAAATAATCGTCCAACAAAATCTAGACAATTGTCATAAATATATAATAAATATATAAAAATATACATAAATTGTCATAAGAGAGGAAGATGATTATAGATTTTTGTTTCAGTCGTAAATTATTGATATCGATTTAAAATTGCGAGAATTTTGATAAATTATACGGGAAATCATATATGTAAAAAGCAAATGTTTGTCCGTCCGTCCGTCCGTCTGTCCGTCCCCCTATTTATCTCAGAAACGGCTTGACTTAGAGATCTGAAACAAACTGCATTGTGTTTCTATAAGGCTGAAGCCCACAGGAAAACTATTTTAATTTCTCTAAAGGCCCGAGTTCGAACCCAGGAGCCCATAAGAGCCCATACGTTTCCATAAGAGATGAACGTAAATTACGTTTTCATTACTCGCAGAAGTTGTTCCTTTTACAAAATTAAATTAGAAATAATGGTCCTACGTATTTGAGACAAATGTCACAAGAAAGGAAAATAATCATTGAATCTTATTTTAGTCGTGAATCATATAATAAATCATATAAATTCGAAATTGCGAGAACTTTGATAAAATAGACGGAAAATTCGTAAAATTTTTCGGAAATAAACAACCCATCCCTTTGACGACCAAGGCAATTGTTGAACATTGATTTCATGAGTTATCCCATATAAAGACACGAGGATAATTATTCTTTTCCATAAGAAATGTACGCAAAAAAGGTTTTCGTTACCTGCAGAGGTTGTTTCTTTTACAAATTAAATTAGAAACAATGGTCCTACGAAATTGAGACAAGTGTCACAATAAAGGAAAATGATTATAGAGTCTTATTTTAGTCGTGAAATATTGATATAGATCCTAACTTTCCAGTATTTGGATAAAACACACGGAAATTTTCGTAAAAGTTTAGGGAAATAAACAACCCATCCCTTTGACGACTAAGGCCATTGCTGAATGTTGATTTCATGAATTATCACATATAAGTGCACGGGGATAATCAGTTCTTATAATTATTATAAGAAATTTACGTAAAGTATGCTTTCATGACTTGAAAACAGTAGAATAAATATTATAAATAATGGTAAGAAATATATAGAGTTATTATGATCTTACGACGGAAACTTTCGGGCTTAGGAGGACCAGATATATACGATAATAGATAGATTTTTAAACTAAATTAAGTTTCGTTATGCTTGACGGGGGCGTTTACTAGTTTATAAGATTTTGCAGTTATAAACAACACGTCCCCTTGACAACAAAGGCGATTGGGAGTTCAAGCTTATGCATTATCCTATAAAAATAAACGGGGATAATCCGTTTAAATAGAGTTAAATGTAGGAAAAAAATGACATTTTATGAATAGCAGGCAATTTTCAGAGATTCCAGCATATGCCAAGTAAAATATGCAAATTGCAGGGGCTAAAATACGGCCATAGTTCTTAGTCAACCCGATTTACTACGAAACCTTTATACGTTGGTTTGTCGCGATCAATATGACGAAGAAATATTATGATGAGAACGAGAAGAGATGTTTAGGAATCTAACGAAATACCAACGAGCTTTTAAAGCTGTGAGTTTCTGTAAATCCCACAAAAAGCATAATGTTAATGAAAATCGAGTATTTAATTTTTCGGAATTCTTCTACAATTCCCTACAGTCATTTAATAATTACAATAATTTAATTTACAATTTTATTCGAAATTTATCCAGGATCAAATAACCCATCTACCGGTAATAAATATATTGAGTTGTGCTCTAACGACGGACACTTTCTGGCTTAGGAGTACCAGGTATATATTTAAATTAAATAGAGTTCCGTCATGCTTGACGGGTGTGTTTATAGTGTTGTTAAAAGTGCTTCGACAGTTTAGATTATTTCGCACGAAGCACGCACGCATTTTCACCTTGGTCGAACGGGTTGCCATATTTTTTTTATCCGGGAGCCCCTTCCGTAAATTAATGAATAAAAGAGCCTTTCAGCATTTTTGCATTAGGAAAATTAACGTTTATAAGAAAAATCTGAAGATCAAAAAGGATTTACGTATCTATTCAAATAATATAAGAAACGCTTCAGTTAACAGTATTTTTTTATATCGCCGATTCATTTTTTATTGGGTACAAAGGCTTAGTAATTGAAGCCAGAAATGTATTTTCTTTTCTTAAATTTCAGCCTTTTTCCCATTATTATAGAGTCGGTTGATGAATAGGGTGATTATTAATTACAATGATATGATAATGAATTTTGGTTTTAGCTCTAATTTGTACGGCCGGATGCATGTTGCTTTCAGGGTGGGTTGCCAACTTCCGGAGAGTTGATTCCGGAAGTTGTCTTTTCCAGCAGTTGTAAACTCCAGAGGATTATTTAAAGCATAATTTAACTATCGTAGGATATGTATTCTTCGTCGAAGGGCAGTATAATTGTGCAATTTGATCACTATTGACTCTTACTGTAATTTTGGGCGATTTAACATGATTTCCGCAACAAATTCATTGAAGCTGTTAGCGTCATCAAACTTCTAAAATATTTCCGGAGGAAAATGAAAAATATCTCAGGAGGAAGATGGAATATTATCAAGATAACGCAGGAGGAATGCTGACATTAAACTACGTTAAAAGTAAGTCGCGAAAAGTTGCGAAAGTAGATAAATTAGTAAGAACCGTGACATAATTATAGCTGACTAAAAAGCGAGACATATAACACCTCAATCCGGGAGGTAGGAGATGTTAATAATTGTTGTCTAATTCCATAAGTCTCACGGCGAATTCGCGTAAGCTGGGAACTCTACTCTCAGGGCAGTTATAATCCATATTAAGAATTTAACAACCGCTCAAGATTTTCATGTTGCCGAAATATGGTAAAAATCTACGTCATCTGGTTCATATCTTCAGAAAACTCCTGTTTTTAATTAGGATATTTATATTTTTGATGTTAGAGCAGGTTTAAGAAATGTTTCATGAAACAGCAGCGTAGCATAAAAACTAATATGACGTATAACCAATGCGGTTCCGTTTTCCGAATCTGATGCGAATAAATGTTTGGGAACTGTAACAGAAATGAGAATAAATCGGGAGGTGCATTTCGACGTCAATCGTAATGCAAGACGTACTTCAGCAGCATTCACCAAACGAATGGTTTACTCCTTTTCCTTGCGGAAACGCAGCTTATTACTTCATATCCATGCTAATCCATCATTTCTACATTTGGAAATAACGATGTGATATTTCAGAGTTACTTCTTAATTTGGAAAGCGCGCCGACAAGACTTGCCAATTTCAGTTAACGATTAGATGGATTGAGTTTGGGGTGACCACCCGCATAATGCACGGTGAGTGAGCGTTCTCCATCAGAATTTTTCTATTTGGGACGACCTAAGAACTGCCAGCTCGTTTATCTTCAATGCATGCTCGGAACAGGTCTGGGCCAGTTCTTTGCGATACTCCGCATGCGAATTGCATGTTGAATTTGGAATTATTCCGCTTTATTGCAATATATCTCGTTCCCGTTTCTGGCTAATGGAATCGAGAACAAGTTTGGGATTTCAAATTAACTTTAGAGATGATGAACTCGTTTACATTAGTGATCTCAGATGTATTAATAGCTTTCGTCTAATGATAAAATCAACGCAAGCATCTGGATGTTTTCAGCTGTCTTGAAACTAGTGAATTGCTCTGATAAACACAAAGCAACGTTTTTCATTTCTTATTACTGCACTAAAATTTAAAACTTATAATCCAAAAGGAGATATTTCTCCTTAGATTAAAGTTGACTTACTTTTACAGATATACTATTGCAAAGCGTTGTACTTGTGAAGACAGTGATTTTTAAATAGATTTGGAGCAAGGCCAAATTTATCTAAGATTATTATCATCACAAAGATATATTTTATAGTAAAGTAACATTTTTTACTCAATTTAGAGTATTTGCAATATTTCATTCAGTTTCCAAGGTACCCGTAACGATATCAAGGATCTCCGGCTAATTTTTTCAAGAATTTATTGATGATTTTTTTTGCTAAGGAAACGCGAATAGAATTAAAAAGATTATTAGAATATCGATTAAAAAGTATATAAATAGAAGAGAATCTATAGGATATGTGACAAAGGAGAGTTCAGTTACGTTTCCAAATAATTGGCAATGATAAAAATATATGTTGAGCCTTGATTTCCAAAACATGTAAAGGAAATATATAGTTTGTGAATTTATATTTTAATTCAGTACTCCATCAATTCTTAGTAATGTCTCATATCCTGACATATTTACTGGTCTTTCACGAGTTCTTCGTGGTAAATTCGCGGTTATATTTAAAAATTTCATTTCTGAAATGGTTAATACTTAATCATTTATTTCGTTATCGCAATTTTACGTTGAAACATGGCTTTCTTTTCTTTGTAAGGAGGGTGCAAGGTTCTCCAGTAGCAACTTATCTAGCGTCCCCATCTACACGTAATTAGCGGATTTTCTATATATATATAGCACAGAAGGAAGTCACACACAGAGCTTCGCTGAAAATAGCTTTCATTTGTTTGATCTGATATTCCAATAAGAGAAATAGTCTTGTCTATATGTAGTTTTGTTTTAGAAACTAATTATTAATAAATAAAAGAAATACCCTTGGGGGATCTACTTTTAATTTAATTTTTACTTTTAATTGAATTCCTTTTCCATTTAACCCATTGGCAGTGTAAAAAGAACTAATTAGTAGATCACAATAAAAATAATGTAAATAAAACAGAATTTAGCTATGGCAGTAAAAAAACCTAAGCAAAGCTTAGGAAAAGGAATCTATAGCAGGAAAACGCCTGTTAAAAAGGGCGAGTGAAAAACCTGCACAAACCTACATAGAGTAAGAGTTAAAAGATGTGGATAAATATGCATAAACACACAAAATCATAAACAAAAAAATTATCTGCAAATGGGCGAAAGGGAGTTAGTGATCAACTGATGATATTATAATAGTAGAAATGTCAATTTTATATAGTTTATAAATAAATAAACAGTTTAATTTCGAAAGGGTTAGTGATAAATTACACTTAGTTGTTTGAATTCATGTTGGAATGAATACAAATCACTCACGGTCGAGCACAAAAATTATCAACGATTAGGAACATTTAAATACCTTTAAGAAATAAGGCTATATATTTGTATATATTGATTTACAGATATATAATAACATATCAAATTCACAAGGAAGAATGGACTTGAAGAAAGTCTGACGGGACCATCAAATTCAATTGAGACAGGATAAATTTCCATTAAATGGGAGGAGAATTTTATTGAAGACTGGGAAAAACGTCTTTCTTCATTATTCAATCTAACAAACTATATTTAATCTCTTCATTTGATTCTCGATTCCTATTCCTACAATTTTATATCAGACCATAACCTTTTTCTCATTTAAGAAGCAAGAATTTTCCATGTGGGATATTTACTTTTGCTCGTACGTTATCACGTTTTAGTTTTGAAATCTCTAATTCTTGGACCTTAATATCTTATAAACCTGATATTAATATTAGCTACCGAAGGACAAACATTATTCATCCAAATAATAAGTTAAACATAACAGTCAACTTTCCTAAATGGATCAAAATTGAAACACCTTTGTCACGGTTAAAGGCATGGTGAAAATTCTTCCGCCCCGTTTTCCTTTAATTTGCAGAAATGCGATAGGAATCTCTCTGTCAACTAGTTTACCTTCACGTCGAGGTGTAAGTCATCCAATCTCACGATCTAATATTCCTGGCTCCATACCGGTCTTGCCTATTCGTTTCGTGTGCCTTCTCAACGGAGTTGGCTTCATAGTCACATGATTAATTTATGTACACTCATTGCGACCTAATTCTTTCTCCTTTTACCCTTAAGAGAGGCAAAGTTGTTGTAGAGATTAATTTTGATGGACCGTTAAGATTTCTGTACGACGCTTCAGTGGCAAAGGCTTTATATGGCTGAAATATACAAGATTAAATTCGACTTCCAGTACCATTCCAATAGTCTTTCAATCTTGGAGGTTAATGCGATGGAGGAATCATAGTTAAGTGATATTCTTCTATAATAGAATTGGAGCGAAAATATTTGCCTCAAGCAGAATTGAGCCACGGAGGCTTAGCTTGTGTTGCAAGTCTAAAGGCAAATCCCAACTGTACAAATAATGTTAAGCTGTTTCCTCAGTAGGAATGAAATTAACCTTTCTTATGTATGTATCTCTTGGGAAGGAATCAATTTCTTTGCTCTGTCTGTTAATCTTCATCTTAAAATATATGCATGTACTTTTTATTTATCTACTTCATCCTATGTATTTTTATGTACATTGGGTTGCTTATTTATGTATATTCTTATGCTTCTTCACTTACACATATGCATTTGCTTGACTGAGTATTTATATTTTTCTCATATTCTGTCTCATTTGTTAGCCATTACTATCGGTAGATCCGCGAAGGTTTTTCAGTCCCCTTCTTACTGGGTGTTTTCCTGTAGGTTTTTATATGCACAGTTCTCATTTTTTTCTCAAATTATCACTGAAAAATTAATAACTTTACAAAATATGACATTGGTTAGATGGAAAAGGAGACTTCTAGTCTCAATGTCGCCAAAATAAAGACGTTTTATTGCCATTATTTGTCTTATCCGCGGATATAATAAAGTATAGTTTGGTATGGTGCGGTATAGTATAATATGGCATGGTATAGTACAGCATAGTAAGGTATAGTATGGTATGGTATAGTATGGTATGCTATAATATATTATAGTATTGTATATTATAGCATAAAATGGAATAGTATCGTATATATCGTATATATATCGTATCGTACTTGTCCTATACATGCCTATCTAAGTCATTGGATAAACATTTTGTTATTATCATCACAGAAACATTTGTAAGCCGATTCCGAGAACCTGATGAAAAGATCGTCGGCAGCAGAAAAAATCGTTAGCTGGTTTACTCGTTAGCAGAGGTGTCAATGCTGTTAGCTAAACTTTGCGAAGCTCCTTGGTTTCTCTGTGATCAACGTAACCTTGATTTCGATCTATCGGGAGCAATCACACAGGCGTACACGAATCCATTAGTTTACCATTCCATTGTTTCCATCTACAGTTCCCATAGATCAATTACCGAAATAACGAGGGAGTCTTCTCGGCCGGAGAATGTTTCGGAAGTGTAGCGCTTTTCTAAAACGCACGCGCTCGCAGATGAGGCATACCCTCTCTCCGGTGACCTTGCATTTCCGCGTCGCGAAACGAAATTTCAAACTCTCTTCCGGGTGCGACGCCATTTTCCTTCGCATGGGAACGACATCTAGCGCTATATCGCATGTCAACGCGTAATTTTAAAAAATCTTCCCTTGTCGTTTACAGTGGCGTTTTGCAGAGCCATTTTTCGTTTCAAATTGTTCGTTGGAGGACATTAGCTAACCCGGTGTTCTTTGGCAACCGGCTCGCCATGTTGCCTTCTCGATTTTTCCATCAAAAGCGACGCTAGAGAAATGGCTCCATCAAGGTGCCATGTTTAAAATTACGGTAAGTTTTTATGCGGGAAGTAAAAACACATCACAATATCTCAAGTTTATCAATATAAATGTTGTCTTGATCTAAAAGATCTTTGAGTTGGGCTTAAGTGGCACTACCATTGTTTTCAGGCGTAAATTTATAATGCAGCAGTTGAAAGTTAACGTATTCATTCGGATAATATTGAGACTGAAGTCATCTTTTTCATCGGAAGAATTGGACTTTAAATGGAAATGGGAAATAATCGCACTAGAACGAGGGACGATCACCATTATTCATATCCTAAACAAGATTCGAAAACCAGGAACTAATCGAGTTTGTACGTTAATAACTGTAATAACGATTTTTGACGTAGTATTTATACTGGCAAGAGACGTAATTTAGAATCATTACATACATCGAATTAATGTAATTTCCCAGAATCGAATAGAAATGTTTTCTTTTCTCTTCATCCAATTTAATTTTCTCACACCATGAAACTAAGTTTAATATCCATTTCTTTGAAATTGCTCGCGTGTAAATTATTATTCACCATAAATGATTAGTTCTTCGTAAGAATGCCTTTTCAAAACTTTGCATTGCGTATTTACATATATGCTGAATATCGTGTCCTTTAAATAGCATTTAACTTTTTCAAGAGGAACCTATTGATACCATTCATAGCGACGTAAATAAACTAATGCTTATCGGTAACTAAAAATAAAAATATAAGAAGAAACTATCAACGGTCGGTCGGTAGTAGATCGGTCAACCACCATACTCAGGTCTGAGGACCTTTAGGAACGCGAATTTTAGAATCTACTTGTATCATTGAATTAAATTTGGAATGAATTGATCACCGTTGTTTTTTCTCTTCATCACGAATGCCCCTCTCAGTCAATTCTGAGAGGAATTTTCATCCCGAATAGCATAATAATGTATTTAGAATCCTATGGTTATAGGGAGATTTAAATCGAACTGAGAAGAGGGAAAGGCGTTAAATAAGGAATCAATTTAAATTGTTTAAAATGTCAGGGCCCAAATACCAACAGAGAGGGAAAAGTAATGCATGTGTGTGTTTTATACCGAATAAGTCGGTTATAAACTATTTTCCGCGGCTCATTTTATACGAATCCCTCGAAATTTTTATGCGCTTTTTGTCGTTTTATGCGTTTCTAACTACGGCTTGAAGTTCACTCCTAAATTCTACAACTATTCCCGTTGAATTTACGTAATGTTCACTTCAAATTTTTGAAAAAAATGGATACTATTCCAACGAGCCTCGAAATTCGCCTTCGAAAATGGACTTGTAGCATTACTGTCTATTACTTAGTTCTTTGATATTCCTGTAGAGAGCGTAAAAAGAGTGGCTTAGATATCGCCGTTCTCCCTTCTCAAGGCCACAAGCACAGCGAGGAAGAGCATGTCACAAGGAAATGCATTTTCATTTGCGGCGCTTAGGAGTGGGGGAGATATGAGGGGGTAGGGGGCAGAGGGGGGTGGGAGTGGTTGGAAGCATAGAGATGCCATATCTATGCGTCCAAGGAGAGGAGTTCTCCAGCGAATTTCCTTTGGCCTTCTCCTGTGGTTCGCGTATCGTATACCGAGCGCCCCCAAACCAGGCAAATAACTCGTACGTGACTTTGAAACGAGATTTCATCTCGCGGAGCGAAACAAATGAAACGCAAGTTAGCCTGCGGTTAGTTCGCCGCCATATTATCACGGCCTCTTTAGGAGACCATCGCCACGCGTTTGAAACTGTTTGCGCATAGCCCAGCGCCCTCATTTGTCATTTTAGCAGTCCCTTTCAGGGGTTTGGGAAGCGTCGATACGGTCGGTTTAACTGTTAAAGCGTGATGGAATATCGTTTCCTCGTTTCGAGAGAGGAATTTAAATGGAAGCGGTGAATATGTTTTTCCGCTTCTGGCGGCACGATTACTCGAGCGGAAATTTCCCGATCGGAAGGAAATTTTGTGCCAAGAACCGTGCTTATGCTCAAACCTGTTGATCTGGAGAAAATGGAATCGGTGGAAGCGTGCCCTCTGTCTTTCGGCAAGTGAAATTCAACGCTTGTCATTTCTTCCGCCTTTTGGTTCCTTGCATTTGCTATCTGATGGGCAAGCCCTCTGGTTTCTGCTCCATATTTTAGAGTCCCAAGTCAATTTTTTCGAGGCTGAAAAAGATGAAGAGAATGGTGGTAAGGCTCTTTACCATCTATCTAACAATTTTCTGGAAGTTGGTTTAATTCATGGATAAATTTATTAGCGAAATATCTGTTAATAACGAAATAGCGAAATAACGATTAAGTCTAAATGACTTCAGATGTGAGAAAAATTATGGCTGACAATGGACAGATGGGTATTTCAGTCGCATGGTCATCAAAATTACCGCATATGATACAATGAAATTGTTTGAAGCAACCACTGCATTTGTGTAATGAAAATCTCTTGGGAAGGCGGACAATCTCTCAGTAATTCATTCGCGTCGGAGGGAAGCTTGAGTAAATTAGGAAAACAATTAATTTATTAACAAGGAAATATAACAGAAAATTAGGTATTTTACATCTCATGAACTGTTTTGGAAAGCAGTTGCGCCACGTTTCCAGGCCTCCAGAAGAAGAAATAACAACTCTGTTCTGTTATGTAGTTACCCTCATCTGAAAACCGGTAAAATATAATATTGTTTACTTCGGTCGCACTCTCTTATATTAAATTCAAATTAGTTCGCAAATTTTTAAGCTTGAAAACTTCTTACAAGAGACTGACTGCGCGTATATTCTCTTTAAAACCGGAGAGAAAATAAGAGTGGAAAAACTACTTTCGAAAGAAGTTTTGAGAAATTCTTCACTTCTTCATTATCCTCGGGAATAACCATACATTACTGGTATAGGAAAATTATCCAAACAACTTCAATTATTGAGAACTTGTCGGTGAATACCACTTGTTGTTTCAACAACTCCGGAAGATGACAGGAGAAATTATTATTTTATGAATACTAGTCGAATTAATAACGAATTCTTTTATAAATATTTTACCGCGGAAGAAACAAGAGAAGGAACAACGCGTGTCGGTCGGACTCCTTTTGGACCGAGGATTTCCCTCGCGAAATGCGCCGCTGGTTTTGTCACATTCGTCGTGACATCATTGGTCATCTGTTGGCCATCTTTTATATGGCGCATGAGTGATGGTATTTGTGCCCTCATGTTTTATTTATAGCTCTAGCGGAGGAGGGAACACGGCCGAAAAAAGAAAAGGATTCGCTTAAATATCTTGACCCCCTCGAGGCAATTTTCATTCGCCCAGGCTTCTCGTGAGGCTGCCTTTGATGGCAGCATATGGGATATTAAACGAATCTGGTGGAAACGGGACGGCCGTGTTTATTTCAGGATTGACAGCGTGAGTGATGTCCTGAATAGAAGGACAGACTGTTTAGGAAATTTCAAACAAACTCCGTTTTTTTGCGTCAGAGACCGTTGTTTCGGGCGGGGACAGAAAAGCAACATTTCATTTTTCATACGTTCAATCCCCTCAAACGTGCTAATTCAGCAGTTTTGAGATCTCAGCGCTCCACTTTCGGCGTCCGGAATTGAGTTTTTAGTCGTCAAGCGACACTCAGTTGCGTTTCAGATGCGGCAAACCACGGAAGAACAACTCGGCTCCGCGGGTTTTTAAGATGGCGCCGCATGAATTCATGCCCCTCCTCCCCGTCGACCAAATACCACGACCCCTTTTTAATCTCACGGGTTGCTTAATCTTAACGCGTCCACGACTTCCGCGTCATATGCCTCATGGCCTCCATTTTGAGAAGAACGAAGTAGGATTTACTTTTGCGTTCGTCCTCTATGAAAAGAGAAGACACTTTCGGCATATTTGACGCAATACACCTCGAGCAAGGCGTTTTGTATTGTTTAAAAATTTGGTGCGTCATCTGTCGCGCGAGAATTGTTTAAAAAATTCAATTCGGATGAATCATTTCGTGAATCAGTGTTTGATAAATAGTGAGTCATGTAGTTAGAGAAATTGGGTCTTTTGGTTTAAAACGTGAGGACACGTGGACAGATCGAGAGATTCACCATCGATGTCCATTTCAAATCAGTAGAAATACAAAATTTTCAGACTAGCAGTTTTAATTTATTTAGCAAATTTCTTGCAGCTCAGTTTTCTACTGTCTTTTTCCTATTAAAAAAGTGTAGAAATAATTTTCGTAGACAAAGAGCTTAAAAATACATCAATTTGTAGGAATCATCGCAAGGTCAAACTCTTCTGAACAATGGCGGAAATGACTAAGTGCTCAAATCGCTTGGAAAACGTAAACTGGAAAGAATTAAACAATTTGAAATGAATCAGTCGATTCTAATGTATTAATCATCTACTCTAGGTGCGGAGTTTGCTGAGTAATTTGGGTAACAATTATCTTTTCTGTTAAATTTAGGGCAAAATATTGCGTGCGTTTTCACCGGATTTTTATTTTTTAAAATTTATATACCATTTACATAGTATCGTTTACGATTACTCTTAAGGAGAAATTACTGTCAATTTTAAGGTAAACTACGTTCGCTGAAACATCTGAAACACGTAACTCGAAACTTCAATGCAAGGATTCATGTGGTTATTTCGAAGATATTTTCATGAATTATTTCGCTCGCAATATCCAAGCCATGGATGATTTTATTCCTCGATTCAATCTCATCTCCGCATTTGTCAATCAGCATCGATTAACATTCCACGAAACTTTCCCTGCTGCGGACGATGTGAGGATGAATGCAAAATAAGCTTTCACATGGAGCTCCTTATGCACGCCTGACCTTGGATCCTTCCATTTGGCATACCTAACCTTCTGTTCCGATTCAGGTTCTCTCTCTTGCTATCTAACTCTCATAGGATTTCATAGCACCTCTTTCCGGTGCTATTGCATTCGCTCAGAAGTCAAGCTAGGCGTGTTGCTGAAAATGCGCGTTGCTCAATGTAGCAAAATACACGCTTTCTCTCAGGAGTCAAGTAATTGAAGTTATACTACCAAATAAGACGTTTGGCAAATATTGGGAGCGTATCTCTCTTCTGATTTTCAAATAGTTTATTCATTCTGAGAATGGCTCTCCGAGGCAGGAATACGTCATCCTAGAATGACGCAACATTTGTTTTAAGAAAGCTCTCCAAGAGAGGAATTTTGGTGCTCACGTTGGAGAAGATTAGCAGGAACAAGAATGGAGAAGGTTGCTTTTGGTGTAAATAATTTAAGCTCTTACTTGGACTTGGAATGAGTCGTTAAGTTAGGTTATTCATGGATATAATGGTAAAGGAAATAATCAACTCCTCCATATTTGGTACCAATTCCTGGTTGATTGCAGCCTGAAATTTTTATTTCCTTTAATATTTAACTTGAGATTTGAGTCGCACCGTTATATATTTATTTCCCTGATGGAAATAGAAAATGCCCAATATCTCCTTTTTCATAATTATTATTTACGAACACAAACGGCCATTCCCTAACAGAATATTCCCAGGGATTTATTAAGGGGAAATAATAAAACGTCTTTATTGTGGGAGGAGATTGAGACCAGGTAGTCTCTTCTTCCATCTAACCCTACTGTCATACGGTGATAATTCCCAGGGACTCGAACTCGAGACCCTGGGAGCTAGCACGCTAACCACTCCGCCAGGCAGGAAGTACTTATATATAGAGCATTTAAACATATTAAAAATTAAATTTGTTCGAATATTAGCCACATCAAAATGGTCTCGTATATGTATGTTTGTATTCTCATGTGCTCAAGTATAGATTATTTTGGGAAAAGTGTTGGAAAGTTAATAACTGTCGATGATTTATCAAGTTTTATCGTAAGGAAAAGCTCACATAATTTAATTCTGAAACGTATTTCGGTTACCCTGTCATGAAGCTACGAATATATTTAATTTTCTATACAGAAATATTTTTGCCCACAAGCATTTACAAGAGTGGTCATTGTAAGACTATTCTTTAAGAAGTTTCTAATGCCATTTCGTAGAACTTAAAATCTTTTTGCTGTCCAAATATTTCAAAGAAAACGTTCTCATGACAATGATATTGACATATTTGGGAAGTGGATAAACGGCAATATCGGCGATTTGACTAAGAACTTTCCAGCTGATTCCCTCTCAGATTCTATATAGGACTGGAAAAATTTTATTAAAGCAGTTAAGATCTGTTGCTTAACTATCTCCAGGTAAGAAGAAACCTATTCCTCTCAAGTTACACTGTAAAATTTCTCTAATTTTTAGGAGACAAACCCAGGGGTTGGGCACGTTTTATTATCGGAAAACCGCAGGAATGGAAGATGTACAAACACTACTTAAAGACAGCATTCATATCAAATTATAAAGAGTTTCAGTATTACCAAATAGCGTAAATACATGCATCAATGTCTCTGAAGAGTTTTGGGAAGTAGAGAAAAATGATAGCCACGTTTTTCAATAAGACTATTCTACAACAAGGAAATCATTATCCAACTTTTAATTTGTCTGATTTGGAAAATTAAATTTAACCAACGATGCTAGAGTAATTTTCCAAATCCCCAAGATAAGCTGGGATCGAGTAAAAGTTGCGCCGTAGTCCCAAGTTAACTCGTTAGCGCTTTGTCCTTCGCTTCACGCCTTCGCAATTTCGCTATTCCCATCCCACTCGAGATCTTCGGTCGTGATATGGCCCCATTCTGGCCTAACACCCTCTGACCCGAGATGCTTTTTACAAGACGCTCCGTTTCGTCCAGATGCTCGCACGTTATGGACTCTTGATTCTTTTAATAATGAACGTTTGAAATATCGATGAACTGATTTAGACTTTGCCTTAAAATAATCTTTTGCACGATTCGCTTCGACTGCGGAAATACTGTTTGTTTTCACTTTCTTGATGGTTGCGGATACATTATCTTCCATTTTCAGCGCCAGCGTTGGTTTCTTCTAACGTTGATATGCGCGATCCTATGGCATTATAATTGAAATGGATATATGATCTATGTATACTTAGGATTTCTAAATACTCAATGTTGATTCTCAAATCTTGATATTTTTATCGATGATTTATTTCTCTTCATTATAAGATAGATTTAGGAAGAGAAGCTCTCCTTTTTTTATATTAAACTAAAATTAAAATTCTTTATATTTTTTTAGAAATTCTCATAGTACATACATTAATTATCCATCGAAAACTATAAAAGAGTAAGATACTTTATTCATTTCAGCGTTACAATGTATATCTCAATTACGCAGAATGATAGAATACACCCTTAAAAATGGATAAAGGAAAGGAAGGTAACTTAGTAGGTTGTAAAACCTACGAAAATCCCAAAGGAATAACAAGTGTGAAAAATAGCGACACGAAGTCGTGTCGCTATTTTTCACACTTGTTATTCCTTCACCCTTAAAAATATTTTGCCTGAAAATAATCCCTAAGAGAGTGAATCCTAAAATGGTCCACAATTAAATTTCTTAAAAACCAATAAAAAATTAATTTTTTTAAAAGATAAGTTCTTTATTTACTTTACAAAATTACAAAAAAACTATAACAAAAATAGAAAAAAAACAGGTTTAACGTTTATAATTTTTTTATCAATGCCATCACTTTTAGGATATATGCATTAAAAATGCTTAAACAGTCATCTAAAAAGCTGGCAACATTAATAAAGACTAGACTAAACAGAGACAGTTCCTTAGGAAAATTTGCTTAATGTTAAGGCGCTGATAGATTTTCTGAAAATTTTTAAAGGGGCAGACAATGCAGATTATTTGCAGGTTTGGATTGGCAATCATTGAAATTCTTGACCTAAAAATTTAAAATAGCAGAATGTGGAAAAGAGATGTGTAGTAAAATTATGATATTGTGCGGTTACAATTCGAAGGAAAGGTATTTGCTCAGAGATGCCGGTGGCTTTGCATCAAAACCATCAAGGCATTCGTCTCTTCTCGCAGAACCTGTTTTATGAATGTTTAAACTCTTGGCGCCTAGAAAATTATCGATGAAATATTCATATACTTCATTATTTCTCTTGATTTACATAATTAGTGTTTTATAGCGCTCTTTAATTGCCTGTCATTTACTTTTTGGGGCGAACTGTTCAGTTTATCGAAAACTAATTTGGAAAGTGGGATAATTGGCGACAAGAAATCTGCGGGCGACCGTGATGAATTTAGAACGTGGCTCTTGCGGGAAATAAACGCTTCGTCCGTGATTTTTTTATTTAAGTGTTAATCATCCCTTGACAAGGGAAATAGGATCAACTTTTAATCAATTGTAAAGAATCTATGATTGGACGACCCGAATATGTTTCTTTGCAATAACGATTGCGATTAATGGGAACAGTATATCAAATCTAGTCCTTCCCAGGGATGTGTCATTTGATGTTCAATTCACTTTGCTTGATTACAACGGTTAATCAATGTGTTTTAATTTTACGATATTTCCTCCTTAAATTATGATCTTTTAATTTTATATTTACTCCATCTCTCTTATTATATCAGTTAACTTTTTATATATTATGTAAAACAATTAAGGCATTGTAGTAATTCGAGTTAAAAATATTTATTTAGCGAAAGACATCATTTACAGCTTTTAAAGATGGATTACTCATACTTTTTTATGGATGAGTATACTTAATATTAGAGTAGAAATTATTCGTGTTCTTAATGCCAATTTTGAATTATATTCTAAGGTAGAGGTTTTTTTTAAATAATCTGTTGAATTTGTGGAAAAGGGAATTTTTCCCAAAATTAATGATTTTTTTCTCTGAAAAATTGGGGTATATTTCTTATTATTACTACTATAAGCATTAGAATTCTTTTTAATGTCGAGCAAGATAAAATTTATTTGCAGGAAAAAGAACAAAACTGGGTGCATAGTTGAGTAATTTTCATTTGAGGTTAATTGGCGTGTAATTTTCTTAGAAATGATTTGCCTCGAAGGGATTTTAAGTATTTATCATTTGCTTTACTTTCCATGTGATAGTCATATTTGTTGCATTTACATTATCACTGTATCCCAGATGAATCATGTTATTTACTATTAGCTAATGTGAGATAATCCGGCCCTCAATCCGTCAGTTCAGAACGAAAAATGTAACAGATTACTATAATGCTTAATTTTTCCTATGACTTTGGTAAAGCTTTTCAACTTTGAGTTGTAAAAAAAGGATTTAAACTGATTCTTGCAAATAAATTAACTGTATCTGTTATTATAATACTTAAGCGTTCAACTTAGCGAAACTTGTTAGATATAGTAAGAGTGGAAAACATAGATCATGGGAACAAGCATGAATAGCTGGGTTGGAAAAAAATTATAATATCAGTATATCGAAATCTTTTTATTAATTTCCTTTGTAATTAACAAAAAAGACGATCCCTTATTTAAACAATCGAGTTTTACCAATGATGTATAAATAATGGATAGTTTCTATAATTGTTTGTGTATGTTATTACGTTTGTTACATTCTCCTATTTATAAAATTTCTCACGGCTATTTCTAAATGCATAACGAAATATCTCTGCTAACTCGTATTCAGGCTGTAAATCATGCAGTGCGAATACAAGTAACATCTTAATTCCGCTTAATTCGACCGTAAGTGGAGGAAACGACGGCATCTCCTCGGTTAACGTTTCGCCTGCCTCTTGATTTCCTGAATGCGTTCGAGTGAAACCACAGAAACCATGAAAAATCTATACATCATCGAAGTAAAAGCAGTCGTCCAAGTAACTACTGAAAGCGTCTTCCCCTAGTTAAAGAGTTCTTCGACGCATACTCTGGAATTCTTTTCGTCATTAACGTTTTTATTAGCACTTCTGAAGGTGTCATGCTGCCGGAGTTTTACGACAGCGATGACAAACCACGTGAGATCCGCTCGTCTTCGAAGGCGTAGCAGGAACATAAATAGAATCGCAGCACTTCTCCACGGTTATTGAAAGAGAAGTAGCGGCACAGTGAGATAGATATTGTGGATAGAGAGAGAAAGTTGGATGGGGGAGTGGTAGCGATGGGTGGAGGTAAAAGTGAAGAAGGGAAGAGGTGCTGCAGGAGTGAGAGAGAGGGATGGGGGGAAAAAGTCTTAACGGTTGTCTAGATATTCTCTCTACGAAATTAACTTTCCTCGTGGAGTACAATTCCGCAGCTCTACAGAAGTTTAGGATGCGAAATTCTTCATCAGTGGAAGTTCTTGCTCGTATGTTCACATTTACAGCAACACTTTTTATGTAACACTTTAGTTTTATTTTAGATATCCTCAGTGTCTGCGTCATAAATTAGCTTCCAATGCTCAGATATTTTCCATTTCCTTATTGATGCTACGATACGTCGGCGTTAGAAACGCAAAATGATATGAACTGTTTTATTTTTCGCTCGCAACAGGTTAATATATAGAAGAAGCATTTTAATGATTTATTAACTTCTACAACCTTGATTAATTTAAACGCAAATTAATGGGTACTAACGGATATTAATTTAATCAGTACATGTTATCAGTATCTCATGAATCGCCATCAAAAAGTTTGAAATCAAAGTAAATTATAATTTATATTAGATTTTTATTTTCCGACCGATTTCTACCTAAAAAAGGCCATACTTAGGCGGATATTAGTTTATTATTAAATAGAAAAAAAACAGGTTTAACGTTTATAATTTTTTNAGCTTATCAGAGATTTAATTCAATTAGGTCGCTTCAGATTCTGCCATTATTTTATAATAATGACTAATTTTACTTGCCGCTCCTGTTTCTTTAATAATCAACAGAACATAGTAGTTTGGATTTTTTAGACATGATGTAACAATAACCATAAATATCTTGTATTTATTTTCTGCGGCTAACTAAATTTTCCAAGCTTCTGAATGTGCAAGCCAGCTCTATTTAAGATAAAACAACAAATATAAATTTGTAAAATGCAGCTTAGAACGATTGATGTTCTTGCTCATTCCATCTTCACTTATCTTCTTTCTAAACGTCAACAGGATCTCATTCCTCATACTAGATAAGATCTTAATTAGTATTTTATCAAAATTGTTATATTCATTATCACATGGTGATGGTAACTGTTCACAGTACCATACGGAGTACTTTTTCCTGTTTCAGCGCAGTAGATCTTTTACAAAAATTCCTATTCCAAAGACCTGTCGTAATTCTAAGGCGCATTTCGTACGACTATATTTATATAAGGCACGTTGTGCGACTGAAAATGCGATAGAGAGACAAAAAGAGAAATGAATACTTGTTCGTCGTATATATACACAGAAAATGGGTGGATGGAGAGGAACGAGCGAAGAAAGAGCGAGTTGAGGAAGGTCCTGCTGCGTGACTGGAGTCGTCGGGTTGGCGTGCACCACGCAACGGTGCTCCCGAGACGCACCGCTGCTCAACTGGGCGATGCTCTCCGCGGATTCCCTCGAAACGATTGCTTCCGCCGATACGCCGCCGCACACAATGCTATTTTATCCTTCCTCTCGCTTCAATTAAGCCCTCCGAATTTCCTCCTTTGACGTTTAGCCCCCGTTGCATTCATCTCGCTCCTAAGATACATTTTGGTGCACCTGTAAATTAGATAAATGTATATGCGAAAATTTGGAATGAAACGTATCTGAGTTTTGCAAGAGATTTATTTTTGACTATTAAGATTAAGAGAATTAAAATTAATCAGATTTCCAAATCAGTGAAATAAATTTTGGCTTGAATGGGGTTCTCATTCAGAAACAATATTTAATTACAACATTTACGTAAGATTTCCAAAGGGTTTTGTAAGACTCTACAAGCTCTCTTCTCTGAAGTTATACATTAGTATTGTTGTTTAATCTTATCCTAGCACGGTTCCACTAAGTTTCTGCCAAAGAAGTTAATTCCTCAGTCCAAATGATGACTATATATTTTAGTTACATTCCTTAAGCATATATTCTTCCTAGAGTTTTAACTGCTCAATAGCTAAGGCGTTGACTAATTAACCAAATATTTGAAAAATAATAATAGTAATAAAACGTCTTTATTTAAGGGTGAGATTAGTCCCTTCTTACATCTAATCCTTAGTCATTACAGATAGAATGAAAGAGGTATCGGGAGTTGAACTAAAGAAAAGACATAATAGAAGGAATTATTATTTGGGCTTAAAAAAAACCTTAATCTACTAAATAAACAGAATGATGACAGGAATAAGAAAATATAGATTAAAGATGAAATATTGGAATCATAAAAAGTGATGAATAATAAACTGAAAAAAAAAACAAATACAAAAATTTACATGGATGAGTTCTTACTTAGATTCTGTCTGGAATCAACAAGATATGAGCAACAAGTCATATTCGAATATGTCTTTTTGAGCTTGCCACGATACCATTCAGTTGTTCGCTAATTTATGACATTTCTTTTCCGTTTAAGTTTTCTCAGAATGTTAGGATGTAAAAAGTATGGGGGGTGCGATTGATGAATGTATTCGAACACTGATTTCCTCGAATCTGGACTGGAAAAAATGAATGGGATCATGAAGTATATGGAATGTAATACGATAAGTATAGGGATTGTAATCGGAATTAGAAAATATCCTGTTGAATTAGGATGAAAATGAGTTTGAAAAAGTAAAACTTAACGCTGTGCTTTGCAACCGATAATTCTATTCGAATGGAATGTCTACGTCACGAATGAATTTAAAACAAAAGACTTCATATAAATCAGGCAGTAACAAAGTCACTACTGAAAACTTTTATCCTCTTACAATGGAAATTTTGGTCCAAATTTAAAGTTTCTCTCGTCAAATTATACGATGAGATGATCACCTCGTCATTGCCTGAATTTCCTGAAGCATTTCATCGGAAATTTTGAGGAAAATGGCCTTTTCCTGGAAATTGTTTAGTAAACGTAAGGAGAGAGTATAGGGAAGAAAAGATCATCTTAATTATCTTGCCGAGCTTTGAACAGGAAAATAATGATAAGTAAACTGATATAAAACTCATAACGATGTGGAGACGCTTAAAAATTTCCTCACTGCAGATATTTTAAAATCTTTCGGACATGAGTCGGAATGACCAAGTAGGAGAACTGTGAATTAACTCCCATGAAAATCAATTGATTGTTCAAAATCTCATTCTGCTGCTAAATGAATGTTTCAAGAAAGTTTTTTACATTTTCTCTAGTCCATAACGTTTTTTGCTTGCTGTCTTTTACACTCTTTTCGATACCCTTCTTCAGAAAATCGTATTTTCTTGTATATAATCTATTCATAGCCTTGGTAGATTCAGCGCAAACGTTATTTGTTCCTTTTGTGTGTTTTCGTTTTACGTTCACGTCAGCTGCTAGAAAAGATACTGTTTAATTATAGTAGCACATGACATGCTCTTTGATATGGTGCCCTTCTTGAAGATTTATGTTAAGCACGGTCTCCGTGGATAACGATTGACGAAGTTTGGCGTAAAAATGAAAATATTTCGAAAGAATCCCTTATTTCATAATCGCTTCGACTAGGAAGCGTTTATTGAAATACTGTATACTTTTCATTCGAAAAGTGTAATTGCAAACTTTTTGGATTGGAAATTTCAACGTACTCTGTTCTGCATTTCTCAGGATTCAAGGAAATGTTATTTCCATATAAGTGTTGCCTTAATGTTGAAAAAACTAATAGATTCATTTATCCTGTAAACATATTAATAGAACCCATGAGGTCTATGAATATTTCAAATCGGAATGTTTTTAGAAATCCAATACAGTATGGAAAATTTAATTAATTTAATAACAAATTAGATACGCACTTCCAAACGATATTTTCCAAGTACTTTTAAACGCGACAGGTTAAACTTTTTATGGAAAATACGAAGTACGTTACTGATTTGTTTTAGATGGCGTTTGACAAAGTTCGCCCAGAACAGAAGTGGAATTTAAGTAATTTAAAAGAAACTTGTTATGTGCTCCAGAAGAACAATCCTTGTTTTTGTTTATAAGAGTTTTATAAATCTTAATATAAAATTGAGTCATAACGTTGGACGTTCAATTTCTTTTAAGATATTTTCGGATTTGATAAACCAATGGGGCAAATTTAATTCTGCAAAATAGATTATATAGGAATTATAAAACCAATCTTTGAAAGCGAAGGGGTGTTACATGAAATGGCAGTGAAAGGAAATGTTTCATACATTTACTATCTAATGCAGTTATATTTTAGTGAGATTATGTCTGTTTTCCGTGTAAGCTTTGGTTCCATGATTTAGAAGTAAGTTGAAAACGACTCCCATAGCTCCATCCGGTTACGCAATCTTAGCTCATGCAACGCTGCTATCTAATGCATAACTCCCGCGCTTATGTTTACTTAAAATTTGTTCACATTCGTTCGCCCATTTACCATATATGCATAGTGTGACCATGCACGAATGTACGTGGAATGTAAATTAGGCATATGAGGGTAGTTTGGATCAGTTGGCACACATAAGGGCTATTCTTCTAGGATAGCGTGTCTATTGGAGGTCAGGAGGCGAGCGCGTGGAGAGAGGACCATGGCCTACTTAATACCTACCATGCGAACGGGTTACGCTGCACAACCTTCGTGCGTTGTTTAAGGTTTCATTTCAAATTTAAAACGAATTAAGCGAAATCGGCGGGATTGGCTGGAGATGCGCGGCTCGCGGAGTAAAGCTTAGTTGTAGGTGCTAATACCGGATGCGAGCATTTCAACGTCTAATGACTGTTCCGTTTCATTGATACACTTTCACTGTCAGCACGGATGGTTGGTTCGAAGTTAATAAAGGTGTTCTAATCGATCGGAGTTATGCTTTCACTCGAATATGATTACTTATAGTGAATATTACTCATATAAGAATATGATAAGAGGATACTCTATTGAGTGATTGCTTGTGAACTTTTGTGGGTCTACCCGTGTGCGGAGAGTTCTGATATAGTAACTTACTGGATACTAATCTGTCGGATTGCATCTGTCTCTTGAGTGGATTAAAAAAATCTCGGTTTTGTCAATACACTATTGGTAATTATGGGTTCAAAGTTGTTGATGAGGAGATGAAGGTATATGCTTCTGGATATTGCGACATAATTTTTTACTAGGCGACCGGTTTCGACTGATTTCACCTGAAGATGGCAAATATATGTAAGCGTGAGGTAGGGTTTGAAGGTCTTCAATTACTCTCCTTTTGATGATGTGCTAGAACGAACTCATGCCCATCTCTGAGGAATGTATAAATCAAGAGCCAACATTAATTTGAAAAATGATTTGAATGACTCAAAGGTGGTTAATATTTTAAGCTGCGTAGTCCTTCGAGAAAGTTTATTTCAGGAATCAATTTATTATTTGGACGTTAAGTGAGACATCGTAAATTTTAATTCCTTTGTGAAATGCCTCATTTTTTGAATGAAGGATTAGCAGTGACTTTACGTCTACTGCAGTTTTTCATTTAGAAAAAGTCCGAAGGAAACTGACTCTTCCTAGATGCGGGTTGTCCTAATATAAAATTGAGTTCAGAGACAAACTCAGATTCTGTCTGGCAGCGATGGAAGCAAGGACGTCAGCGGTTAACCAGAAATGAATGGAATATTCATATTATTAGGAACAGGAACGGAGAAAACATGATATCAACGTACAAGGAAGAATATGGTCACAAATTGGAAAATGGAAAATTAAAGAATTTCCGAGTCATGAGATTTTCATAAAACACGATAGAAATACGTCAGATATTTTTGGATTTCCGACATAAAGTTGTTTAGCGCAAGGATAGTTCAAGGAGATGAAAGCAGTTTTAAATAAGACGTCGGTATGAGGAAAGGTAAATCCGGGCTTTATCGGATACCGGTTGATGCTAATGAAAATCAAGGCCAACCAAATTGATTAAGCTCTTGTTCAAGTTTACTTTCACACTTGTGAAAATAGAATGGGTGAAATAAACTTTTGAACTTTGGCTAGAAAGTACTATTAGGAAAGTATGAAGGAGGGAGAAATTTACTGTAATGCATGATTGGAATTCAGTGGTCAAGCCGGGTGGGAGGTAGCAGGATTTCGATTGGGAATTAGAAGCGATGTACAGCAGAAAATAGTCGACTTCTGTGGAAGCGTATTTTTCACACTTTTTTAGTGCCAAAAGAGTTGATCATCTCTCGAGTACGCTTTGAAAAAGAGAGTTACGAAGTATGTTATGAGCCTAAAGATGATTTTAAAATAGTTTAATTAAATTAAATTTTCACGAGAGAGGATATTGGAAAGAATTATAAAGAAACGATGGTTACTTTTGAAAGGAAATACATAGAACATAGTAAAACATGACGGTCTGTTGTTGATTTATTAGGGAGCGGAACTAGAGAGTATTTCAACTCCAGCAAATAATCACAAGTCGTGAGATACAGGGATGTCTTCATCTATTTATCTCAACAGAGGTAAAAGATTTCATTACTAAGTGAGCAAAAATCCTTGCGATGATTAGAAGCAAGCTGAAAATATTTTTGTTAGACTAAGAGTCTAAGTTGGAAAAGAAGAGTGCGTTTATGAACAATATCGGTATTATTTTTTTTAAATTATCAAAACTTCGGCATTCACTATTTATTTCATTATTGCTTCGAGAGATAAGTAAAATAATTGATTGATATGGAACCCACAGGAAGATTGAAGTATTAGATTTAAAGGTGGTTTATAGGGAGTGAGGGAGAGCACCTTGTAACTAAAGATTCTTTTTTTGAAATATTTTATATAGTTTTTGATTTAACTCCTGACAAGGCTTAACAAAAGTTTAATTCTCCGTCAAACAGGCTCGGCAATTCGCTCGAGCTTTAGAAAGATACCGATACTATTCAGCTACCGCTGCTTGGAAGGAAGGAATCGGAGCGGAAAATCTTCACAACAATGCAATTTCTGAGATTCTATTGGCATTATTCAGTACAAAGTTTTTCGGAGTAAATAGCTCTTGATTCAGTCCCTTTGAACGGGTGAACATTTTAAATTTGGATTAAAAATACAGAAATATTTATTGTTTCAACAGTTGGGTGACAATTGAGGCTTTTATTAAACATTTTAAATTGGTGTTGATTGCTTCATAAAAAAGATGTTATATTTTAAAAAATGCGTCAAAGCTTATTTTATTTTATTGGATTGTAGTAGAAGTAGAAGTATTTGTGAAAGTGCGGCGACAGTTGAAGCCATTTCGTTCATGTACTCTTCCTGATTCCCCTGGGAATGGAACCCGGGGCAGTTTAGTCTTCAGGCCATCCGGAAGCCTTTTAATTTGTAATGGTAAATAAATCATGTATTGGTGCTAGCAAAGCTTGAATATTGGGAAGGGCAGTATCGAGTCTTGGGTTGGCGAGAATAAAATGTTGAAAAATAAAGGATTTAAGGGTAAGGAACGACTGATAAATAACTGATGGAAAGGAAGAAAGATAATTATTGAGAGAGGATAATATTTTTTTAAATATCGGAATCTCCCGAAGCTGTTCTTGGTAGGAATGAATTTGAAAGAATTTAATAAAGAACACGGTAGACATGTGGTATTATACTATTCCGATAGTTTTTATGGATTGTCTTTGTTTTTTTTCATAATTTTAAATCGTGTCGTCTTTATTGTTTTTAAATGTAAATTAAACCGAGTAAAGGTTCAATTATTGAATTAATATGGAACTCATTCCAATGATCTCATAAAATATTTTAAGGTAAATTATGTGTGATTTACCTTCAAGAATTTCGTATTTACTTTCACTTCTGGGCTTCCGTAGATAGGAAACCATGAAATATAATTCAGCACCATGTCCCACGGACGATTAATAGCCACCTTCCTGTAGGTAATGAACATGTCCCATCTTGGACGCGATATTTGCCTTCAATTTCTTAAAACTCGGGGATTTTCAATCGCGCCGGACTACCGAGGAAACCATCTTGATCTATCTCTCTGAGAATAGTGTTAAAAGGCAATTAGGTTAGCATTCCAATTCGATGGTAATTTCTTAATCTTTCGCAGAGAATATATTGGCAAATCAGCGGACAGGTTATGAGGAGTATGCAGATAAAGGGAACAAATCGTTTTTCTTGAATTAATGCTCGTAAACCTTCGCTCTTCGCTATGGAGATTTTTTGGCAAAGTTCCAACGAACAAAAAATAGTCGCCAACCGCTTGTTGCAAGTCATAAGCAGGCACTTCACATTAGCATTAACGCCCAAGGCGAATCAATGACGCGCCGTAGAGAATAGACAAGCGGCAGCCCAAATAGATTCCTTCCCTGACGCCTACTTGCGAATATATTTCAGCATAGCCCTCGTCATCGCCACGCTATCTTCTTTTTTTCGCTCTCCGCGCGTTCATTTGTTTCTTTTTTCTCATACCCCTCTTTCTAGTTGAAGTGAGATAGGCGGCTGAGTCTCCCTATATCACGAGGCAGATAAGATGGAGGCTAACTGGTTTGGTCTTTAGTAGGCGAGTTGAGCAATACACGGAAACTTGGACAATGCCTATTACTTACGTTTTAGCTATGGACTTCGTTCGCCATTTTCTTCTCCGCTGGTGTCCTTAAGAGAGAGGACGAAATTGCGATGCGTAGTAATGGTGGTCGGATCCACTCCATAAAATGTCCGCTCGATGCACATTCGATTATTTATTGCCTAAGTGATGGGTAATTCCTGAAACTGAACCTGCTGCCCTTGATTCGTTGTCAGGCCTATGTAGATTTTACCTATACGGGCGATTCGTCAGGGGATATTCCTTGGGATTTTTCAACCGCAACCATAAAGCAGGAAATTAAGGAATTCCCGCATATATTTCAGTTTTTGAGAGATTTTGAGAAAGTAATTATTTCCAGGGGAAGAAAAGCACCTCTAAAAGTTATGCAAAATTTGGAATGTGGTCGTTTTCATACGTTCGTGTAATACAGAACGGGATGGTTTCTTTACCAAAATGTATATTTCAGGGAGAGGACATTTCGGTATCGATGAATTTTGTCACTGAGGAAACGATCTTGAAACGTCGGAGTTATCTGCTTGAGTTTTCAAAATGGTGGAGTTTCATGGAATCAAGAGGAACTAATCGCTAACGAATAAAGTATTAGCAAAATACGTTAAAAACTAAACCAGAAGAAATTCAATTGGTTTTTAGAGGAAGCAGAGGTTATGATAATACACGCAGTAATCTGTTGAGAAACTGTCTAGCCGCTAAACAGAGGTTTATTTACAAATAAAACACATTCAGATTTTAGATAACATTCATTTTTTTCCGAGCATTGCCACATTTCCCAAGATGGCTCAGCTCGTTCGATTAATCTAACAATGACTGCGTATTTTTCAGCTAATAGCTGGTATGGTTATCGATAGATCGATTAGTGAAAAAGTCAGTCACGTCGAAAGAATTATAGCAATCGCGAGATGTTATCTCATTTTCGTCCATTGTTTCTGAGAGCATTTCCCAGTATAGCGCTCATTCTGGTGATCATTTGCTGTCCTAACTTATCCCATCCTCTTGACACGGATTTCGCAACCAGCCTTGTGTGCACCACTACCCTTCCGATTGCCAATGAAATTGGACATTTCTCGTCGAGTGGGGCTCGCAGAATAGCCTTGAATTTGTTTGCGCAGACAGATAGGAGAGCACTTTTATCGCGAATTTCGATATCTCAAAGTTGTAGAAAAATAGTGCGAAAGATTCTAGGAGCAAATTCCTAAATCCGTGATCCACCAATCCGAAAGGCTCGAGCTGTTTCGATGGCCGCGCACGCCAGAGCCGTCGGACTTCGGCATGACGTTTCGCAACGGGGATATTGGGAATAAGCGAAAAATCCACAAGAGACTCTATGAGGCCATTATTCGAAGCCATTCGAGCTCAGTTTTAATGGATGAAATGACGCCATGTTTTCGAAATACTTGGGGCTCCGACTGATACGCGGAGTTTTCGCGAAAAAAACACCGAAAAAACGACGTATTTGCAAATTTTTGAAATGTCTCGAGAAGCCGGGTTATATACATTCACGTTGGCGGAGTAGAAATGTCAACAAAAATTTCACCGGGATGAGCTTGTTTATATAGCGACGGGAAATGTGGAAGATTTAAAAAAAGGTTGAACTTGGCATAGCTATTTATTCCTTGGATCTCGGCTATCGCGAATTGCTATGATTTCGTAATACTTTCAATTAAAACTACCAGATTTACCTCACCATACATTAAGTTTCAAGAAATGTCCTGAGGTTGTCTTGAGAGGATAGGAAAAAATCATAGAAGGAAAGTAGCTGATTTAATTCTCCATTTTAAGATTTTTATCAGGAAGATATCAGCAAATTTGTGTCTTCGTTGTGTTTTCCAAGGATCTGAATTTATTATTAATTAGATCTTTGAGCTTAATCAGAGGTAGCCTGTTGCCCCATGACTTGGGCTTTTTGTGAATATTTTACTGGAAAAGATCCAAGTTATTGGTGGCACTGCAATTGATTATTGACACGACATCTCGTATGGCTGCGGTCCCAGACATTTCTGTATTTTTGCTATTTAAAAGAGTGATAGAGATGCTTGTATTGATTTTCCTTTTAGTAATTCACCTAATGCAATATTTCTGAGTCTTTTTCTCTAATGGGCTGCACTTTTAAGTTTATTTTAAAAGAGGTCAGAAAATTGAAGTGGAAATCTTGAAACATTGTTACATCGTAAGGAATCGAGATTCCTACGAGGAGCTGGGTAAATGTGGGTAATTTCTCAACTTGCACATGATTATTATTGATCGATATGTGTCGTTTTTATTTGTATAAATTTGAATAGATGAAATGCAACCTGTATGGCGTGAGATATTTATTTTTTATCGCAGTGAAATCTTATCGGCCTATTTAGAGTAACTTACAAGATATAAGAATAATAAGAATAGATTTAAATTACATTATCTCTTAATATCTTTATTCCGTCCTAGATTTGATGTATATTACACTAAATTGACACTGGGTAGTAAAGAGTATTGGAGCAATTCAAAAGAATAAGATATTCATTTGCCTACATGTTTTGCTGACAATAGTGTTCTTGACCTGGGTTCTTTATTATCAACCAATATTGTTACGTTAACACATGAATTTTTATTAAAAAGTTACTAAAATCTCCCATGTAAATTATTAATTTGGGAAATAAAGAACCGTGAATAAATATGGTTGGATGCATTAATTGATGAGTTGGAGCGATTGTTAACCAGTGAATATGTGAATATGCAGAGCAATGCTATTAGCCAATATGAGTACAATCTCCCATTATTTTCAGTTTAGCGATTTCCAGAGTATAGTGTATTTTTCAAATCCTGAATACCATTGATATTTATAGACAGTGGAAAAGCCAAAGATTACAACTGAGGTGTTATAGAATAGTGAATCGTTGTTTAACTTTGAAGTGGTGCTAATATCTCGGTGACCTTTCAACTTTCTGTCAGGGAAATAGACTGCGTCTGATAGGAGCTAGGGACACGTACTTAATGCGTCAAGTATCATCGCTGACGACGCTCTGTCTTTCAAACATCAAAATAGTCTGAAAAAGCGAAGCATCGAAACGATGAAGTGGAAATGCTTCCTGCCGTGATATCCCCCGATAATAGCAAACCTCAGACATTAAGCGAGCCAATGCATTTCATTCCGACACATTACTATTTCAGTGGGGAGAGAGTTGCAGTCGTATCGAGGTCTTGAACTGTCGCATGAGTTTAGGTTCGCTGCTGAAATTTTCGCAAGGACTGTTTAGAAATCGCGTGCCATTTTAGCGATCAAATGAGTACATAGGCTCTCATAAAAAGAGAAAAACCGAAAGTGCCACTTATTCCGGAGTTTGTATTGCGTCTTTACCAATTCTCAGCGAAAAACACTGCCAATATAATTTCTCGCTACCAAAGTGCAGATTTCGAAACGTCTGAGATAACGACCGTATGCTATCGGCTGGAAATAGGAGAGCTAGGACGAAATGAGGTCAAAAGCAGTCTCTAGATCACTGATTACTTAATAAACAGAATGGTTCTGAAAAAGGGAGAGAGGGGAATGGAGGCAGAGAGACGGCAATTCTCGCAAAAAGTTTTCCTCTAATAACGGAAACCTGTCTTCTAGTTCTCTAACATTGACCTGTATATAGTAAGACAATTTCTATCATCGTATATTGTGGCCTGTGCGTATTTCTGAAAGAGGGATGCGGACACCCTTTATTAAAGCGAGAAAATGGAATTATTTGATGGAATAGGAATGAGAGCGACGGCATAGCGCTCTCTGCGTTTTTTCTGTTTTATTCGAAGTGAGAAAACATTTTCATGAGATTTTTTGTGGATTAACTCTCTACTGCTATCAATTTCCAATATACTGTAGTTCGTTGGTTTGAAAACTGCCTTGAAGTCATTATTAATGAAACAGTAATATCACCGTCTATATTTTCCCTCATAATGTCAGTACTGGTGTGTGAGTATAGTAGTCTGAGTTCTCCAAAGAAAGCGAAATATTCTTCTGAAATCTCCTGATGAAAATTCTTGATGTCTCTTGCAAGTTTCTGCGACGAAATTTGTATACGCATAGCACGATGTGCTAAATATTTTGGAGCGTCAATGATTAGATAGAAACTAGATGATCATCTTATATTTAGGTTAAGAATTTCCCTCCACGAAAGGGAACAACAAGAAGTACTTGATGGCATTAGTTCGAACGAAGTCAAAGTTACTTCAGGCGTACCTCAGGGCAGCGTAATTGGACCTCTTATCTTCCTTATATATATCAATGACCTGGGCGACGAGATAAATAGTAATCTGAGGATATTTGCGGATGATTCGGTAATATACAGAAAAATATCAAACGCGGTGGATCGTGATATCCTATCAAACAACTTATCCCAAATTCATAGGTGGTGCGAAAAATGGCAATAGAACTAAATGTTAGTAAATGCTCCGTCGTTCATTTCTTCGAAAGAAAACAAATTTGTCCGAATTACCCGTACAAAATTAACGGAATAATTTTAAATGTAGTAGAGTCAGTTGAATTTCTCGGGATCACTCTTGCGAATGCTTAAACTGGAGCATTCATATCCGGAAAATCTGCGGTAAAGCAACCATGAAGCTCGGCTTCATAAAGCGCATTGTAGGTAGATGCGATAAAAGGTTAGAGAGCGATGCTATTTCACCTTGGTCAGACCCTATCTTGAACGGCGCAAGTATATGTGATCCGGCGGATGAAACGTTCACCCGCGAACTCGAGAAAGTGCAGCGCAAGGCAATACGTTTTGTGAAAAATTGCTACGATAAAAAAGCTAGTGTTACGAAAATGCTCTCAGACGCAGGTTGGGAATCCTTGAATGAAAGGAGATTGGAAGCTAGGCTGCGATTACTTGATAAATTTCGAGACAGTGCGTTTGCGGAAGACGTAATCAATATTATGCGACTCCCCTGCTATTTTGGCCGATCCGACAATGACTGTAAAATAACGGAAATAGATGCTAGGACTAGTCATTTTAAGGACTCGTTCTTTCCGCGAACGATACCGCGAACGATACGCGATAATAACAAGATAAAGAAATAGCTCGACCATCCGGTGTTTACACCCCCTGCCACACGCCGAAAGTCGGCTTGTAGGGTATTGATGTAGATGTAGATTAAAAATGCTACAAATTCGAAACGAAGAAATTATCGGGTAGGAGAATTGTGATTGAGCACAATAAACTTCTTATACAGATAAACATATTTATAAACTTATTGTTATTGATCACAATAAACTTATTGTGGAAGTAAGTCTCAGTTATTCTTTCCTCCTCTCCGGTATGGGGCTCCACAGAGTGACAGCTACTTCACCTGATTATGAAAAAATTATGTTGCATGAAACGAACCTCATAAAGGGTGACGATTTCAACGGGTATTACTTTGTGTGCAGTGGCATTATTTATTTTATCCCATGTTTCACGCGAAAGGTTATTATTGGATATTTTTGGAGAATATTGGTTAATATTTATCATTTGTCATTTGGTACGGGATAAAGAAAAATGTCTCTTTTATATACTCTCGCCTCAGTCTTGTTCATGGCTGTGATGATATGCAAGCTACTGAGGTATGACTTATGCTTAAATAATATCATAAATTAAGGTTTCTTCTCATGCGAAGTGCTACTCGTAGAGTCATTGTGCTTCACTAACGTGTACTTGTTCTACTTATAACATTCTGGCTCCGTAAGAAAAGCAAGGGCAAACTACCTCACTCCTCATCTTGCCTTGTAAGTCTAATTTCCTTCTTTTAGGTCTTCGTAGCTAATGGTAGAGGGGGTGAGGTCCCAACAGGCTTCCGGGCTGAGTACTTTACAGACAGATCGGTTATATATAGCTGGACGACCTATCATATTCACTGATTTTATTAAGAGCTAATATTCCATGTAGTTCGTGAGTTTTTCTTACCTGCATAATATGACTCCAAGCAAGTGTTTTAACTTGCGCAGGATTAGTCGTTACCAATAAGAAATACGAGAGAGTAGCCTAGAATAGCACAGACAGTGCTAATTCATCTCCCTGGGATTTTCTCGCCGTGTTTTGGATGCAAGCGATTAACATCCCCTCACATCCTCCTGGAATATATGCTTCCATGCTATCATCTGCTCACGAATTCTTTTCAATGGTCCATTATTGGAAGCTGGGAATACGTAGCAGGAGCTTTACCTGCGATTCAGCCGCGGATCTTTCATCACGGTATGGTACCTCCCTGGGCGGTCGCCCCCTCATTCCCTTCATAGTTTCCCTCCTTAGTACACAGCTGTGGCTAATCTGACTGAAGGCATTCCTGTATTGGAGGAAACTTCAATACGGCAGTCTGGTTTATTTTCCCCAGTGTTGTTTTCAACTTTGTGGACAACTTGTCTTTTCCGTCGTCCTCGTGCGTATTTTGCCTATGCATTTTCCTTTCCTTTGCGTTTAGAGCTTTCATCTTTTCATCCGTCATACAGTTCAAAAAGCTCATTTTATCCTCTGTCGTTTCCCTAGTCGCTCAAGGAAAGCCAATCTTTGTTACTCCCCCTTTTTAATCTCGAATAATTGGTGAATTGGGTGAAGCTTTTCTGATGTATATCACGATCCACTAGGACAAGGTTACATAGGATACGCAATTATTCACGAGGGCAAATCATATCTTCCGGAGAATAGCGTATTGGTAGGTATTGTTTATGCTCGTCAAAGGACAGCATTACGGTTCCGCGCACCAGTGAAGCACGGCACAGGAGAGATCATTGAGAATTCGTCCCCTCGTTCGTTTCCAATTTCTTAGAGAGGACGTTTTACTCTTTACCACTTCCCTCATCCTCTCCTTTCTTGCTTCCACAATCGTTCAATCGTGCCACTGTGTCCCACTATTTCTCCCTCCGTACCTCTCTGACGAGCCATAGTGGCGTACGAAGCCACGGAGAAAAGGTCGCGGTTAATGTGTAACGCGAAAGGGAAGTTCTCTTTTCATTTTGAAACAGGCGACGGAGAAAGAAAGCGGGGATAGGGATTTTATCAACATCCTTTCTTTCAAGGAATGAGCTGTGTGCTGTATTTCCCCTGTCTGATGTCTGGGTTCGCCACATCTGGGCGGATATGCCTGGGATCTATTGATAAATTTCGTTGCATTGTTAGGGCTACGTCTTGATAATTTTGCAATAATCTAATCATAATCATAATAATATAATCTACATCTACATCCACAACCTGGAAACCTTCCATCGGTGTGATGTAAGAGGTTTCAGCATCAACCGACCAACCAATTTATTTTGCTCGCTACTGTCGTTTTTTAGCTGAAAATAAATTGTTTTATTTGGCCGAAGAAGCTGAATATAATGGAAATATGAGAAGGAAACCATTTGTTTCAGATTTATCGGTAACAAATGTTCCTTGTAATAAGTACAAATAGGAGAAAGTAAGACCAAGCTCAAAAAGAGTAATAGTGTGACCGAATGAAGTAAGAATTGAAATCAGCTGACAGACTAAAGGAGAATGAAAGAAATATTTACACGAGGATGTACTATATAATTGGACTCACGCATATCCAAGTGGGTAGCGTGTTCGCTTTTGATGAAAGCGGTCCCGGGTTCAATTCATGTTGAAGGCCTTATGTTCGAAATTACCTTAGCTACAAAGGCACTTTTAAAATACTACTAGTGCAACAAAATCTTATGAAAAAAGAACTCTAAACTCTAGTGGTTGCTTGCGTATGCCTAAACTGTACGAATGAGAAGAAATACTTATCTGGAGTTTAATCAGTGTCTGGTTATTGCATAGAACTTTAGTAGATCATACGATATATATTGCTCGGGCACGTATTCAGACATCTGGTTAATGTTAGAGATTTGTAAAGATTACCAGATAACTGTAATTTGATGGGATGTAATGCTATGTAGTTCAACGAAACTCATTGGTAATGGCTCCGTTGGTAATTTCGCATTGGATTTCGTGAATCTGTTCGGAGCAATCCCTTTGTAATTTCGCAGCTATCATTTGTGGTTTGCCAGACACTTGCTGTGGTTTTTTCGAAATTCAACTCAGTTTAGAGGTAACCTTCAAGTTCTGCCGAAAGAATTTGCGGGCAAAAAACTATAACGAAATAGTGGACTCATGAAACCATGGTATATACTATCAAGCTCCTTGTGATTTCTTCGAGTATTGTGGAAACGTACCAAATTGTTCAATTGAGCCTTCACGATCACCACCTAGCTTATAGGTAGCTACCGTTACAACCATATCACACGATTATCGTAACATTGTAATGCAGAATATGGTAGTAAATTTTACTCTTAGGAATCAAGATGTTGGTTAAAATATAAAAAAAATCTACATTGTAATTGATATATTTCTTCTAATGTTCATAGTGACGTTTTTAAAAATGGGCCAAATTTTTATTAAATAATAATGATGATTCAAGGGCAGCGTATCCGGCTGTTGATATTAATACACGGTCGTTTAAAACAAGATATTAAATTAGCTATTAGATTTACATCGATAATTATCGAAACTTGCAATTTAAAACGAAAAAGTTTTTAAAATACGGCTACAAGTTTCGAGTTCATTATATAACAAATATGAGATGCTTTGTCCTTTTATACGTTGAATTGTAAGACGTGTCGTAAATTTTTGTCTATATCAGGGATGAGTAACCTTTCTGATTCTTTGCACCAACATCTCCAATTCTTTCATATATACAATCGGTACTTGCGAAACTAAGCCTTGATCGGTGTAAATAGTTCTGATTTACAAAAATCACCTTAAAATAGAGATAAAAATTGAACTATTCCCATAACTGAACTATATTTGAATACTGTTTATAGTTCTTAACTCTTTTGTGTATAAAGTATGTCCCGGGTATTGCGCTGATAAGATATCGACCACTGTTGGTTAACCCTTAGTGTAGAAAAGGTTAGGGAACAGGAATAAAAGTGGCATACATAAAATTTATAAAGGAGTGAGGTTTTATTTTACAATATAACGATTGTAACGTGTTTGAGGGACCGATATTTTATTGTGGAAAAAGTTGAAACACTTCTCCAACAGAGCTTACTTTTAAGGACGTTCAGCGAGTTGAAATTGACGAGAAGATACTAAAATTGTGATTGTATGCGTGGACTGTGGCCGCGGGAGGCGAAGGATAACAGTATTCTATATAAAGGCGCAGGATACGTTGTTCCGTTTCTTTTCCTTCCTCACGTTTTGTAGTCGACGCCCTTTTGGCAAAACACTATCGATGTACAATCTATAATTCGCTTGTTTGTGATTCTGTATGTGGGAAGGGTTCGTCTCTGGAGAGGCCCTTTGCCCCCTTCCACTCCTTGCACGCGTTACTTAGGCCCCATCGATCGATGGCCACCCTCTCCGGCAGGTGTTCTCTTCCTCCGACCCCCGCGAGATGAATTGTTCCGCCTCCTTGCGGTCGCGTACGTGGGTGTGTGCGCTGATCGGAAAATCGAACACTTAGGTGTCCGAGGGGCAGCGCAAAAGAGGGGTTGGCGGGGGTCGAGACGAGAAGGCCGTGGGCGGCGTTCGTCTCTTTAAGGAGGCCGGGGGATGCCACATTGAGTCCCCGCGGACCCACTACGAGGAGACCGGTCCAAGTGGAACGGTGTCTTTGCCGGGTTTCGCCCTTGCGTCGTTTCCCCCAACAGGTTTGCGGAGGTGGAGGCGGGGGTGGTGGGAGGAAGGTTTGGGGGCAGATGTGAGGAGGACTTCATCATCGGATGCCCCATGGAGACAGGGATAGGGCAGCTGGTAGCGAGGCCTAAATTGCATTAATTAAAATTCTGTTGGGAACGTGGTATATTTTTGATTTATGGCTTCCCCTCTGCTATTCAAAAGTAATTTTTCGTTACGTCTTCAACTTACGTATTCTGTGCATAGAATTAGATGAAGTTTCAAGATTTAGAGCCATAAAGTCACGGGATCTTCTATATATACAGTACATCAAGCCAATGTTAAGGAACTGATTGGCAAATCATTCCTTAAATAAGAAAGCCGGAATTATGTTCATCTTCGTTTCAAGGATTGAAAAATTTGAACATCAGAAGGGTAGAATTTTGTTCTGCAATTCTAAGGTTGGAAATTATCAATTATGCTCCACTTGTATTGAGTCCCTGCTAACCGGGTTTATCACATTGGAGAATGGTTTACTGTGTTCGCCTATTGTTGCTGTTATCCTTTCTCCTGTAATTTTCTGATAAATCGGTGCTAGTGAAGGCTCCAGGAAATACACAAATAAAAAGCAGCAAGCCAAATCATAAAAAAGACAATGATGCTTCCAAATTTGAAATTTGATCATCTTATAATCTCTAAAGGAACTTTTTATGTAGAAAATATCATAATTAGCGTTTATAATTCTTAAATTATTGAAAAATTTTGAGGAAATTACATTTAAAATTGTAACTTTAATTTATATTTCGTTCGAAAAATTTCTTAGAGAATTTCGCACAGTTTTTTGATATATTTCCATAAATTATGGCAATTAATATAAGAAAATTAATGTGTTTAAAATTCTGGCATTTTAAAATGTAGCAGATACAAAATATATTTGTTTTTACGCTCCCAAAACTTTATTATAGCTAGCGTAGGCCGGTTCAAGTAGGAGACGAAATACACTCAAAAAATATCCCTCCCTTCTTTCTTCATTAGGTTCTTAGAATTATTTCTCTGAATGGAAATAACAGAGAAAAGAATAATGTAAAAATATCTTCTTACTAGAATACTTCGCTTTTGACGTTTTCTTCGAAACATTCACAGATTACAACTCCGAGAAAAACCGAACTAAAAGTAGCCTTTTCCTGCAGTAGCACAAAGCGCGAGGAATTGAATTTTAATTCGCTTTTCGACGTAATTTCGAAGGGTGTTTTTCATTTCATCGTCCATCAGCGTGTGCGAAAAGGACGGTCATTGAATAGGAGTTTTGCGAGGAGCAAAAGTCGCGGGGTTAATTATTGGGATGGGTCGGAAGGGTCGCCGGAGTGGGTGTCTTGGAACTTCCTTCTTCCCGGAGGTACTTCCTATAAGACGGCGATAATGAGTAATCGCAGGGTGCTTAATGCGCAGGAATCGTCGTTAAATGTAAGAGGGTTAAAACGTGTAACCTCCGGTCGGAGGAAAATTATTAACCCACCTGTGGAGAAATAATGTATGGGGAGGATTCGAGAGGCGAGATTCGTGAGATTAACGACTGCGTCGATTTCCATTTGGCCTTCATAAAATGACGACGGAAAATGTTTGTGTCCTCGGATGGGTTTGAAAGCCTGTGGCGGCTAAAACGTGATTAATCTGTTTATCGATGCGGAGTCGTTTATTTCTGCGAAATCGAAATACGTGTGTGTGTCTCCATTTTAGGTTATAGGCCATTACTTTTAATGCTCGTTCTACGGTTTAATTCCAGTAAACACTGAAATGTTTGGAGATCGAGTTACCACGCTAGAATTAAGATTTGATATATTATGCGGTTATCGTGTACTGATTCAGTGTTTTAGAGTCTTGTACTTTTAACTGGGAACGGTTTTACCGCCAGTTTAATAAATTTATTCGTAGCGATAATTTAATGATGAGGGTTCAGGCGTGATTTTTATGGAGTATTCAGTCTGAAACATTTAAAGAGTAAGGAAAATATCACAGCATTTTTATTCAGATTTTTTGTTTTATCACTTACGGTCTGGAGTATAATATTCGTGTATAAGTTAACCAAGTAACTGCACGTTCATATATAATATTTTCCATTGCATATGGTTCAGGATATAGAAAATTCGAATCTTTCATCAAGCTTCTTCTCTGTTTTGTTTATGGATGTAATCAAATGAAAGCCTTCGAGGTATTGGTATTAATTTAGTCTATCGTTTAAGAAAATTATTTTTCATAGGATCACAGTGTTGAACTTACGTGGACATTTACTTCTCACAGTATTCTGACTCATTAAAGACAGCAAAAGCCAACTACTTCATTCCTCATTTTGGCTAGTAAGCCCTTTCCAAAGTGTTTCCGCTAATGCTAGAGATAATGACGATCCAACTAGCCTTTAGACTTGAGACTTTGCAGACATTACTCGGAAAATAACTTTTTTTGTGGAGTCAACCCTGAAACTTGACATATATTATCTTGGCAGAAGAATTGAACAAAAGACACGATTGCTTGTAATTTTTGAAATTATTTTACGAAGTACATTTTTGATGGTCCACCAACTCCTCGGAGGAGCTTATGCGGTCCATTGGTGAGCAAAAGTTTTGATAGCTCTTGTTTGGGAGAATGGTTTATTCTGCTGGAAATTAGTTCCGTTTCCTATTCCAAATGTATGTCGTTGATAGGAAGATTCATCCGATTTAGGCCAATCATGTTCGGCTTCATCATTTGCATTCGAATAGTTCGTACAATTTAGTCAGAATGTTTTATGTATGTGAGCCCTCATAGTACGTGACAAAAACATACGCAGTTTACTTCACAAAATATTAACGCTTGCACGAAGAGTTATCTATGACCAATTAAAAATTAGTCACCCTTTCTATTTGCGTCTAGGAAGAGATTAGTAGAAAATGATGATTAATGAACGCCGCTACAATTATTTGCCATTTTCCTGGAGTTTTTGTTAACTAATAAGTCCTTCGGAATTTACTGCCTTTGAAAGACCGACTGTATATTCCCTCACAATTCTTTCTACCTCGTGAGAAATTTTCAAGCTTAGTTGCGGCCTCGTAAGTCTGTATTTTGTCCTTGAAATATTTCAAGATTGAATAATTCCTAACTGATTATTTCCGTGCGTGCGGAGATATAGACATACTGATACATCAAATAAGAGAAAAAAATCTCAAATGTGGCGCGGTGGAGTGCAAGTAAGAATTTTGTAATTGGAGTAAAAATATTTGAAAACTTAGGCGAAACGTAGAAATTTTAACTTACCTAATTTATTTACTATTAATTGTGGAAAATTTGAGGTAAAGTTCCTTCGGCGGTACATTTTTGTATAGTGTAAAATTTCAAGCGTACCCAAAATAAATCTTTTCTATATTATGGATCTATTTCTGAAGAAAACTTACTTAATCGCAACCTTATCTTTTTTATTACATCTTGCTAACTTAAAAGATTACCACAACAGTCACGTAGAAATTTATAAATGGCAGCATTAATTTTCACTTAATCCTTTCAGCGTTGTCCCCACTTTCATCGAACGTAAGAATAGTGCTTTAAATATTTAAACTGAAAGGATAATAATTTTATAAATATATAATAATATCCAGAAAAAAATAACCCATCCTGTTAAAAAACAAAAAAATTCAGAATTTGAAGAAATGTTAATTATTTACTTCGGACTGGTGTATTAATTTTTACTAACGGCAAAAGATCAAAGAAGTTGCCAGTCAATTATCTTCCATTAGAAAGTCTATTTGATATCGAAATATGAGTGACACCCAACGAACAAAATCCATTTATGTATTTTGACGTTTGATTTATGAGTTGGTCACGCTCGATTGGTTGCGACAGAATGCCTGCCTGAATTTTTCCGATAAATTCAATAGTGAATAATTTTTGCAGCTGGAGTAAAAGTTTTAGTTTTCCGTTGCCTTACTTCGATTAACTACCAAGCTCTTGCAATTTTAATTCTATCGAACCAAGGCAGAATACAAATGATCTTATTAACCGGTGTTTTTCTTTGTAGCGTGTTCAGAATTTTTATTTCGGATTCGTCATCTTGGGCATAGTGAAGGAGTTACGTGTTACCTTCGATAGATCTATACCTCCATTTCTGCTTTCGAGTTGCCGCGTTTAGTTACTGGCTAGTTTGGCGGTAGTACCACACTGAGTTTTGGCATCCGGTTGACTATTAATGGAAGAGTTGTATTCGAAATAATAGTATGATAATCAGTTTACTTCTAAGTACGGAATGCAGGTTGTCACATTTCTTTCGTTCCATTTCATACCTTTGACTCCGAATTAATGTGATTCTCTCAATGTTAGACCTTTTCATGTATATTTGATTCATTGCTGGGTTGAAATATCTTCAAAAGAATGAGTTTGTTCACTGGGCCACTGCATGTTTTCGTGTAGGATTGAAATTATTTTATACCCAAAATTTTATCAAGATTATCATAAAGACGGAAATGATTTTTTTTATCGGTAATGTGTCTTAAATATTTTAAGAAGAATGTTCCGATTACTCATTTAGAAAAATTCTTTATAGAGATAAAATCTACTTTTTCTGATTTTCATTTTCAGTTAATTAGTTTAGCGTTAGATTTTCCAATTTAATACGAATTTAATTATTATATTTATTTAAGCGTGATCGTATATTATTAAGATCTGATGGTTACCTTTTGTCAGGAAGTTATTGTAAAAACTACTTTGAATTCTTGAATTCACCATAAAAATGTACATCATTGATGCACTTATATTTTATAAACTCACAATCAGATATAGGAAGTAGTTATACTTACATATATGATTTTTTATATAAATACCACATTTTGTCGAATAATTAATGAAGCCATATGAGGGATCATTTATTATGTGACAAAACTATCACCAAATTGTATGATTTTTCTTCTAATTACGTGATTTTATATAATAAAAAATGTATACGTGTATGCCTTGAATGACACATCTTGTGACGAAAAAAGCAACGGATTTCTTTAAAAGGAAATACACATTTCCTCGATATTCCTATTAGTCGAAAACTAGGAAAACAGCGCTTAAAAATATTTATATAATTGATTCGCGAGGAGAATCGAATCTGACCTCTTTCCGCCTCTTCACTCTTGGAAAGCCCTCTTTGAATTTCGTGCCAGGACAAAGCGGAAGTGCGAACGTAAAACACGACGAGCTCGCAAATAAATTTCATTTCGGGATATTTAGGACGCGAGCACAATCGCCGTTTTAAATCGCGCTTTGATATTGCACCGCGAGATTTAGGACGCAATCTAAAGGTTACATCCGCAATCGAATCTCCGCGCGGGAGAATGCGCTTTTTTTTCGTCCACGAAACGCGCAGCCTCGCTCACGCGTTAAATCTCCATTTTGCGCCGTCCGACACGCGGATCGCGGCGACGTTAATTTCCTCGGGTATCGACGAACTTAACAACTTTCCCGTCCATCGCGGATGCTGAAAATTGTGGGAAAAATCCTCCCGACCCGACCCTCCTTCCCCGCCGCATAACTGCATAAACCACCAACTGACACCAGTTGGCTGGAAGGACCGGTGAGGTCATCGACTTGACCCTCCCTCTCCTACGCAGCGCAGGTCGCCCAACAGCACGTAGCAATGAGGCCTTTGACCCAATCATGTCCGGAATTGTTTGGGTGGCATGAGTCCGCATTTCCCCCTTTTTTCCCTCCTTCTCCACCCTCTCGAAATTCGATTGCAAAGTGGACGTGGAGGAGCGGCGGAGGGGCGGGGGAGGGGGGTTGATTGATGGGGCAAATGGAGGTCCGCCCCCAACAGTTGGGGTCGTCGGCCACCACTAACGTACATGATGGCCGCTCACGAACCGAGGAGTGAATGATGTGGGGTGAGGAGGGGAAGGATATTGGGGGGCGGAAGGGGGGGTTGGGATGAATGGGAGGGGGGATGAGGAAGGAAATGGGGAGGAAGGGGTTTTTGAAAAGAGGCAAAGAAAGAGCGCAAACAGGGGACAGAAAGGAGGACGGGGTGTGACTTTTGTGGAAGGAGGAAAACGGTGGAAAAGCAGGAGGAAAGTGCAGGAAGGATAAAAGTAAATGAGGAAAGGGGTTATCCGTATCGCAATCCAACAACTCAACGGCTGGTATTTTGAATATGTTGAAATTGGGAGCAATATTTGGGAAACTGGGAGCACCTGCCACACGCCTGAAGGCGGTTTATAGGGTATTTACATAGCGGTAGCTGTAATTTTTCTGATATATCTCTTTGCCGTATGTATTTTTCAAAGGAAACGTTATCGTTTAAGATAATAATACAACATGATGACCTACACGATTCCAATTTAGCCGTCTGAAATTTAAATGCTCAATTTTGGACTCGATGTAAAACAATGTGAATTGAAAAAGATCATTATTACGAAATTTGTATAAATAACGTGCATTATATATGATTAATATTGTGAGCATGATGCATTTCAAATTATGTTCATTTTTCGAGTAAATAATAAAATTTTTCAATTTATTGGAAAATTTTTCAATATGAGAATTTCTTTCTAGGTCAATGCGGGAAATAAATACTGCAACGTTAAGCCTCTTCACAAAGACTTAGGGAAAACATAATTTATCTGGAAGAAACGACGACCATCATTGAAGTTCTTTATTCGGAATTTCCGTGTTTAGAAGCTCTCTGTTTTCCCCTATTATTACAATTTTATTTTTTTCTAAACCCATTCATTAGCTGATTTCGATTTATCGCTTTCCTGACCAATAACTTTCATTTAGTTAACCTCTTATATCTCATTTTTATTGCTATTCATCTTAATATTGATTTTATTTTGAGCATCTAATAGATATTCAGCAAACATGAAGCCCTTAAAAGATGTATTAGGAGACTTATTAAAGGTCTTTGTAAGAAAGTAGTCCACTTCTACTTAATCCCTATAACGCTTAGTCATTCTATGCTATAAATATAAACAAATTTATTACATGAGCTAATGCGAGATGAATATAAAATATCTTTAAAAATGTAGTGCTAAGAGAATCAAGGAAAGCTTACGGATAAACGCGAAAAACAAACCATAAAAATTTAATTGTGAATGCTGGACTTCTGTTTACCATTTCACGTATAAGCTTCTCTTATAACATTACTTTCTCTGACATTAATGCCGTCATGCCATGGCAATAAAATGACGAGAAGTGAAAAATTGCCGTCTCTCCCTTGCGGTATTAAGAAAGCTCATCATGACCAATGAAGGAGAAAATAGCGAAGCTTACATAGACACACGCACAATGTAAATAGAGTATCTATATTTAATAAACTGATATGCGATGTTTCAGAAGGGAAATTTCACCACAAGAACCTGGATTTAAATTTGAATATATATCATAAGTGGAATTATTAATGAAGCTAAAGGAAATAACAGGTTTTATTAATATTATTTTCAGCTTTACAAATGTCGCTTAGGTTCTGCTGCTGTCAGTTTCGGTTGCTTCAGAACTTCTATCGGTTGTGATTGTTAGACAAAATGTGTCATTTGTGAATGGAAATAAAGAGAAGGCAATTTACAAAAAATTTATTCTTAGATCAATACATCTTGTAATATATAAGTATTACATTCGATGGAGCCACTCACATGTAATATAACAGCTCTCGCTCGCAATTCATCGACAGTTTTAAAATATGCGAACATTTTTGCAATTTTAAGGACTTATTTTACGAAAATAACATATTAATTAATAAATATTATCTATAGATACCTGCTATGTGATAGTCTCTCATTCTAGTTTGGAATTTAAAATGCAGATTTTTAGTCCCAAATTTTCTAAAGAAAGATATATATTTAATGTAACATAATCTAATACAAGTTTACAATCTTGGGGCGGAAGAAATACATTTTTTATATACGCATGGGTTACATATTGGAAGCAAAAATCAAGAATTATTTATTATACATCATAATATTTTTCATTTGCATTTCGGTTCATGATGTAGGAGAAATGTACACGTACCTTTATTTAATTTTGGCTCAGCCTTGCTCATGGGTGAGTTTAGATGAAAACTACCATAGTATGAATTTTTTTGAATAATGGTATTCTGATAGGTAATTTATTATTGGATGTGGGATGTGTTGGATGGATCCGTGGATGTGTTATTCATAGGATCATCAGCAGAGTGCACTTACATGAACTTTTTTCCACTTAGAGCAATTTGGCTTTTGTCATTGGGGAAAGCAAGAGAAACTACCTCACTCCTCATCATACCTAATAAGCCTCATTCCCTCCATAAACCTCACGGTTGCTTATGGTAGAAAGAAAGGCGAGGTTCCAAGCAGCCTTCTAGCTGATGACTGGGACAAAAATAGATATATAACACTGGAACTAACAGAATTTGACAATAGTAATTTTTTTCGTTACAATGTTTAACGATGTAAACATGATTAAGTCATCCTAGAATAAACTGAAAGCATCAGTATATCTAGCTAAAAGTACAAGGCGGTCGCAATCTTTTATAACCCTGTAAATATAACAGAGAGGTATTAGAAAATAGAATAAAAGAGGCGGGAAAATTATAGCTAAAAAAGGGGGAATGATCGCATTAAGTAGCCAAGAGGGGAGGGCATTTTCGAAAGGAAAAAAAAGGAGGCAAGGATCTGCAGAATGAGATGGATAGAGCGGCTGAAGTGTGATGGGAGTGAAAGGAAAGAGAGAATGGGAGGAAAGGAGGGGATGAAGTGGGGAAGAAATGAGAAGTTTGTATGGGTTGAAGTGGAGTGGAGGAAAGGGGCTAAGAATCGCCTCTTTTTAAAGAGCGATGATGGCTATCCCTCCCGCCCTCTTAGACACTTCCTTGAGATGAAGTCCACGCGGGATCGACCTCTCTGCCTCTTCATATGGCTAAATAAATGCTGTCAATTGCTTCCGTGTGTTGTAGGAGAATTAATCTCGCGCTGGAAACAAGAGCACTAAATCGCGTAATGTGATTTCCTTCCCGAAGCTACTTTTAACGCGAAATGTTGGGAAAGGGCTTTTTTGCTTCGCGCGCTTCTAACCTGAGGGAGAAATATGTGCTGGAAATTCCGAGTGTGGAAAATTTGCATGATTGCTAAATGAATATCGAGTGCCTCGCATTCCCCCAGAAATGATTTACTTTAATTACTTCTCCCTTGACTTAATTTTTTGATGTGTTTAACTTTCTACGCGAACTTGAGACTTGACGGGGATTTCCAATAGCGGCAGCCTTGGCTGACATAGAATCACTGCTCGCGCTTCTCCGATTGCGTTAATTATTCTTTGAAATTTCTCTTAGATTCATTTGAGGGAAGGGTTTACTAAGTTCACCTGGCAATCTATTGATATCATTACCATCTTCCCTTTTACTTGGGATAGCTAAAAATGTGTTTGGGATTGCTGTTAATCTTCTTGTTATACTTTGTGCGGTACTTAACGGAATTATGGTCTTCTCGTTAACTAGTATTTTTCCCGAAGTTAGTTCCTAGATTCTTGGAATTGATCATTACTGTCAAGTTAGATGCGGCGTATCTAAAATTCGAAAGGATATCATTCCTATTGAAGATGACATCTCTTGGAAATCTTACAATCATGGATTATTACAAGTGGGACCTTTAAGTAAAATATCCTAATAATGAAATTAGATACGGGAATTGAAAAAATGCAGATGTGGTTGATTAATGCATTAACAGATGATTGGTAAAAATATGTACAGTAGGAAATATATAAATGCAGGTTGTTCTCATGTACTGAAAATAATTACCTGCATTTTATTTCCGGCTCATTTACGGTTTCAACCCTCAAATTCTTTTCTAGGCATTCGCGGTGAACCTTAAAGAACCGTGTCGAATGAATTTACTCATTCCTTTATATAGGATGAAACTGATATTGCCTCATCTCAATTCACTGTATGCCATTTTCAAACCACAGTCAACTTACAGAATATTTATAAAACATCATTATATCAGAAATATATTCATTAGTTAAATATATCAAATATTTTGAAACACTCGGTTAGAATCATTTACCATCAACGCTTTAATGCAGGTCAAAGAAAAGGGGGCGAAGAAGCTGTAATTAAGGCTTACAATAACTATTCCAAATTAAAATTTATATTTTAAATTACAACTAAAAACTGTTTTTTTTTTCCCAACGGTTTTCATCTTCTCTTTGAATTTGTAACTCATACTTGCTTATTAAAACATTCAAATGGCTAAATGGAGGCTCTGGAATGACCATGCTGAAAATCCAATATAGGTTTCTGATTCTATAGCTGCAGAATATTTATATTTTCCAAGTAAAATTTTATTTTCATCTGGTTTTGGCCTAAAGAGTCATCTCAAGATACCATTCCTCAACTATGTCCTCGGGAGAACTTAATCATCCCTCAGGCTCCAGAAAAAAAGTGTTTATGTAGAATGAGGATAGCTTATTAAGGACAATGATAAAATATCGAGTGGAAAATACAAAGTTTGTGTCAATTTTTATGGTGCTCCATTAATTCCGGTTAGCTAATATCGATTACATTCTAGCCATGTATTTTATTCTAAAAGTAGTAGTTTTCCTCGGAATGACTGTCCCTAACACATATCGTCGTTGCGGGATATTAACTGTATTCAGACTAAAACTGTTAATTTCCTTCACTGAGGCACCTGTTGACAAGAATTACGAACTCAGTTTTTTAGGTTGAAGTTTTGAAGTGAAGTAAAATTAGCATTTCGTCATTGAGATATATATGCCATTATGTTTATCTTTAGACCTTTGAACTCCAGTAGTCACAGCTGACATTAAAATACCGAATTAAATTTGAGGGTCGGTGATAAGTTTACCCTTCTTTTACGTATTCTTTACTATCTAAGTTATCGCTTAGAAATACTTAAATTACGGTAAAGATCACTTATTGAAAGTCTGCAGTCCGGATATGCCTTTCTCCATCGAGGGATATAAATCACTTATCCATTCGATTTACTAGATACTTGGATGAGAAAACGGATGAATTATTAAGATTGAAAGACATTATCATCACACGTATATTGTAAAGGAAGCCGTAACTCCTGTTATTCAATATTGATTTCACATTTATACTTACTTATACACTTAAAATTTATTCTCATTCGTGAGTTGTGCATTACCGAAAGGAATTTCTCCTGTTCTAACTACTTCAGAAATGATATTTCCCTTTATAATGTAGAATTATTTACATCAATCATCATCGGATGCACGGAAATGTCATCTTAAACGAGAAAAAATTCCTATTGTTCGAAAATCCTAGGGGCATCTTCTTACTGAAGCAATTTAGAAAGGCCATTGAAATAGATTGCGAGAATAGTTGCACAAAAACAGGAAATAGGGAAGGATTTTTAATAAGAAAGAAGCTGAAACAACTTTTGAAATAAACTTTTGGTACTTAATTATTTACGTAGATTAACGACGAATTATTTTGATAACATTTCTTTCTTTTCTGGACGTTGAATCTCAGCGGAGATCATGCATATTTTTGGCTTTCTTATTTTGGCTTGGAAATCGTTTGGAGACGGAGGCAGGATTGTTTACTTAGTTTACTCGCCTATCTAATCCGAAATCCTCTGAATGTAAACATCCATTCCATCAGCGATGGAAACCAATTTCTAGATCACCTGTGACAGTTTCCTTCGAACAACGGTACCCAATCACATCCATTAAACACTTCATTTCGTAGTAAACAATCTTTGCGGCGCAGGATTCGAACCGATGACCTTAAAAGCGTGCACGTGGTATATTTATAACTTCCCTACCAAGGCCGCGCAAGCCTCAATAAACCTAATCCATTATTCATATCTCAGGCGCCATTTGGTTGGTAATATGTCGCAGCGTTGCTCATCTCGTGATGGAGTATACGGTCAAGAAGTTGGTGAGGAAGACCGCTGAATTCAAAGACGCTGATACTCAAGATACGGTCGTGCGGAGCGATTCTCGCGTGGAGATAGTCTGCGGAAGAAAGTATTTCGAAATGGACGCTCCAGCCGATAGATATTCCTTTGAGCATGACGTGATCGGACGCGTTTATAGTAGGTTTCGCTAGGGAAGTGGGTGTGCCGCAGTGGCACCTCTCGAATGGGGGCTCGTAGAGTACTAATGCGCCGGATTGCGTATGCTGATCTTGACGTGAGACAGAGGATGTACTAATACATTTTCAAGTACCCCGGTTATTTTCGAATCGTCTCCGCTGCTCCTACCACAGCTTTGGGGAACGCAGGTCGGACACCCGAAATTTAGAACCGAGGCGTAGTACAGGTTCGCGGATATACTTATCAGAAAGAAAGTCAGAAACCAAATTTTAGCTCAGAGCCAAAGATATCCAAATAACAAAGGGTATAGGCTTCTATCGTGCTTTCTCTAATTCGGGAATGGTTTTTCACAACGCAGTCCTCCTACTTTCTTTTACCAGCAAAAGGTCGAAAGAAGAATCGCATCCGCAGAGGTTGTCTTATTGTATGCTTTGAATAAAATATCAAGCTACTTCAATATTTTATCTCTAAAAATCTGTACTTAAAAAATTCTTTTTGTCGTGGGTCTCATGCTTTATGCGTGTACCTGGTTATCAAGTGTGAGTTTCTTCACCCGATATTTCCTTCCTCTACTTACAAGGAAATTTATAAATGGTTATTTTTAGAGTTGGCTGATTTGTGTCTTTAAGTTGGAAAAATGTTTTCATTGACTAACCATGAATAAGAAAACTGTTGATATGCATTTTTGGAAAAAATGGCTTATTATATTTATTTATTCAGCTTGTTGTCTAGATAAAGCATCTACATTTGGCCCAAAACAATTAATTAAGGGTATAATTGAAACGTTTTCACAAGAAGAAAAATTGATAGATAAGCTAATCCTGCACTACAGAATATATAATATATAAAATATTGAATGTATTGTGAGGGATTGGCCCAGAAACTTGGAAAGAAAAGCGATTTGAGACAATATCTTCACAAGTTAATCATGAGATACCAGTAACCCTAATGGCTAACTAGCAATAAGTTAGTTCCTAATCATTAGAATTCATGTAAAATTTTTGTTTTGATAAAAGTAATAGATTTATAATATTTCCAGTAACACTTAAATATAATTTTCTTAATTTGAGCCCCGCTTGTCACATCCTGGACTAATCGCTTGTACTGCAAAGTCACCAAAGGGGAGAGAGGTTATCTCCCCGACTCCGCATCCGATAGTTAGACAGATATAGATTAGTTATTCTTTCACCGCAAGGCGATTTAATGGGGATTTTGTCAAGTTTCTGAGGTATTGGTCGCTAAATTCGCCATTATTCGTTAGTGCACCTTTCCAAACGGAGTTGTGAGTGAATTTAAACGAATGAATTTTCGTGAAGTATTCCAAGTATAGTTAATCTCAGAAACGTTTCCGTTGATAAATAATGCGTAATCTACAAAAAAATCTTGCAATTTTGCGTGAAATATTTTTTCCCTTCGGCTAAAACTATATTTCTTAAGTGCTAAATTTACTTTTATTTTTTGCAAGCTTATGTTTTTTTAATACATTTCGAAATTTGTTGTTTATGTAGAAGAACGTTTACGCACTTATGTACGTACTTGTGAACGTTATCTATTTGTGTAAAAATAGTTCTTCTAAAAAGTTTGTAAAGCATTTAATCCGGAGGCCCCTATCAAAACATTGGAGAGGGATTGAAGCGAGCATGGCAAGATGAGGAGTGAGGTAATTTTCTCTTACTTTTCTCCCTGAGCTATAATGTTATGAGGGGGAAATATTCATTTGAGTGCAGCACAATGACCCTTTGAATAAAATTCATTGTGGAGAGATGTAATGAATGTCATTTTTTGGCATGGTCCATACCTCTGAAATTTTCTATTTTCACAGCCATGAGCAAGACTCCGGAAATGATAGACACATTTTCCTCTATTCCGTACCAAAAGAAAAATATTCCTACTAATACAGATATGCTATCAGGAAAATTCGAAATACATTTAGGAATACTCATTCAAAATAATTTTAGTATTTACATATTCATTACTGACCCGTAAGGTAAACAGAATTTTCAACATGATCTCCAGTCAATGGGAATAGACAATCCTGTTTTAGACGCTACAGGGAAATTCTCCATCGAGCGAATGCGAGATAGACGTCCTTTCTTTGTCCCATTTCAATTTTTTCAGGAAAAGCGATGCCTTCGTAACGTAAGCAGGAAAACAAGCAAATTGTGAAAGCAAAAGGAAATAAACAAATCAAACCAAAACGGTGGAGGGAGGCTCCCCCGAAAATCCCAACCTAGCTCTGCGCCGTTATCATCCTTTCTCGACCGAGGATCTCTCAGTAGCAATGTCACTTCCGCGACCACCGAATGATATCGCATACCTCCATCTGTACGACCTTATCCTCTCGGCAGCAGCCAAAATCCTCCACCTCTATCCCCACGCTCGGTTGGATCGGGTGATTGATCGGGCCCCGCAGTTCCTTTCCTTACGAAGCTTCGCTGGAATCTAAGCCGACTGGATGGAGGCATTCCTCCCCGGTCTCGACTTTTCCTCATCTCTTGCACTGTGTCTTCCGGTGAGCGCGAACACTACACACTCTATCCGACGTCAATGGAAGATAATAATAGACTTGATGAGGAAACCACGCCCCACTCTCTCTTTCTCTCCATAAACACGACTCGTCTACACTCATTCTACTATTGTTCCGAAGAACCGAGTCGAGTTCATTGGAAATGTTTACTGCTGGCTTTCTTTCCTCGGGGGTGATATAGAGAGGTGGAGTGGGCTGTAGGTTAAGGTTGCGACATGTTGCTTAGCCCTTAATGCGTAAATAAAATGTAGAATGGGGAAGCATTCGTATTTATTGATTCGTTTTGGAAGTCCGGACTCAAGAGAGGGCCAAAATGGGGTGTATGCTCAAATGACAATCGCGCATAGATGGCCTACTCCATACTTCCTTCAAGGACGTTGTTTGAGATAGTGAAATATTTCTAGAAAATTATTCACATTATGGAATTTTTCTATCTTAAGGTAATTGAGGTTAAGGAAATGCACGTTTGTGCGGAATCTGGGTGTATGAATTTGTTCATGTTAGATTACGAATAATTTATCCGCCTTATACATAGGATGGGGTATCATTGGACTCACTCCATAGATCTGTAATTCTTAAAATAGGCTACTTCCCCTTGGAGTTGCTGGGCTAATTTGGGAAGGTAGAAAAATACTCTGAGGGCTGGAAGGGGGTGAGTGGCACGAGGACTTTTCCTCTCTCTCCAAATTTAAGGATACGTTTTCAGGTGGCAATAAAACATCAGAAAATCGATTCTCTTTGCGAGTTGTTTTAACGTTGTAATTTTTATTTTTCATATGTAACGGTTAAACTGATTCAACCTAATTCAGATAGTGGGGTATAAGCGGTGTTAAATAAGAGAACTATTTCAAGGGAGCTGAGGTAGGAGATGGTTTTGGTTCCTAAGTTAAAATTAAACGAAATAGATATTGATTCGTTTTGGAAGTCCACAATGGTGATGGCCAAATTATTGATGGCATTCATTGCTAGAAACTCAACAGCGGAGACGCTTAGCTAAGTTAATGGTCAAAGGCGGTAAAATTCAGACTGTTTAGAAACTACAAAGTTTTTCATTTCTTATCAATGACGTTCCACCAAGCAAGGTTAAATCATATCGTTTATATTCGCTTAACTAATATCACTCAGAGATGAAATGTCTAGTAATTTCATCAATAACAATTTTGGGAATAACACTGAACCCGTAAACTTCTGGAAATGACGTATACCATCCTATTCGATAAGCAATTTTTCTTTTTACAAGCCAACCTTGTGAAGGCGAGAGTTATTTACCTGAATTCTCCGTAAATTGGTCATGATTATAAACGTATATCAATCTAGGTTCAATCTCACTTTTCACAACAAACCGTAATTGTCTGTTTTCTCTTTTTTATTGCTTTTTATACCACCTCGTATTTGTGCGACGCAATATACGCTTTATAGCTTTCTTTTATGATTAAGATTACGAACCCGGAAGCGGCGTTCTAAATAGAATGCACAAGCAAGAATAGACAGAAAGTCACAGTTTTATACAACTCAGGGAATTGGGTGACCTTTTTTCGAGGCGATTTGCAATTTATGTGGATCCAGGAAAATGATCATGCACAAAGTTTCACAACTTTTAACGGCCCATTCTTTTCTTTCTGTGCAATTGAAAATATTACTCCTTCCATCTCGAAGATCATCTAATAGACAGTCCGCAAATTAAATATGCTGCGTGTTCAAATATTGCCAATCCCATGCATCCTGCAATTTCGTCAAGATTTACCGAACAGTAACTAAAATGTTGCATATTTTCTTGTTATCTGATGAAAACTATAGTTCACTCTTGTTCTCAACAGATTTAGTTATAGAAACATAAATTTGCGTGTTTTAATGATTGTATTTTACAATAATTACCAAGAAATAATGTAAACCACCAATTTGACGACTTTCTGAAAACTAGAATTCAAAAAATGAAAGTCAGTCTGAACATTGAAAGCTATTTATGCTACTTAAAAATTTAATGTGGTAACTTACGCAAATTAAGTAACTATTTATGCTACTTAAAAAATTTAATGTTTTAGTTCATGCAACTGGCTCACAGAAAATCGACCTTCTTTGAAGATCAAATTTATATCAATTATTGGACCGTATTACCCTGAAATTTCTCCCAAGGAGAGAAAATCCATCTAAGAATCTTTTATCTAGCAGTTATTACCAAATATTTCACCCTCAATTGCAATTCATTTAGAATCGAATCAAATGCTTGAAACTGAAAAACCAGTAAAAAATAAAATCCAGGTCAAATTTTTATTTACATGTACTCACACCAGACTCACTCATAGACTCTCTAGATGTACATATTTCTGTCAATCCTCGTTTATATAATTATTCTTATTGATCTTGTCCGATTCAATTGGTGAGTTTTTAATTACATTACAAAGTTTTTCTTCCGTATTCAATCGGCATGTGAATTACAAATTTGGTTAAATAATGAGACAGCTGTTTTACATAATTGTAATAAATCTATTTTAATATTCTAATATAAATTTATATTGCATAATTGCGTTTGATTATAAATTCTTCTAGTTTTAGCGGTTTATTTTCCTTCGTGGCAATATCTCCTCAATTTACCTTTTCCTAGTAAATCCGCCTCCCGTGCGTTTAGAAAATACGATTAGTATTTATTATTTAGTAGTCGCAGTATTGAAAGGTTTTGAAGCCGTAATGTTGGCATTGGGCTGCCCTTCTCTCTATAATAGTTAGTTTGACATCGTCACAAACCAAATTAATATTATATCTTACCTTTCGTAAAATATGTCAGTAATGGTTACCGTGGTCGATTATATTACTATTATTTATAAACTATTTCAATTATGGAAAATAACCTCTCGTACACTTTCACAAATTTTATTTCCATTATTATGGCCTTCCACAATTTAACGCCTTCGCATATTGGATTTATAAACTATTAAATTTGCTATATAATCGTTTTCTATTTATATTTATTAAAATTCATTCATTCCTAAGTATCTACTGTAATACCTAGAATAACGAGAAATTCTTTTAACGAAGAATTGTTTCCTCTTTTTCCGACTCGACGTAGGTATTCAGCTGAATGGCAAAAGAAGCTGCTCATCATTTTATATAAATGAGTGTTGGAACTTTATGGAAGTGTTTATATACTTATTATAGGATTTGGAAAATGTTTTTTCCACTAATTCTCGGCTAACGAATCCGAAACGAAACTTAAGTGTCACTTGTACATTTCATAGTTCTGAAGTACTTGGGCACATTTACTTTTAACTAAATTTTTGGTGATATTTATTTAGCTTCCTTTTGCGAGCTTATTAAAATTGAATCAATAATTAAAGGCATTTTCTTCTTCCTTCGTGTTAACTGCGCTTCGAGCCACTTGTTCAAGGATAAATTGGCATCTTTCCCCGCAAGAATTTCGAATCCGCGTTTACGTTCATCCATCATCCGGGAAAGTAGCGTCCCTTCCGGAAGAACCTCTCCGCATCAGATTAGAGCCTGGAGTCACACCGATTCGTGCGATCGAACAGCACGCTATTCGATCGATAGATTCCGAGGAATTTTTATATTTTCCGACAAACAATTTAAGCTGTGGTGCGTGCGTTGGGAGATGGAATCAGGTGAGCTGACGTGAGGATTTTTCGCACTCTGCGGTAAACGCATAATATATTCTCCAGCGCACGAAATTCTCTCTTACGCAGTGTGGGAAAGAGGGTAAGGGTGGAAAGAGTGGAGGCGTCAGGTATAGGAAAGGGCGGAGGAGGAAGTGCTGGAAGATTGAGCGCTACAAAGTAAACACGACGGGAGATAGTCTTTCTCAAAAACATTATTGCGGACTCTAACAGTTTTCAAGCCTTCGAATATCGTTGGGGAAACATCAATCTACGGTCATCAAGAATCAGAAAAAGTTCCTCGATGCAGGATATGACTAAAGATTGAATTCCTTGATTAGTATACCGCCAGATAGCTAGTGTGCCGTATGATCTCAGATTTTACGTACTAATGTTATATGATACATGCGTTTGAATGCGCAAGATAAGCTGTCGCTTTCTCATTCAATGATCGAATTTTGGGAGGCAGCTACTCACTGTCTCCTCGATACCCTTATGACTGTTCTTTACAAAAGCGAATTCGAATATGTGGTATAGAGTGCCTCGAAGTTTGGGTTGATACGTACTGGTACCTTATAGCAGAGATTTAAGTACATGACTGGTGTGAAGCATCGAATTAAACCAATTTCAGTATAAACTACTTATTCGGCCTCGACTTTGTGGTAGATCTCCATTATAAAGAATAAGGAAAAGAACACTTACGGTTTACTTAAGAACTTACCACAATCATTTTTACTACACGACCATGGTTTCGACCCTACCCTAAAATAAAAATAAAAAAAATTGTGGTAACGGTAGAAGTGTTCGTTTCCTTATTCTTTATATTTTCAGTATACTCAAACAAGATAGCTTTCAAACATTACTATTGATAATTGGATATAATCTTATAGTAGTTGACTCAAAACTAACAAACATTAGGATGCCAAAGTAACAGTCAAGTCATTTAACGTTTTTATCATGAAATGCTATATGAATGTTTAACTTAAGAAGAGATTTTTGTTTATATAACAAGCCACTCGCAAATTCAACTTTCTTCTCTTTCATACAGAATAACGTTTACAGATATTATCTCCTGATACGATCGTAATATCCAACAGTTATATTAGACGAGAATAAAAATAAGCCTTAGGAATAAGCGCAGTAAACTTGTTTTATAACAGTTTTGGTGGGAATGAAATACTTCATTTTACACGCTCGAAAATGTTATATACTTTAGCACTAGCTTAGCTTGGATCTCGAAATTAATTACGTGAGAAGATAAAGCGATACTTCAGTGTATACTTGAATACTTCCATTCCCTATTTCTTTAACATTTTCTAACGCAGGCTCATTTTTTATATTCGGTTCTGTGGGAAAACTGGCGGAAAATGGAATGGAGGATTTCCTGGAAGGGCGGGGAAGAGACGTGTGGGGTTTAAGTATAGGAATGGGTATAGGTAGAGTAGGCAGGGAGGTGGGGGAGAGGAAGACGGTAGGGGGGAGAATTGAATGCTACCGAGTAAACATGGCGAGTGATACTCGCGACCTGGCAATGCCAACGGGACCGATTCCCAGCAGCCACCGCGCGGGCACGGAGGGCTGCACGAACCGGTCGCATTGGCCCCCCTAGAACCGCTCCTCGGGGCCCTATTTCCCCCCTCCCGATCCTTCTCTTTGACCGGAATCCAGCGGCGAATCTGCTTCGAAGACGAACGAAGCATGAGAAGTAATAGAGGGGGAGTAATTGAGCGGGGCAGAAAACAGATGGGAAAAAGAGGGAGCTGTTTTCATAATGCAGCAGCGATTCCGTTTTGTCCTCGGGGGAGCAGGTCGCGACCTCGGCCGCCACATCGTGGGCGCCCGCGGGCAGCACCCTCAAAGGACTCCAACCATAACTTAAAAAAATGAACGGGTGTCGCCGTCTGAAATGTCACACCTGGACCACGTTTTTTTCGTGAAAACACGCGAGATGATACAAGGGGATGTGGATCGAAGACCATTTCCGACGGATTTGAGGTCGAAAATTGCGAGGTGAAGGGAAAGTGAGAAGTCTCGTGAAATATTCAGGGCGAGATTCATGGAGTTGACCCAGGTTTTTCTATAGCTCCCGAAATAATCATCAGGAGAGGAAATATTTCCTTAGGATTAAAAAACTATCTTCGGGGACTGCGGAGATGAAAATGACTGAATCTTAATAACAGGTTGTGACGGAGTATTATTTTCGGAGCCTTTTATCTCAATTTCAATTGAATATTCCAGACTTTCATTGGGCCTAAAAAATCATCATCACAATTTAATAAATCTTGCAGTTATACTATATCCATTAATTTAGATTTATATTTACTTTCATATTATTTCACGCTAGTTTCACTCTGGGTAAATAACGTAATTACCTAATTTAACTTTGTTATTTAATTTCCTTGCAGCATTCAGTTCACGCGTACTATTTCATCCATTTCCTTATATTCTTCAAACTCCCTATATTAATTCGCTGTTTTGCTTTAAAATATATATACATGCATACATATATACTTCTTTATTTTGATTGAGACTTATGTTAGTAGTCTCGTATCACATCTAACCATTAAATGAAAAAAGATTGAAAATCTAACCATTAATTGAAATGATAATTAATTCAAAAACTAAAATAATCGAATAATACTATGTGAAAGTCAACAAAAATATTAAAATAAATATAAAAATAGAATAAATAAATACCCCACATTTCAAAATATCATAAATACGAAAAATACCATTAATAATGCTTAAAAATATGCATATAAGATTAAATAAGGAGTAACAAAAGAAGGAATACATTTTTTTAGATTAAATGCAATGCATGTTCGGGATCTTTTTCAAATTATAATAGCTCCTGGTTATACATATGTAGAGTGACAGTTAATGATTATCATAAGATTAAATTCTGTTATAAAAATAGTTCCCGCATCGATAAATTATTCATCATCAGATTAGATGTTGGATTTATTAATTAAGTAGCGCATTTAGGGTTCTAGTTTTCTTTGACATATGCATGGGCAAAGATGAGATATAATGTAACGGAATTCAACACGGACACGTTTAATTACCTGAAAATCCCTATTATCATCAACAGAAAAAGACCATTTCGATGTTTTCATAAAACATAAAATGCCATTAGTATGTTGAGATATCCCAAGCCTCCGATATTCAGAGTTAATGATCGATGAGTTTTCACTGCAAAGAACCTCTTTGTAACGGAACTGTACATTTTGTTTACTCAGCCGTCTAGCGCATGCAGCATTACTTCAACACAGCCGCGGATGTCACTGTGTGATTAATTAATCGCTCATTAAACGTGAAATTCTGTTGTTAAATTGCTCGGGGATGCATCAACATTTAAAATCATTTTCTACAGCTGTGCCCATGGGAGAATTCGATTATGGGGTTTTGAATAGGGCTCGTTGATAATAAAACTAATGCGATAGAGCATCCGTGATGTCGGGATAATTTTCTTCAAAGACGGTTAAATATATTACAGCAGGCCTTTCTTTTCGAAAACACGATATAAGATTTTTCGCTTCGTTTCATTTTCCTGGAATATTAGAAGGGACTTGTGCACGTTGTTAATCAAATGTTTTCCTTTGAATTTTACGTATTATCTAATTATTTGTGTGAGGTACTACATTTTTTCAGTTATGAAGTATTTTTTCTTTCTATTTTTATGCAACTATTTTACAAATACATGGAGCAAAGGGTCTAGCTTAAAATTTGAGGACCGTAAAAAAATACTACTTAACCAGAATAAGATGGTATTTTTTTTGAACCAAGAGAAAAACGCCGTAATTTCTACACAAGATATGATTCAATTCTTTCTTCAAAACTTTCTGTATATAAGTGATTGCATTTCCTGTGTATTATGACCTTATGATAGCATTTTAGCAGAAACCGGTATTATGTGAAAATTACAAAGTATTCTTCCCTTATTTCATTATAACTACCCACAAAGTCCTGCCAGCGATGATGCTCATAGATTACATTTGTATTTTCTTATCTCTTTTTGTTTTAAACGTGGATTTTTATCCAGAAATTTCTGGATAATCATGAAAGATTCATATTTGTTGGTTTTTTGTCCACATGTGTTTAGTGTGACCAGAATATTGTTTTCTAGTCGACACTTCTTCTCTATCTTGCTGAAGTGACGTAAAATTCCGTTTTCGATAGAAAACTTTGCTTATACTTAAGGAGTGCGTAATAAATATTTAACAATAAATCCTGTTTTTCTCTCGAGAAGTTTGTCTTCCTTGCCGCCAGACGACGACAACGACCTTTGGAAGACGTCGAAAACGTGAATCAAACGAGAGGATCTAGGAACATATACAACTCTTTCCGCATAAGTTATAAAGAAATTTCTACTCTTTCTTAAAAAAATTTTTCGCCTGAAATTGTTGATTCATCGCGCATCATCGAGAAATAAATCCTGGGCAGGATGATCGCTTGGCGATATAAAATTCAGTTAGATAAACGGGTCACTCGTACTAAAAAACAGCTCAGAATCGCGCCATCCCCCGCAAATTCCTCACTTAGTTCGTTTCAGCCGCCTGCCCATCAATTTCGCCTCTCATCGTCGATTGCGACACCGCCTCGATTCCATAACAACGGAAAATTTCATTTCGTCTTAGCGCTTCCTGACTCCGGCTCCATCACCGCCATTACCCCGGCCGGAGACTCCTCAAACTCCGCACGATCTCTCCTGGCGACGGCGAAAAGAGAAAACAAAGGCTTGGCGCCCACTCAGTGCTCGCGGATTCGAGAAATATTGACGAGGTCGAGTTATCTGTCGGACGACACGCAAGGAAAGGACGGGGCAGGAAAACAAGTGCGGCGTTACGGATAGATGAGTTATAAATAAGAGCCGCTTTCGTTAGCTCGGTCTAATAGGAATTATCGCTCTTGAGATCCACTCAACCTGGATGTTCGATCGAATAAACGCGAGTATATTTTTGGAAAATTTCTTATTCGCTCTGAATTTTTTCGATGTAATCCAAAGATGAGGATTTAGCGTCTTGGTAAGACGTCTTCGGGGAAGGAGTCTTCTCAGAGTTCGAGATGACTCCTTCCTTAACTCCACCTAACTTCGACTCAGAATTAGTTTTAATTGTTTCAAGGATTCTCCGTACTTTTTTGAACAACATATTCCATCGACTTTCGATAAATCATCCCTCACCCCCTCTTCAATTTAATAAGTTAACTTTACCATAGAAATCGGTAATCCGGAGCTTCCCGTTTGTCTTTGAGCGCGAGTTCCGCTAGCCGAAAGACGGCTTACGGAGTGTTTTTTAAACCTCTAAATCTAAGGCAAGGACAGTCATAGTTGTGGCTGACAGGTAGTAACACAGTATAACCCGGTAATGATGCTAACGCAAGCTCTTTTGGAATCCTTAAATATCATGTAATGTACTCATTTATCTTCTATTCTCCATATTCCCTGAGCAAGCCTCCCGCGCCCACAAGGGATATGGAAAGTCCTGGGGAGTCCCTCATACTGGAAACTCCTGAAATACGTCTGAAAATGTTCTTGTGAGATACTTCCGAGCCATTACCTTGAGTTTCCCGGTTAAGATATTTCTCTTCTACCAACTTTATTTTTCTTAAAAAGTTTCCTTCATCCATTTACAATCTATTTTGCAGTACACGGCCAAGGTATTGTAGTTTCCTCCATTTCCTTTCCAAATCTTTGCAAATTCTTTATATTCATTCGTAATTCGTCACGCGATGTTTTTATACGTAGGTGAGCATGAGGATGGAGAGTTTACCGATATCACTCGCAGTAACATTCCGTGGTGAATAGTAGAAGTTGTTACTCATTGCGAGCGCGATCTTCGAGAGGCGACGACCAAGCGTTAAAAAAAGGAAATAATCGCTAAAACAGATAGTTACTTCTGGTCATTCTTTCCGAATAGCATCAGAAAATATGATAGGGTAGATTAGGTGAGGAGTTAATACACCCCCTGTCATACGCCACTGGCGACTTGCAGGGTAAAAATCTAAATCTGATCTCTAAATCTAAATTTATTCCGCTAAGTTTCATTTTTGAGTACATTGTGGTTTATGATAGACCAAAATGTATCTTCCTCTTCGTTCCTCACTAGAAAAACTAGAGCATCCTCTACGAACGAGAACAAACTGTATTCATTCATGCTCATACTTATTCACATGATTGAGATTTGCATTAATTTATGCGTTCATGTTTACTATGCCGTGCAATTCCATACCGTTAATTGGCAATAACACGATTGATTTATAAGAGCAAACTGTTTTCATAATGCGGATGCACCGTGGTTGTTACATAATCGAAATGGAGACGCATCCGTAATTCCTTTCTTCCGTGCATGCTTAATGTAAGTTATTTTCATAAGTTCTCGCGAGCGCAGCGGCGATGAAATAAACTAAGCCTGTACAGGTGATAATAATGATTTCCAGCGGAAAATTCTTATCCACAAGTGGCACGATCGCTGTCGAAGATTGCATATGATGTTGTGGATTGCCGCTCTTTTGCATATAATTTTCTAGTAACGATTTATGGAAATGAAATACATATCGGTATATATCCATGGAACTCATTCACGAGTTAACAGATTATACAAACGTAACCCCATTTCTTAACCATTATTTCAATTGAATAATGCGTCTATATCGCTTGATAACACCTGCTGTGATGCATTGGACACAGAACTAATACTTTCTATTGCGCCTTTGTAAAATATATATTATAATCTTTATATATTTCTCTGTTTTCGCGTTGAATTTTGAGTTTATGGGTTTTTTTCTGTACATTTCTAAACATTCAGGATGACTGGAAAGAATCTTTATAAGTTTATTTTGAAAATAATAGCTTTTTAGAGGCAGTAGTTATTTTACTATTTTGTACACGCATTTCATTTCGTTTAGTAATTTTTATACCTAATCCATCTACATTTTTACGTCAATACAAACTGTAATAATTGTTACATAAGGCGTGCTTCTACTTTTTGAACATCCTGTAATTATTTTCGTGGTTATTCATTAAGAAGACTGTAGCACCTCCAATCTTTGAAAAAAAGTCTTGATTTTCCGTAAGTATATTCAAGCATAAAAGTATTATATCTCAGAAACTATTTGTTGTAGCGATTAGATATAGGAGCCGGGAACCGAAAAAGATATCATGAACCATCAACCATTGTTTCGTGGTATTATTAATTATTCGTTGCCTTTTTTCCTTTAGTAAATACTGCATTCAGATCATCATAATAAAACATTTCAGTCGAAATTAAAGCTTGAAATTGATGGAGACTGCCCCCTGCCATACGCCATATTGTATCTGACTATAATTTGTGAAATGGTAGTAAGTCTGAATGGGAATTATTTTGTGAAATTTGAAATTTTCTGAATAGGAAGTATTTTGTGAAATGGTAGCTTTTATGATTTTTTAATGAAATAGTAGTTTATCTTGTATTTTGTTACCACCGGACTAGTTGTCCATTTGTACTTATAATAACAATAATATGGCAGCTCACATAGTGTTAATGTAAATTTAAAGACTAATGACAGTTTTAAACCAATGAATTGAACACAGAATGTAATAGGTAATACCAATAAAATTTTTTTATGAGCAGTCTCAGAGGTTATCGTTGGTTCATCAGATGATCCCCTGCGTTAAATACCCTAACTTGCCATTCTAATGTCATCTATGACATTTTATTGAGCTAACATGTACATCTTCAATGGAGTAACAATTAACAGTAGAAATTGTCTCATGCAAGAATAATTCAAAAGCAGCCCAAAAAAATCAAGTGTTGGACAGCCGTGAAAACCTTTTCACTGTTTTGAATAATTTCTTTGTTTTTCTGTATGTATCTATCGCTATTTGTTTCATTAACATCGTTATAATTGAAAATTATTATGTTCGACCGCATTGCAATAATGATACCAATCCGCCAATTTTCGAATCCGAGCTTTTGAGGAGATAATAAGTACAAAAGCGCCTCGATATGCAAGGAAGAAATTAAGGCGACGTCCCTCCACCATTATGGCCGCACAATGGAAAAAGAATCGCGCCGATCGAGAGCACAGCTGTTGAGAAATCTAGTCCACGTACGTCAGTCGGACTAGGGGCCAACATAGACGCGTTGTCCGACGCCCAAAGAAATTCGCGACGAAAAAAGGGCCGAGCGGGATAAAAAGGACTCCTCTTAGAAAACGGGCGTCAGTTTAAAGTGTCCGAGCGGCGTCTCTTCTCCAATAGGGAGCTCCTTTCATATCAAAAGGCTTCTCCGATTTTTATCAAAGCGGGTTTAGCCTTAGCCTTGTTCGCAAGCCCTTCCCCAATCGGCTTTAGCCCTACTTTTGATTGGACGAAGTGCGGCCGCGATTCCACGGCAGACGCATGCCGAACCACGCGCCCTGCCACCGCGACGCCTAGCCGCCGAACGACGCCGCCGACGTCGACGCTCTCTCACCACGGGACGCTGGAGAAGGCGAGACCGATTTCATCACTCTTAATTCATTTTTTCATCGCGTCCGTCCCGCTTTTTAATCGAATGGGTGACGGGTTGAAGTGTGGCAGTCCTTGATCTCTGGCTTCCGCTGGGAAAAAATACGTGGGAGGGGAAGAAGGAGGGACGATTGGACCCTCGGTGAGTTTTTTTATCTTTAATCTTTGGGCGGCGATTGGTCCCCTCGAGGAGTGCTTATCGTTTACAGCACTCACCTCCCACGCTCCTCTTCCTCATTTTTTCCAGTGGGAGGGAGTTCCCAATATCGTGGGGTGGGGAGATTCGGGTCTGAAGGGTAGAAAGGCCTAGCAACTATTCCACCAATTACCACCACTTATCTGCTCTTTGGCAATCGCCTCTTCTTTGGCAATGTTTTCGTTAGACGGTGGTCCGATGGAGCAACCGTGGGAGTTGAAGCGCACATTCTTCTGTTGCTGACGTTGATGTCCAACGTTGGGTTTTAACAATTATGTTCACTTTAGAGCGGTCCGCGTTTTGAATTGTTGTAAGGTATCGGATTCATCAGGTGAATATTTTCTGTATAAAACCGACACGCATGTACAAGACTTAATTGAAATTCGCGACTAGTATTTTATTCATGTATTGCAATATTCTTTGGTTTACGAAGATATTCCGTTCTGGATTAATATCCGTTAGCCTAAGGGTTCGCTGGCCGTGTCTTAATTTACCATTTCCTTAATCCTTGATGAGCATTACGGAGAATATTACGCCAAGATTTACTTATTTTCAAGTAAGAATGGACATATCCATTTAATATAGTACTGCGTGAATTTTCATGTTGATACATCTGTTCAGTCATTCACCCAAGGATTAGATCTTTACTGAGTCTAAAAAGCTACGAGAATTGATTTCGTCAGTCGAAAAATCCGTTATCAGAGTTAGTCGATGGTCGAGGCATCAATCTGTACGTCATACTAGATTTAAGGTACTTTCTAAGATGATGATATAAAAATTCATTGAGTAAACGAGCACATTTGTGCAGTGACTACTTATCATATAAAAATAATTTCTCTTAAAAGTGAAATCTTCGTGGAGGGTTTAAGCCCGTCGTCCCCCAGTCTCCTAATGATGTACACCTTGTGTTTACTGGCAATAAGCCAATAAATAGTAGCCATTGTCTCAATCGTATGGAGACTTTATTGATGTTTAAAATAATTGCCATCGACATGCACAAATTTTTCTTCATCGTTTGACTTCACATGCTCAGGTAGTCATTAGGCTTTTGAAAGTTAAATGTTGAAAAACATGTTCCTTTTCTTTTATTACCTTTCAAGGTACTTTCTTTTAAAATAATATTGAATATTGTATAAAAATAAGGCTCTATGTATATATTGCGTAGACATTTTAACTACTTGCTCCTGACAATGACATTATGGCATTGTAGCCAAAGTTATGGTTTTAATTCTGATTTCCATACGTGTAAAAATAAAATATGGCAGTTGACTGTTTTAAGACAATATAATCAAGTATGTACCAAAAACAGTGATCTCATTATTTTTTGTTCCAGCACATTTATGATTATTTCCGAAGTATTTCAAATAAAAATAGTGCTTCCGGCCGATGGAAGGTATTTTTTTGTCTCTCGGTTAAATTTAATGTTCAGAATCTAGCTCTAGATTGGTAAAACGATTCTTACATGTGGTCATTCATTACATGTGGTCTAAAATTTTATTTCGAATGAATCATGTACATGGTGAAACGTAAGGATTTAGCATTATGCACAATGGTTTAATTTGGTTAATGTTTTGATTAGAGACAAAGCCTAACCACTATAATTTGAAAACTACAATTTTCAGGAATGCTAGAGATTGAGGATATGATTTTAAAATCTCGAAAGATGTCCGAGTTTTTTGCGGTTGAGGAAGCTCACGCAGACTTTCTCGGTTTCGCAATCTTTGCGAGCGGATATCTATGATTGAGATGATTTATTCGGGAAAATTCCACTCCATCTAATGCTATCCTTAGAAATTCTTTCTACTTCATTATAGTGGATGTGGGTGTTCATTTTTTCTTGAGAGATTTAAACATGAATGCAACGCTTCGGTGTGATTTGTCTAAAAGTAAGTTAGATGGAAATCAAAATAAATGAGGAAATTTTGGAGGAGCAAAGTTTAAGGGAAGTGGTTTTGATTGAAGAGATAACACAGAGACAGAAGAAATGGTCCTCATATTGATATGAGATGAAATCCAAAAGACAGTGGTAGAAGCTGAAAAAGACAGGAAGACAAAGACAAAAGCTCTTAGATGATGTTAGGGGATGTATTAGTTATTAAGGAGAAAAAGAATTAGTGTTACTGGATCCAAGCCATATGCACTCTCCTAACCAGCGATCTTCAATAAAATAGTAAACTTGGAAGTACTTAACAGAAAACCACGTACAAGACCCCGAGTCAGGAAGCATAGACGAAAGTTTTCCGGCAGGAAGCGAATTTTCTATTAGAAAAAGAATTAGTGTTAAGCGGCAATTTTCGGGGAATATAATCATCACGAGGAGAAGAAAAATCTCGGCCATAACCGATTGTTGTATTGTATTAATTTTAAATTATTAAAATTTAATAGAAAAAATTTCAGCAAAAAACCTAGGCTAATATTCCTTTTTCTCGTCGCTACTTCCTCTTCCTGGTTTCCTACTGCCTACTTCCACCTACCCTTTTCACATCTTTCAATAGAATTTTTTTCCCTTTCACTTTTTTTAGTATGTATTCTGTTTTCACCTGTACTCCCTTGCCTGCTGATAATGCTAAGCATCGAAACCATGATCGCCTCAGTTTCGATAAACTATTTGTGGATAGTACAACAATATAGTTCTGTGTAAGAAAATATGGAATCAGAACTTCAATTACCGAGCAAGCCTTTCCATTGAAGGAAGCAATACGCCAGAGGCTCCAGGGTAATCTTCAAAATGTCAAAATCTGTCATTAAATTGAAAATATAGAATGAAAAGAAGGGTTGTGCTTTTTCCACAAAAATCTTTTCATTTAATGACCAACACGTGTCGGTGAGTGATCGTCATCATCAGGTGATGATCTAATGATGACGATTAGGAGTCCTGATGATGACTATTATTCGTCGAAACAAAAATATTTTAATGGAAAAAGGCCAACATGATGATTTCCACGGAACCTTTCCTATGGCTGTGAATATTAATTGAAAATAATTGAATTATGTAGATCTATACTAGTTGATGTATGTTCAAGTCCATAGTTATATAAAAGTGTATTAATAATGTACTTATAATTTTACTAGCATGATATACTTCAGCTTTTACTATATAATATACTTTTACCAGTATAATAGAATGTATACGTTTATAATATAATTAGTGCCAATGAATGATCACAATCATTTGCGGTTTATGCGTTCGTTTCGCCATTTTGTTTTGAATGATCCGTCGGGGTGATTTGTTATTCCTTCTTACGCCTGACCCTTAAACCGCTCCTTGAAAATCTTAGTTGCGAAATTTTATTGGAGCCGAGTCAATATTAAAATTTATCTCCTCCAAAATCATTTGCTATGCTGTCTGTATGTTCGCCTGGAGATGGCAAGATGGCGAGATAGAGATCCTTTGTCAAGCGCCAAGCTCGTCTACAGGAATGCTTGTCTTCTTCGTCATTCTGTTTCTTCTTCACAGAGGTTCCCTAGTAAACGTATCTTTTCCGCTTTCATCCGCAATTCATTCTAAGCATTTTCTTTTTCGCAAAGCTACGCCTCGTCTTCTCCAATTACATGCTAGCAAAACTCGTCATTTGCCGACAATTCAAATACAAAGTTGAATATGAGAATCGGCATTGTTTGAAAGTATTCATTGAGATGTTGAATTTTGAACGAGGAATGTCTTCTTTCGTTATCGCTAAAATATTAAAATTTACATGTGCGAGCTTATAACGTTTATCCAGAGAAATACAATCTTCTCCCAAGCAACGCGTGATTTTTTCACGCGTCGAACAATTTCGGGGCTGTTGAACGACAGCTCTTCTTACGACTGGTGCGGGGCAGATTTTAAAATTGTTTTTGACTGGTAGCAGATCCCGGGAAAGTAAGGCAATCCAATTATTCCGGGTCCGAACTGAATGAAGTTTTGATCGAAGTAAGAATGATTTTTAATTGGCGTTAGCGTGAGGCTTTTGATAAGTAACTCCTATAATACCTACATTTACGTGACTGAGATAATTTCTCCTATGTCGGCGAGTTATAAACCTTAAAGGGGAGTAAATTTAACAAGTATGATTTAGAGCACATCTTATAGTAACATACACGAATTTATCATGTTTTATAATGCTGTAGGACCAAAGAAATTTTCAAGCTGATTTCATAGTTTTAGGGGCAAATTGTGGATCTCTTTTCCCAAAAGTCATCTTTAATGTCCAATTGTAAGATCGCTTATCTATGACATTTTCCGTCCTATCCTAAAGTAGCTACTGTCATTTTTTTGAACATCTTACCGTTAAGCATTTGGAAATAACTTTCTTACCTCCAGCAAGTAATTTTCCCATTTTTCTATGCTTTTCTAGTCTTAATAACCATTTCATATCTGTCAAGACGAAACACATCAAAATTCAGGACGTAAAAAAATCTAGCTGTTTCTTCTTGTCTGATCGAACGATTTTCCCATGCACCGTTGAAAAGTGACGCTATTTGCATTCAAAACATCCAGATTCGGAACCCATCCGGATGTTCGGAACTTAAGATAATGATCTTTTCTTAATTAATCCCTGAGGCCAATGGATCGCTAAGGATACGCATAGAGAAAGTTATGCCCATCAATATAAAATCTTGCCAGCTTCAATATATTTGGATTATTTTTACCTTTCCCTACGCATGGACGTGTTTTAAGATGATGTATTCGTTGATTCAGTAAATTTCGTGTAATAAGTTTGAACAGAATATATTTTTCATTAAAGTTTTTCCAAATTTCTACCATCCCGAGAAGCAAAATTAAATATAGGTTGATTTTTCTGGTAAATTTACTAAGCTGAGCATTATAGCGGTTTTGTTATCTTGCGATTTTTGGCACATTCAAAACCTGTTATATTCCTCAACCTTTTTGCTTTGATTAAAGTTCTCTTTCAACAACGTATGCTTCGTTCTTTCTTAAATACGAAAAATCGATTTATTATTAATCCTTAGTTCAGGTAAATTACGTATTTAATTTGTTATAGACACCAATAAAATCGATACTTAACATGCATTAACATCGATACATAATTAATGATGACTTTTAACATTCATTTTTTATTTTATGCCCAGAAAGTAATGCTAAAAGTCTCATTATTTCATCCGATTACAGTTTACCTCGTTCATGTTTAACGATCATATTGCATAAAGGCAAATTTCTATATGGATTCGTTAATTGCAACTGAAATCACGCAACAGATATTTTTTCAAGTCAAGAGTTTTGAGTTGAATCCATAATGATTCTGCCTTCTGGGCGGAGGCTGCCATAGTTTCCAATGTAATTTCGCTTGGGAACCCCTTAATGGGGTACGAAACAAAATGAAATTCCTATTAGAGCTCATTTACGCAAAACTTTAAAACACGGAAAAATAATAATTCTGATAGAGGTGTCGAGACAAAAATAGGCATATCACTTAATAGTGCACGTTTGAAAACGTACTTTGCACTTTATGTGAACATGTGATTAAAAAGCGTCCGGATTATGTTAACAGTTTCCAACGTAAAGGGCAGTTTTTCATGGCATAGAACTGTTTCGTAACTGGAAAAGTTAGGTTCACGAATTGAGATGCAAATTTATTCAAAATCTGCCACTGTTCCTTTTCTGTTGTTGAATAATTTTAGAGAACGAGTCGATGTACGCTGAAACGATGGGTGCGCTGTTGTGATGATAATGATTATATAGTTGCTTACGGTGAGAATATTGCAGAAATGATGGGAGAAATTCCCCAGAAACATTCCTTTTGCAAGGAATTACTATTATTAAACTAAAATTCTCGAATTCCTAATACCATTTCGAATAGATACGAAAACTTTAGATGTGAGACATTTACACGAATACTGTTTAAAAATAGAGTTCAAGTTTAGGTTAGCTAAAGTTCGATGAGTATGGAATGCTCTTGAGAAACCGTTTGAATATTGAGCAGAGGAATGTAAAGGAGGACAGTATTGAAGGAAATTTGTTTCAGGATAATAATCTTTAATATTTTACCTTGATAGTAACTGGTGAGGGATTTAGAATATAGGATTCGTTTTTTATGGTAAATGTTCCTTTGAATTCCGATGCTCGAACGATCTGAGAATTCTCTGATGGAGTCAACTACGTGTATAGAAAATGCAGTGAAGTTACACTTCTACCCAGGGATCATAAGCCTGGAAGTAATCAGATATTTTTCATTTTTTTCTATCATGTACTCCACAGGGCATTGATCGATCTTGATTTTCGTCATTACAATCACTGAAAAAACGTAATATTCAAAATAGTATATTATAATACTTTTTAGTTTTATATAATATGAGGAAAATTAATGTATCATCGGCTTTGAAAACTTGAAATCCGTGTTATCTCGAGCAGCAACTTTTAAGTAGACTAATTGACACGTTTTTATGGTTCTATTCTAATCCAGTTAGTATTATGATAGTCCATCTCACTAAAGATCCACGAAGATTTGCAGAGTTTAAGCTAGATGTAATAAAATCATTCTTATCATGATGAATTGAGTATTTTTGTTGATCCTTTTGCTAGGAATAGAGAAAATTTTACTTCTCTCTCAAACTTCCTCAAGGCTGTGATCATAGTAAAGCTACTGAGGTATGAATTATGCTGAATAATTCCATTCAAAGGAATTTTCCCTTATAGAATACCATGAAAAGTGTCAAGGGCTAACTACCTCGCTCCTAATCTTGCCCTGTAAACTTAATTAGGTGTTTTCAGCAAAATGAAGTATCATTTGCGGCGACATTCATGTTATCCATATCTCACTTTGTGAGCAATAAAGTTTGCCAATGTTCTCGGAATTCGATAACGGCACACATGATTTAAAACCCTAATCCTACACTGCTCTATCTAAATTCGGAGATGACATAAGCTGTTCTAGTTTTATATATCAGTCAAGGATAAAATAGGAGGATCACAAGCACAAGGAGTTGTTGTAGTCAAAAATGTATAGCTCAAAGAATTATCTCCTAGTGTGGGTCGCTAGTTTAAAGGGAAAACAAAGCGGTAGCTAAAAGACACACATACTGAGGGATAGAGACGGGGTGAAGGTCGCGCTTGCAATCTTTGCGGTATCGTTTCGTCATAAATAGAAATCCTACTCTCGTAACTCCGGGTGCTGCTCTCAGGAGAAATGCTTCCTGCGACGAGTCGAATGATACCCCTCACTTAATTCGCCCTGGGCGGGTACAAAAGGTTATCTGGGAGGAGTATGTCGTCTTAGGGAAAATCAGCGGAAAAACCAGGTTTATATCTGAGTTCCTTCGCGTTTTGACTATAAAACTGTTGCTACGAGACGGCAAAGTTTATCGATGTACAATTGTCCAAAGTTGCATAACAATTCCTATAATAAAGGAGCAAGCTGTTCCAACGTTGCAAAAGATGTTAGAATGGCAAGGGTTTTAAAATTATGACTTGTAAACTTTAGTTATGAATGAATATTAATGTTATCTATCATTTTCTGTGTATGTAATAATATGATTAAGTATAAATGCACAAGAAATATATGTAGTAAATTGTGCATCCAGTTGTTTCTGAGTTGTTGCTTACAAGAAAACTCGTATTAAGATTAATCATAGTTGATGAAATCACCATTTAGGGCATTAATTCATCGCGAATGGTATTTTAAGCATTTTATGATTTTGGAAAGCATAATCCGCTAATTTTTCGATTTCCGGGTTCCATCAAGAACGACTCACCTATCTGATGCCTTGTATTTGAATACTCCGCGTCTATCAACAACAAAAGGGTTACTCATTTTCAGAAAACTTTCTATTTTCAATTCCTTTTCTTCCAATAAAAAATTTGATCCATTTTACCTCCCTCTCAAATCAATTCTAAATCTAAATATGGTCGCAAGAGATCGATCCATGTAATTTTACTTTTTTATCTTATCGTTTTATAGTTTAATTAATTATCTATTTAATTTGTTGGCATTTTTATTTATTACTGTTTATCGTCAGCTGTATTAAGCCTCGTGCTGTATGTATTTTTATTAGTTAAAGAAATTATAAACAAATATATTAATTAGAGTGGAAATATCCTCGAAGACAATATTTTGTAAAATCATTTTTACTATCACGATATTGAAGAATGTACGTTCGAAAAGTATGACCAATCTTAATCTTTATTTTAATATATTTTCCGAATCATCTCCATCTGTCTCCATACTGACCGTTCAATAATTAGTCAAAATTTCTTAAACGTTTGCTCCAATTACCAATGATGTTCAGCACATTTGCCTCTTAGTTCTAATCACTACCCTGTCCCTTTTCTTTCTCTTGTGTTTTTCTGATAGGTTTTCTTTCCTCCCAAGTTCCTTGTTATACATCCTCACGCCAGATCTTATCATAATATTCTGCATTCTCCTCCATGTACACAATGAAGGAAACCAAGTATTAAATATTCCTTCTCTATGCCGTCTGTGACCATATAAGGTAAAACTTCTCAGTAAATTAACTTCATTACATTTTCATTGATTATACTTGTTAATAGTATCCTTATTGGGGATTTCTTTCCTTTTTGCTTGTCTGGACTTGATTAGCTCATCTGCTCCCTCCTCAGCTTCCTGCTCACACTGGAAGAAAAGATAACTTGTCTGCCCAAATTAACTTGGAGATGTATTTACTTATGTAACGCACTGTCTTAAGCAGATAAATATTTTTTCCGTTTCTTCTTTGACCGAATCCTCGATATCCACTCACCATTTCCTCAAACTGATTTAATAATGATCATCATTGCGTTAAAAAATCCAAGGGTAGTTCTTTGACCATAATTCCTTTGCCAATTGTATTAGTCATGTCATAATAGATATTTTTATTTGACTTACAATCACTTGTCTCTTGTACTTAAGCCAAGGCCTTCTCTTACTTATTTATGGTATAAAATGTATAATCGATGGATATAGCCTTTGTTATGTGAAACTCCATAATGATGAAGATGGAAATAATTTTCTGTAGGACATAGATAAAATCATTTCTATCTATCCCGTTATGAAATTTAATAATCTCATTAATGATATGACTTTATCGTTCACTCTAACGATCTTTAGCTGTTCTTACCTTGTTTTAGTTATGCGTGGTTTTATAGACGGATTCATATTTTTAACTCCGCCAACAATGACTGCCGAAACTTAGGAAGTTTTTCAATTTAGCATAAAATAAGAAAGAAAATGCTTCGTTTCCGGAATCATCGTAGCATTTCTGTTCGTTAAAGTTTTTCTCTCATTGACGGTATATTTTCAAATTTCTTGACTTAAGTTCCAATCCACTGAAACCATGCTATCCAAAAGTTTACACTTTGCTGGAAAACTGTCCTCATATGAAGAGAGGAAAGGAAGAGTACGTAAGTGCGAGCATCTGAGGTTATGGCTAGTTTCTTCCCCATTATCAATACCGCCTTATATAGACCATATTGTACAGCAGTCATAAAAACATTTTTCTTCTTTCTTTCCGTAAATTTGAGCCAGCATAAACTCGAAGAAAAGGTATGGGATTTCACGAGTGAACAGTGAGTTCATCTTTATTTCTGGTGGTGATATATTAGATTTGATTTGAAAAACCTGAAATACCAATTCAAACAGCGAGTTTGAAAGTAAAATTATTTGGAAATTGGCTGATATGAAAAATGTGAGTTACTTTGTTATCAATAAAGGGTGTTTGACACTCATTGGTTTCCGGTAAAGAATGTTACGATTTGAACGTGAATGATTTTCCATGATTAATCGAGCGACTATTAGTTCATTAATAATAAGTATATTGCAATACATAGGAAACGTCTATATTCACCCTACCTGAACCTTTCTATTCCTTCATTAATTTCTGTACACAAATATAACAATTACCTACGAGATTAGACGAGAATGAGGTCCACATGGACATATTCTTGTCGTGTAGAACTTCTGTAAAAAGATTGCTTTCTTTACCACCCCAAACTGCTTTCCAAAACGCCTTCATAATTTACCTAAAGCAGTATATTATTGGTGTAGACGGATAGGAATGCTCTTATGAGTTATCAATACATTGCATACAATATTTTAACATATATACATTTTAATATTTTGAAGTCCTTAAGTTTCATTCGACAGCTTGTGCAAAGATCAACTCTTTAGAAAAATAAGGTGAAAACGAATTTACTGAAGCCGTGTTGTTTCCTCTTACTCTTCCGTGAAAAAAATATCCTATTCTTCTATCTTTTCTAGGTAACAGGCTCAGTTCCTCATGCTCATTTTATTTCCTTTCCTTCTATGTTATTTACTCTTTAAATTATGCCTTTTTTCTTTATTGAACCATTTTGAGCCGTCACTTTTCTCTATTAACCTTGGAGTCCTTACTTTCTTAACCTATTTTTTTTATTAATGTTTCATTCTGTCCTCTTAACCTTGTTTTTTTTCGGAATCTTGCTTAAATTCAACTTGTTGTACATCTCTAATAGTTTTATTTACGAAAATTTTAGTAAAGTGCAGTAATAGTTGCNTTGAAAGTAAAATTATTTGGAAATTGGCTGATATGAAAAATGTGAGTTACTTTGTTATCAATAAAGGGTGTTTGACACTCATTGCTTTCCGGTAAAGAATGTTACGATTTGAACGTGAATGATTTTCCATGATTAATCGAGCGACTATAAGTTCATTAATAATAAGTATATTGCAATACGTAGGAAACGTCTATATTCACCCTTCCCGAACCTTTTTATTATTATTATTTTTATTAATGTTTCATTCTGTCCTCTTAACCTTGTTTTTTTTCGGAATCTTGCTTAAATTCAACTTGTTGTACATCTCTAATAGTTTTATTTACGAAAATTTTAGTAAAGTGCAGTAATAGTTGCATCAGTGCGAATAATTCATCTGAAATGTCTGTTTGAAAACAGCCATTTCACAATTTGAATGATGTTATCGATCATCTCCGAAGAGACCCATTTATAAAGAGCAAATCATTCGTTAGTCAAACGTGTTTATGTATCAGTACGCAGCTGAAAGTATTCTAAGTTGATAGGAATAAGTAGGTCTATATTAAAATACTACATTCTCACAAATTTTCAGTAAGGATGCCGAAGGTGAACTGATGTCTCGTCATATTTAACTGACTTTACTGTTGTTTTACATATGTTTACATGTTTTACAAATTGCAGCATATTCTTCCCTTGAATATGTTATACATCACATCAGTATTCCATCATACCATATTGTGTATAAAACAGTGCATGAAATAGTTCTTTAATTCATAAAATTGAAGATTAGTCATGTTTTGCATGATCAGTAATTTTATTTGATAAACATTTTCTGAAATATAGCGCTAAAAATTACATCAACGAATCACTACGAGTCTGAATATACTAACGAAAGGATTTAGCTCATAAATACGGAGACGCTCAATCCTTTGCGTCGGCCGATTCATGGTTGAGTATAAGGGAAACCTTAAGTATGAATAAGAGTATCAAATGGTGATGAAATTGTCCTTCCAATAAGCAGCCGATATTAAATTCGCCGTGCGAAGCTCACTCTTTGTGACTGCGAATGCCGCCACTTAAATTATGTAAAGAATTCCAGCATCGATCGAAACATAAGTTGAATGGAATTCATTTGGGCCGCACTCACCCCGTTCTTAATATGAGCACTTGGTCTTGCAGCGCTCCCAGACAGACGCTCATTGGCTTAATCTCACGAGCCTCATAACATGTTGTCATACCCGAGTCCCACTTAAAACATGAGAAAGTCGATACCTATGTCGCCACGTCATCGAACACATACACACCAGACACAAGGGCTCGTTTTCGCGACAAGGTGCAGCCTTGTAAATGAATTTTTTAATTGGGGGGATTTTTTCGTTTTGTGCCAGATATCAATGACGGAGGCGCAGTATTGCAGGCTTGACTCGTCCCTAACAGGGGTTTCTGTCTAAAAATAATTACAGCGAAACCTGATTTCTCTTTCATATGGTAAAGAAAGTTTGCCAATTCGTTCCGAGGAATCAACGAAATTCAAGGGTAAAGATGTTCAAAAAGGGGTAAAACTGTTAATGACGCAGGATGGTCTGAAGAAAAGATTAGTACTATTTTCGTCGAGTTGATAGACCTCATTGACTGGGCTATTAGATATTTAAGTAACCTCAGGAGATACCTAGGACTTACGCTTTTCTGGTTGATGTATAACCTTCAGCGTTGAACCAACCTGATTTACTGTAAACTAAAGGAGTTCTGTTATCTCAACATGGAATTCTATTACAAGTGGAAGTGATTTCTATTTGAGAATAATATTATATCAGCAATATTTGCTCGTCAGACGCATAGTTTTCACGAGAAAAGTTAGTTGTTCTTTTTATTACCAATCCAAAAAAAGAGTTGACAGGTATTTTTCCTAGGTGGTTATCATGGTCGAGGAGAAAAACTTACATCGCAAGAAGGCATCATGAAAAATTCAAACAGACTGATCCCTGTATGAAATAAGATGGTAGAACTAAAACTTTACAGTACCACAATAATACATTGCCTAGCAATACCACCCGCTGATTTTGCGAAGCAATGGAACCTAGGTCGTGATTGTGTGTATTTATTGGCGTATTGAATAAATTAAAGTGTAATTTCTGCCATCTTATTTCATTCTGTCATGGCATATCACCAAGTAAAAGCCGTAACCATCAACTTTGAGTATTGTATCCCTATTCTAATGTTCTGGCTGATTCAGATTTTTTTCTTTCATTTCTTAAGCAATAACACTCAGCCATGGTATAGGTCGGAAATCCTTATATAACATTACTTCGTTTTGCGTTAAAAATTTCCACTCTTATTATCCAAAAGCACTTAACTGAGATTGACACACGATTGAATACCGGATGAGGAATGAAAATCAACTTAAATGCGCGTCTTTTTTTGAAATTTTTAAAAGACTCAATCTATAAACTTACATACTAAGCGATGACGTTCGTACGTTGGAAGGTGTATGGTTTTACTGTCAGTTTACGTGAAATACAAAAGTAGCAGACTAGTTCTTTGGAATATGCGATTCCCTTGACTAATTTATGCGCAATATTCAGCTGTATTAAGTTCTTTCCTTCTTTTACCTTGGTTACATTTCTTGTCTTTATTTACTTCTTACATTTTACATTCATGAGTGCATACCTGGACAATAAGAACGTATCTTGTTGTAAAGCTAGTGTTTGTTAATATAAGAGTGGTGCGTAGTTGGAGTTGCAACTGAATTCAATATAATAGTAATGTAATAAACTTATTCGGGCAATATTGGGAATTAGTTGATTATCTTCCATATTCTCGATTGAAAATAGCCATTCTTTTACCTTTCTTAGGAAGGCAGATTTCGAACTTGCATATGTAAGATTTACAGGAAGGAAACTATATTTTTTTGCTCCAGATAGATATACGAATGCTTGAAGATTTCGCATATGGGCCTAGGTACATACATTGGCAAATCTATATCTACCAGGAATCTTGAGATAAGTGAATAATAAATCAAAACATCATTACAATAAAACTTATTCAAACATCAGCCTTGCATTAGAGCATATTTAATTGCAAATATTTGATTTCAACCTTACTATTAGTCTTAGCTAACACACTTAGCAAGTTTGCTTTTCTCATAACGGAGAATCACCTTGTCACATGTGCCTTTTCATTTTTGTGAAACAAAATATTAAAGAAACTTCGTAATAAGCTTGATGGGGCATCATTTATGCATTAGAGCATCTTTTATGCTTACGTTACTATAGGAAAATTAGCCTAACATAGGTAAATTCTTGTCAAGTCATCAAGATTTTTTAAATAAAAAAGGTGTGTATCTGAATTTCTTGCACAAATTAATTTTATTGAAACATTTGTTGGTAAATAAAATATATTTACGTTTTTAAAGAACATGTACGCTGAATATGGATGTTCATTCGTAAAATAATGTTCTATAATCTATCATCACTGGTCGGACTTCGAGAGACATATTGAAATAAGAGAAAAACACTTGGAAATTACAGTGTTTTTCTTTTCTATGACGTTCTGTTTTGAAATCATCTCAGCACTCCAAACAAGATTATCATACGTAAAGTATATGCAGACGCGTTTATTAGAGGTGTTGCAGAAAATCTTAAATAGTTACTGCAGAAACCGCCATTAATAACCTTGTTTCGTTTATTATTTTTCGATAATGTTTCTACTGCGAGTTCAGTGCGAATCTGTATAGAACACTAAGAAGTGATCTCGCCCCTGTGCTCAATGTACTCTACGCTAGCCGTATCTACCCCACTAACACTGAACTCATGACTCTTATCTCCACATCACGATGGAAACAAAGAAATTCACTCTATGGATGTGAAGGTCAAGAATTAGCTGCAGGAGCGAAATCGAATTCCGTCTTTCACGTAGCTCTGAAAGATTTCCATCGTTATAAATCATCGTAATGTAGGAAAATGTTAGTGAACTTTTAATCGCTATTGTATCATTTGCAGAAAATCTAGGCGTTATCGCTCGTAAAATTATCAGCCAACTAATTTCATATTTGTTTCAGTTCATTATATATTATTAAATAAAGAATCAGAATATCTTTGATGGTTAGGCGAAGCTGGATGAAATCTTCAAATTCCAAATGATACATTACTGATATGTTGTTCCTGCGCTTTTCTTGTAAGCGTTGCTTGGTACAACTGTTATCAAAAACTAACAAAAGCCAAAGGCAAATTGCGTTGAGCGGTCGGACACGTGTATACTATTTTAAAACAAGAAAATTACCCTGAAAGTCTCCATGGAATCCATGACCCACAAACTTGATGCGTCCCTTTTTACCAGCTGAGCAAATATACATACATAATATTTTATAGTCATTTATTTAAATAATGAATGAGCCTTCATAGAGAAAATATAGTGTTTCCTCGTACCTGCGCATTTCCTGCAATTAACGGTTTTCCCATCTTATGAGGAATTTTGAGGTTCGCATTGCGAATATATGCATCCATTTCCGCCTCTCACTTTTTTGCATTTCTAAATTCAACTTCCCTCGTTACTACGGTAATAATTACTGACAGACATAAGACTTAATAGTCTTAAGTAATAAGCTTATTTACTACAATCAAAGTTATTGAGATTATTAGTAAAATAACAGTTTTTTAGGATGTATGCTGACATGGTATTATAACCACACTGAAAACGCTATCATAACGCATATATTAACGTAACCGTGGTTATCTTCGATTAATTGCATGCTATTTTTCTTTCCGCCTTACATTAGCTTCAACGTTATTGACAAGCTCCGCATATAGCGGGTCTCCAGCTAAATTATTTAATGTAGCTCGTACATCACACTCTACTTCTTGGCAATGAATAATCCTGAATCTACCGCGTGCAATTTTAGATCCTTGAAATTTTATTCTTACAGTACTCAGTTCTATAATGTTTGTCATAGTCTCCCAGCTAGCCAAGTGGGTAACGCGTTCGACTTTGGTGAAACTTTTCCCGGTGGAAGCGCATATGTGCGAATTGACCTCAGCTATCGAAACACTAGAATAATTATACTATAGGGTTTCTGTACAGTTGTGCACAGTTGTAACATAACATTGTGACAGGATATGTACAATTTAATCGATAATTTTTCTTCGCAAAGTTTACAATAATATGTGTATTTATCGATCACACCTTGTCCCATGTTGTATTTTAAATATAAAGTCCACAACTATTAATAATCAGTATGCGAAAAATCAGATTGCGAAATTGCAAAATGCGTTTGATGAAGGTTTTTCATGTATTATCAAAGGCGGTATGGGTGGAAGGACTTGTTCAATGCGCAACTTCTTTAACGGAGCGAGAGGTTTGCGTTCTATTCAGCCGCCAAAAGGATATCCACCATGTTTGGGAGGATTAAGTGCGTCATCGGAGCACCTTTCCATTCTAAAACTTCCGACAAGCGACAACTTGTTTCGCATTAAAGTCACCTTCAAATTTTCTCTCATCAATCTTTCGCTTCGGCTTATTCTTCGCCGCCTTCGAGAGAGGCGTGTCTTTCACTATCAGCTCTTCAGTTTGGCGGCTTACGATCGACTTTCGCAACCGTTGAATGTTGGCGCAAACGTATTCCGATATCTCACTTCCTCTCTTGCCGTGGATCGCCGCTCTCTCTATCCCAACTAACTCGAATCGCGATTCCCTTTCTTTGATCAAAGGATTAAACTCTGACCATGATCGGGTCGCACGTTTTATTCTGAAAGGTATCCACACAAACATGTTATAGCATAGACAAATAAGAAATAAAACGAAAAATTTAATAATCAAGGATTAGGGATAATGGATGACGCCTTCATTCGATGGAGATCCGTAATAGGTAGTAATAAACATGACGGTTTGAGGTGTGACTTGGTGGAACTCCTTCATAATCACAGAGAAAGAAAAACTCACTTTGTAGAGTCCACAAAATAATTTAACAAAATCGACCTAGGTTTCGTTACAGCGTAACATCTTCAGATGAAAATACATGGAAACTGACCAATAACTGACCTCGTAATGAAATCCCTCGTGGTTTGGTTAAACCACATGAGATTTAACCAAACCACGTTGAATTTTTACAGTGTTTTATTTCTACCTATTGCAAAATTGTAATGACTGAATTATTATCTTAGTTCTACTAAAAAGGGTTCGCCAGAACATTTTCCCTTTGCCACATAAGGATAAATTGAAATAATTTTTTAAAACCTGTAGTGTATTATTAAGCGTGGCTAAAAGAATTCCAGTTGGAGAATAATTAGATATGTTGACCATTTAGCGTTCAAACATAAAGTATGAAATGTTTTATGCAATTACATTCGCCGTGGTTATGCGACCACAACAAGGGAGAATGGGATAATTTTGGTGAAAGTTACGCATGGAACAATAAGAGTTAAATGCTATTGATTACGAAGGCATTACAGGTAATTAAGTACTAGTACTAGTTTATATTGCCGAAATTATACGTTTTTTATCATGTCACCGCGCCATCTAATTACATTTCAAGTACAAAAGTACATTAACAGTATTAATTCAAAAAGAATACCGGTAATATCTATGAAAAGTGCCATCTTGCAAGATTGCTAATTCATAAAGAATCTACAGGTAAATCGTGTGACATTAAACTCAATCATAAAACCACACATATCTTGCCGAAGAACACAATATAAAGTTAGATAGTGACAGCTTCCTGAAAAGTGTACTTGACAAACCGATTGCTTCACCAGAAGCTATGCTCCGAAATGTCTTTATGGGTAGATTACATGTGTAAGCTGCGAGCGGAAATGTACGTTCTCGCTTGCCTTCCTTTTTCTTTGCTACATTAAATCATTTAAAAATCAAGATAGAGCATTTAAGGGAATGATAAAGTGAGGAATTATGCAACTATTGAAATCTATTTTTCTATCAGGGAAAGTTGGCTTTAATAGTACTTTGAAGTTTTTCTTATGCAAATGTTAAAAACTACCCAATACTTAAATGGAACGTCAAAAATCTGCTTAAGTAACCGGGCCATGGAAACATGATTTTGGTACGTAGTAGTTGAAGTCGAAACTACGCCAAAATTCGAGAGTGTGTAGTGCAGTCACGAATAAGGCTCGAACATGCGATTCTCACCAGATTTTCAAAGTGCATAGAAAATTCTCTACAATCGCAACGATGTGCACACCGGGCCGATATGTTCCTGGAGTTGTACTCAAAACGACGGCCTTGGCTCCGAGGGCTGGTATTGCACGTCTAGCGGACTATATAGGCAAATAGATGTTAATCGTTTGCAAATACAACGTAAATTACTGAAATGGTAAATCGATCGTAAATGCAAAACTTGACCTTCAGCTTCGAAACGTTTACGATGGAGCAGAACAAAGTGAAAAGGTTCACGTGTCAATGCGGAGGTAGGGCAAGAACACATGACAACAAGGGGCTGAATTTGCGATGAAATATGGTGGAATCGGGAGAGAGCAGATTGTGGCGGGGAGATGCAGGTTGGGGATTTCGAGAGCGCCCCCGCGGCGCTCCGGTAGCCGTGAAGGCCTCTGAGAACCTTGAAAAGTATAACGGCTGTCGTTAATCTCACTCGAAACTTATGAAATAGCTTGTTGCCTGCTAGATTGCTTGCCAAATACTGGGCGCAAAGTTGTTTGTAAATGAACTGTCCAACTGGTATAATTTGAAGCTCCCGGAAGGACAAAAGTGGTAATAGTTGTCAGTATTATCAGGCAGTAGGTGCCTCCCAAGACAATAATGTTGTGTAATGAAAAATGTCGTAATCGAAACGCGATGCTGTGCATCTTGCTTCCAAAAGACTATTCAAACGTTTTGTTCAAGCAGTACGAACTGCTCAAGGAATTTAATTTGAAGCTGCCGGAAGGACAAAGTTGATTTTTGTCAAAATAATCAGGCTCTGAGAGTTCCATGAGCCAAAAAAGGTGTATTGTAGAAACATTTCATGGTTGAATCTCTTATCTTGACCATCTGAAGTGAAGTGAACTTTTTCATATCATCCCACGTTCTTCCTAGGTGAAGTTATCCCTATGATGGCACAACTTCCTCTTTTCGTTACGTGATCGATTTGATTTATTTTTCTTTTATGATTCACCTTCTATAATATTTATATAAGTCGGCAGTCACCTCCATTAAAGATAAGATCCTAATGAAGATTATAGCGGTTGCTCATAACACCAGAGCCGTAAAATACGCTGGTTTGAGTGACGTTAATGCATGTAACCCACCTCTTCCCGAGGTTCACATTTCAGCCATTTTGTTCTAGCCATTTTGTTTTGGCCATCTTGATTTTGGTAGTTTAAGTGGTCCGCGATTGGCCCTAGCGTTCGGGCGAGAAAGTTGGCCAAGGTTCTCAACATTTCGTCATCAGGAAAGCATTAGGCCTTCCTCTCCGTTAGCGGCAAAATGGCCGAAAATCAGTCGCTCTTGGAAACCAGCGGCATATCTCCCTCCCCGATAAGGACTCAAAACTTCGATTTGTCTATTATATCGCCTCGCTATCTCCGTTCTCAGAAGTTCGCCTTACGCAATTCTTTGCTGGAATTGGCAAATTTCAGCGGTTATGAATCCAGTCGCTAACTGTTTATACCATTCGATAGATCGTTTACCACACGGATGTCTCATTCATCAAGCTGCCATCCAACTCTCTTCGTCGATTTACGATTTTAGACAATTTTAAAAAGCTTTCCGCAACAAATACGCAAGAAAAACCTGCGCATGCGTTTTGTTTAACGTTCCTTCAATAAATCAAGCAGGCAGCGTCTTCCTTCTCGAATTAAAGAGCCGCTCAATTCGCGATAGAATTTCTCGGATCCCAGTTTTCATTCGAACGGTTTACGTAATTGGTTACGTAAGCGAGGAAAATCCAGTTTCGTCTTTGAGGGAATAACGAAATGAGGCAGGGAGTCCACCAATTAAAAATCCCCTCTCGAGTCGACTAGGTACAATAACTTTCTCAGCCGAGATTTATATCGCGTCGCTCTAACCTTGTGAATCGTGGAAGGGAGGGGAACACAATCCTTTCCGCTGGTCTAACCACACTGACACACACATCACCCTCAAACATTTTCTTAGCCCTATCGTCGATTTCTATTGGTCCGCTCGACGCGGAGAGTTAAACGCGCGAATGTTGACCAGAGGATGTGATTTCACCTGGCGACGGACCAAAAGGGTGGAAAGCAGGAAGTCATCACGCATTGGAATAAAATGGAGATTTCCGAGGCCAAGTGGGCTGTTTTAAGTTACAATAAAATTTTATGTCCTTTTTTATACATTTCTCTGCCATTAATTGATAAGAGAAAGATAGTTTGCACGTGGACAAACTGAAGTGAAAAATATTAGCATGACTGGGACTCGAACCAAAGTATTCCACTTTAGGGCAAAGGTTTTGGCACTTCACTGTATTACTTAACTGAACGTATTTCACTTCCTTTGTGGAATGCTTTGTAAGCAAAGTGAATTAGGTGGTTATCTTCCTGGAAATTGGAAGACATGGGTTCGATTCTCGTCCATATCAATGATTAAGCTTACGTTTATCTAATTCAGTTGTCAATCTTTCACAGATTTTAAGAGTATTTATGTTAAACTCAATTTTCGCTATTTTCTTTTAATCTCTCAAATATTACTTCATAATATCTAATAGTATTTGTCAGATTTATTTTTTAATCGATTAAATGACATAAAAGTAATAGTCTTCACAGTTGGTAAGAAAATTAGGATAATCATTCCAAATTTGAACGTAATGTAATTTCAAAACGAAAACTCGATTACAAATCGCGGAAGCAAAGAAAGCAGATCCTATGTATTTAACTATCGCGATCACTTAATTAGCTGTATGAAAAGTAAAATCGTTCGGAAAATAAAAGGTCACCGTATGAATAATTAGACAAGCGATATTTATAGGGCATTATTTCACTTCAGCAATAAAATATCAGCTGATAATCCCGCTCGTCCTTTCTTTTCCTATCGGAGGAAATAGATTAATAATAGAATGTAGTTTGGGTTAATAGGATGTTGTTTCAAATGGAACTACATCCTATAAACCATGCTGACAGACACAGTACCTTATTCCAACATGGTTTAGGCTGCTACAGTGAAAATATTTTAATTCTTCAACTTAATTTGTTTTCGTATTACGACACAAGCAAGGGGAGTTAACTGCTACGGATTTATGTTTCCTTACATGGGTTCTAACCAAGGTAATTCATTCACTTTTCCCTTGCCTTGTTATCCGAAAGATTTGTAATTGAAGAATTCTCCCGTTAAAACATCAATTTTGTTTCCTTGGGCTTAGCCTCTCGGTTCTTCTGTAAGTGCCAGTGACATTCGACTACTTTTCCTCAGGTTACAGCTTCTTCATTAGGTGATAATTTTCATTTGAGTCGTCAGACTCACTTATTTCAAATTCGTTCCTTATTTGAATAAAAATGGATGTTTTTCTCCAGCGTGCCATTTTGTTAGAAACTTCGGTCAAATTTTAAAATTTCTTACGATGTTCCCATCAGAAGTGCATTAGGAACAAAAAGCAATAAGATTTGCGCTTTTTAGGTATTTACAGAAGTCAGTGCAAATATTTCCAGTTAAATCGGTTACTTATAGTATCGATTCCAAGGAGTTTGAATTTTATTTTTTCGAATCGAAAATATTTAAATTCATCAAACGCCTTGGTTCTAACGAGATCGTCGATTCTACTAATTTACTCCCCTTTCAAAAGGGTCGTAAAAATTTTTTCTCCACACCATTATTCAATCCTTCCAAATTATAAGTGCAAAATTGCTGTAATGCGTTGCTTTTAGGATCGTACCTCTTTCTCGCGATGTAGGATCAGCATTTGATTAGTCTCAACCTTCGATCAAGGTAATCATCGCACAGCGGATGAAGTATAGAAGTGGAACGCTGCCAGCATTAGCGTGCTCATAAAATGACTCGCGATGCTTGGATCCGAGGGAAAAATCTGCTTCGAAACTCGATAAATATGTAGAACGTCCTTTCGCAGGTGATCATTTCTTGAGATCTCAACGGCTTTGGAGCTAGTTGAACGCTTAGAGGTAGATATCTCGGAGAATTAAACCAAGAACGGTTGATAAAAACCTAAGAACAAGGTCAGTGGGTTCTGTTATCGCTCAGGCTGTGATTTAACGAGGAAAATTGAGTTATTAGTGGATCAGATGATCAGCGAAAATATAGGTATTTGCAAAGTAAGACTGACTTACAGGGCCGATTAACCGTCGTGGGCGAGGAGGAATATTTCTTCCGGCGGAATCCATGAAAAAGAAAGTTTTAGAAGAGGGTTTCAGAAATAAAAAAGGTTCCGCCATTGCGGTGGATAAAAGACATGAAAACACGAGAAAATTATTCGCTATTACACTCCTTTCTAATCACCTATTTAGATACTAAATTATCAAGAAGGAATCCTCGAAAACTTGATGCTATGATTCTATGACATACCTTCAGCATGTTCGACTTCGATACGAACTGTTCGATCGCGATCTATATCGAGAGATGAAAATTGGGATTTTCTAAAGCGACAATGATATCCGTTTTTGTGTTCTTAAGACCGAGTCTTCATACGACCCACGAAACTCAACCACCTATTTAACTACACAACTATATAATGTGAAGTAAAATACTTGAAGTGTAAGAAATTAATAAAGTCAATTTAGATATTATATTTGAGGAAAATATAAATGTTTGCCACGTCAAAAATTACTCGAAAATTAAGAATTATCTCGAAGACCAGTCGCAATCAACAGGGTATTTTCCGAAGACGAAGAAGAAGATCGCTATCGAAAGGAAATATTCGTATTATAAAGAACGTGGGGCCAATTTTTGTGGCCAATGCTTGAGTTTCTGACATTCTCAATTATCCAACGTAATTTACCTAATCTACGTAGAGAAAACAGTATTCTGTTGGTCAGTTTCAGAACCAACGCATATGATACGACGATGAATGCAAGAAAATAGTCTTCAGAGAGAGTGGGAACATCCTAATATATGTTACTCTATCTTATGGGATTTATTTGAAATTTCTCATTGACGTATTCTCTTGGCGGTTCACATCTATGATCTCTTCATTTATCTCCTATGAAGTAGTTATTCCCGATTTATCAATACCGAATGGAATTAGACCATGGCGTTTATGGTGCCAAGCGTCAGCTTTGATAAGTGCTAAATGTTCTAACAGTAAGTGATGTGCTGTAAAGATCAAAAAAGGTCATTCAGTATATTTGAAGTAATATTCCATATTTTACGAGAGAGTAAATTAGAAGGGAAAGTTTGCTTGATATCTAGCAATCTACTATTTGCATCTCGATTTCACTTCATTTTTTCATGAAATACAGTATTTCTCCTCGAAATGAATACTGCTATATATTATTTACGCATAATGAAAGAATCATTATCTGATACATAATGTGTGCTCTCTACAGCAGGGTTTAAGACATGAAATAATCAGAAGAGACGACTGAAAGTTCTGCCAAATTCATAATTAAGGGAATTCTTGTAGTGTCCATACAAAGATGGTTACACTCTTGTTAACAGTACAATTCCCCTATTGTTCACTGATGTCCTAATCACCAACTTAATCAACACTTAGGAAATAGTTACCAAAAATAGTTATTATTATAATACAATGTGTATTGATTTTTGACAGAATTGTGTAAATCGGTGTCTTCGACCAGCTCAATTTACAATACAACTTAAATTTTAAGAAATATTTTCTTCTTTTGAAATACAATTCGTGAGTACGGTGTGAGGAGATGATATTCTACAGTTTTCCTTTACATTGATGAATTAATATCTTTGATCCTTAAAAAACATCAATCTCACAATAACACTTTTCTACCCTAAACAAGAGAACTCCAAAACCGTAAGGTCCTTACGGCTTTTGAGTTCTCTTGTTTAGAGAATTTACTAACAGCCGTGTCTCTTTTCCTTTCTTTACTTTTCTATCCCACAATATTGGGCCGTCATCCTTACGAAGTGCATCTAAATTTTCTTAATTATGAGTGCTCATTTACTGTCGGCTTTTGACTTACCACAAAGTTAATCCTGATTCTGTGTCGTTTATCACTGATCTACTTCTACTTCCCTGTTTTTTGCCGGCCGCTTTTGGCGTATAATTAGGAAAGGGATAGGGAACCTTTTCTTCAGTGGAAGGCCGTATGCGTAAACCATTCTGTCGCATGAGAAACCACTAGGTCGCACATGAAATCATCAGTCCGCGTTTTTTGTGGCATATTGCTGGATTTGATAGTTAACCATAGAAATTGTGCGAACGAAATAGGATTAAATCTCCAAGTATATTTTCCATTTTTTACTGAAGTTAACACAGGATATCGATAAACTAAATTAAGTAAACGAGTAGTGCCCTTGTTAGCCGAAGTGAATAAAAAGCCGCATTCAACGCCCGAGCAGGCCACATATGGCCTAGAGGCCGCAGGTTCTAAAACTTTGGTTTAGCCCTAGCATCTATTATCCTGATATTTTTCGCACATCAGACCGAATGCGCAGGATGTCTCCCGGGAAATTCTCGAGATTTTCTCGAGAAATGCTCGATTTCTATGAAATGAGAGTGAAAAATCCCTCATTTTGCAGCTCAATTTGGAGAAATTGTCAATTGTTTATGGAATCAATGTTGCCGTTTCTAAGGCGAATCCGATAAAAATCCCGGGAAATTCTCGAGATTTTCTCGAGAAATGCTCGATTTCTATGAAACGAGAGTGAAAAATCCCTCATTTTGCAGCTCAATTTGGAGAAATTGTCAATTGCCCCCTGCCACACGCCGGAAGGCGGCTTGCAGGGTACTTATGTGGATGTGAGATGTATGTTCACGTTTCATCCAATGTGTCTTCAGAAAACGTATTTACTCTAATGTTAGTTTTCACTCCAACTTGCCGATCTGTATCCGGCCGATTCCCATCCTGTCAAGCAGAGGCGGATCTAAAAAACTTGTGAATCCCACCTGGTGGTTTAAGACCATATCCTTAACAACTCCTATAAGCTTAAAAATGCCATTTTGACGAGATTAATGGGGTAAACGAAAAGTTATTGTTGAAACAATCCATAATCAGATTTTAATTCGACCTCCTATGCAAATAAATAGTACTGCGATGTCATGAAATGATGTCATGTCATGCTCCTAAGTATCTTGGTTACTTATACCGATTTATCTCAGGATTCTTAACAAAATTCGCAGCCTTACTTTTAGCTGAAATTTAGAGCACTTTACCGTAGTTTTCGTATATATCTAGGAGTGAATTAAAGCATATCCTACAAAATTGCGTGATAAATTCTAGTTCAGATATTGCCCATTGTTTTTTCTGCTTAACATTCTTAGTTTTAGATGATTCGAGACCGCTAAGAAGGCTATATTTCTATATTTCTTAATAATTGAAACGAGTTAGGAATATCGTTGCTAGGCAGTCCTCGGATGGTGAGCCTCAATCCTGAATTTTGAGAAGCACAGGGAAAAGCTGCGTCTAAACTCTTGTAACACTGGCGACATTCTTGAGCTCTTTATGATGTCTCTACCTAACTCTTCCTCTTGAGTGCCATCGAAAGATATCCTCTTTTTTTAGATTACCTAGAGTGTTTGAAGTTTTTTTTTGAATAGACTGATTCTTTTACTTCCATATCTGTTTGCGTTCCAAGATTGGAGTTCTTCCTAGCTTAACTTTTCTATCAGTTAAAGCGGTATCTGAGGCTACTATAAAAATTAGATACAAAGCGAATCACCAAATGCGATATTGTCCAATCCCAACCGACTATGCGCGCGCCTGCGCTTCGATATACCTCTCTCCTGCTTATTGACTGGACCTTCTAATTAAAATGATCATAAGATAAACCCTCTGAGAAAAATAAAATCAATAAAATCAACCAAATGGTGATTTACTTTGTGTTAATCCATGACGAATGAACAAAAAAACAGGAGCAACTTTCCCAATGAAACTAATTCCGTTTTTTAATAGTAACTATGCAAAATTACACACAGAACAGAAGACCCACGACATGTTTCGATGCTTAAGCATCATTTTCAAGTTCTTTCAAAATATGTCATGAGTCTTCTGTTCTGTGTGTAATTTTGCATAGTTACTATTAAAAAACGGAATAAGTTTCATTTGGAAAAGTTGTTCCTGTTTTTTATTCATTCCTCTGAGAAAACTCATGTGAGTTTATGTATGTGAGCATGTAGTTGGTTTGTCAACGTACATTTTATATGAGCATTCATCGGTTTGAAACAACCGAAGAAAGTTAATATCGCTTAGAAAAAGAAAAAATAGGTCACAAAATTGGTTTACATTGTGTAAGAGAAGTAGATCTAAATTTTTTTATGTATCAGAGTCCGAATTTATAATTAAAATATGAAAAAGAGATGGTTTGATAAATGTTTTGTCTAATTTCTTCCAGTTAAGAAAATTAGGATTAGATATTAACGAATCCACATCTTTTAGGGGATGTTTAACAAAATTTTGAAATTCTCTTACATTTTTGTCCTTGATTCAAGAATTCTGCATTTTCTACGTGTCAATCCAATGATGGGTATGGAAAAACTTACATATATTCCATGAATTTAAAAATTAATCGATAAAATGACTTCTAGGACAGGATATTTAAGTAATAATCATACCAACATTACCTTAAAAGTTTGTTAAAATTATACAACATCATGGACTCATAAGCACCCCAGAATGATTTTGTATTCTGAAAATAAGAGTTAAAAGGATTAACTATCGTGCGGTACCACAAGTCGTTATATTTATCATCGATCAAAACTTTGAATCTTTGATCTTCTCTAGTGGTCCTAGGTGGGATTTCATATTTAACGAACTTACATTACTCATAGAATTTTGAACTGTTTATGTAATATTTCTTTAGTACGGCCAATGTATCCGTGATGAGCGTGATGATGGTATAACTCCGCGCCGACACCACGGTCTTACTCAATGAATTATTCGCTACAAATTTCTCCGCGTAATTCTATGACGCCAAATTGTCACGAATCGTCATTTATCCCCCGCAAAAATCATTCCCTTGTGTCTTACGTTGCTGTCCTTGGAAAGCGGCCATTCTGACGCAAAACTTTCAGCCTGGAGGAGTGAGACATTAGCAAAAACTTTATTATATTTGCGGCCACGATCCATCATGCATGTTTTCGTTGGCTATCTAATTGGATTTGGGCATCGGAAGTCATATTGCCTGTCCCGTGCATCCTTATTCTAGCGGAATTAGCGTCTTTTCGAATCTGGAATAATTCGCGTGTCGTCGCTGAAAACATTCTGGGAATGAGCGCAGAATATTCATGAGGAAAGAAACAACAAAGGTTGGGGTTCGTGCTCACGTGGATGACCAAATTCCTCGGAGTCCTAATTCTCTCATTGGAGGTTTTCCGAAGGGTTTGAATTGAGTTTGCAGCTTCTTCAAAGAGCTTAAAATATTAACGGATTGTTACGTAAAGGCATCGACCTTTATCAGACAGTCGTTTGCCTATGGATTACATTAGGGCTTCTCTTTTTTCATGACGTCAGGAACATCCCGCCGAAGGTGGGGTTGAAGATTAGGAAATTACGGCACCTAACCACTTGGAGCTCGAGTCTTTTGGAGCCCAAATAACCAGGCTGCCGTGGAACTCGCTTTGGTACAAGGGACATTGTTTTCAAGGGAGTTACAGATAAAACGGACAGTTCATAAAGGGATTTTATTGCTTTAAGAAATTACCCCAAGAGTTGCAGCTGTTTTGGTCTTTCGGTACAGGTCCCGCTGATTACGAATTCTGAAGATAGTCTCCCGCTTCAAGTTGGTCACAATAAATCATTTTCGAGCTTGCCGTCCATGAGAATATTATTATTCCTTCAGAAAGAGACACTTGTGGTTGTGATAATGCCGTTGTCGATTAAATATTTCTTCATGTAAAAATTACGTACCCAAAATTATATCGTGTGCTTTAATTGATCATTCATTATCTTTTTATGAGAAATGTTGCTACTACAGCTGTGTATTGTGTGTAGAAAAGTGCTGCTGGCAATAAATGTTTTGTACATACTAGAATTTTTTAACGGTGGAATTATTAACTAACTGTCGTATGCTCATAAAAACATGCCATAAAGAGCATTTTTTCCGTAAACATGAAGTTATTTTTCTAAAGGAGAAACGGCATGAAAAAATTCGGACAGGACCGGGACTCGAACCCGGATCTTCCACTTTCCAGGTGACTGTTCCAGTCAATTGAGCTGCCGTGCTAGAAACCACAAGTTTCTGGTGGAAGTTCAAGATCCAGGTTCGAGTCCCGGTCCTGTCATGCTTTTTTCGTGCCCGTTTCTTCTTTGGAATATTCTTAGGTGCACACCTTAATAAGCAAAGTTACCTTACCATAGAGTTATTTATGTACTTAACACCAACAGGTAGCCCCAAAAATTGTGTTATGGAAAATAATACTGTTGAATCCTTATCCTTGTTGAATCAAAATTTAAACGCAGTCGTTAATGATATCAAAAAATGCTCCCTGCTTGGAGTTAATGGCTTAATTACACAGAAAACTGCATAATTTTGCAATGTCAGAGGCAAAAAACCATCTTATAGATAGGTGTACTTGGTGAGGAGTGGCGTGGTCCTGTTGAAATATTTCTGGAGAAATTAGTTCTCAGATATTTGACTGTAAACGTTATTCGTACAATGTGGATAGGATGTTCAGTGAGTCGTTCTAAAAACTGCACTTACATCGATTAGCTGATAGTCGAAACAGCTGACTCATTTTAGAATTGTGGAAATCCTTACCGAAATTTTTCTGAATTTCTCTGGATTATTATCGTTTCGTTCACTGCTATCACTAACAATGGAGGCTAATTTTATCCCATATGCAGGACAAAATCGACGATTATGCTTTCATTAGCCCGATTTCTAGATCTGTATGTAACTATCAATTATGTGAAATGCTAGCATTAATTTTAATGTATTCTAACGGCAGTCAGGAAAAGTTTAATCTTATTGAGGCTTATAAAAGCACTGGCACAGAGAAATCTGCGGAAATAAGTTTTAAGACTTAAAAAAGAATCTAAAATTTCAAGATCTTCTTCTTTATTCAGCAAAGAAATAAAAATCCTTCATTTAAAGAAAATAAATAAGCGAAATTATAGTACCCCGGCTAAGTACAATGTAATGAAATCTGTGCTCTTAATATAGACCTAGAAATATTACCTTAACTTTACTGAGTTTCTGTTTAATGAAAAGTTAAAAGACAAAAAATAAATAGAAATTGAACGGCTTCAACCACTTGTCGATGCTCTGATATGTCGTTAATGATAGGAATTAAGGTTTACATAACTTTATCAAAAGAATAGCCTCATACAATTGTTAACCGCTTTCGCGGTTTTCAGATTTGTAAAACGATTCGTCAAAAACAATGAATTTTATTAACTTATACTTAGTTTTGAATATTTGACATAAACCTTCCCTTAGTTTGCGGAGATTGAAATCTCATCGTTGTGACCAGAATAAAACGAGCTACATTTCTAATATGAATGGGAATTATTTTGATGATATCATTGGTAGGATTCCTTTACTTATTCGTTCCTTAACTTTTAACATTTATCATGAAACTTAATAATCTGATTGATTATAAATAAAGATTTAAGTTTTGCATAAAAGTTTAAAGAGTTTAGAGATTTTGGTTCATTACAATCACTTTAATATTTATCGAAATGATTCTGATCTAAACCTAATGACCATATTTTGAAACTTGCAAATATATTGCAAATATATCCATATTAGCGTCCATCTTTTTATAAAGTATATCTATTTCGCTTTTTTTAAAGTAATCACAGACAATTCTTGAGCTCTCCTTTATGGCCCTTTCCTGTACTTAAGCCTGTATCAGTCCGAATGGAAAATGTCCTTGCGCTAACTCAATGGGTAACATATTGAGGATGGTCGTATCTAAACGAGCGTTTTTTACATTTTTATCCAGGAAATGGACAAGCTATCGCCGAGGGTTTTTTTTTAATTCTCTATCTCAATAGTACACTGTTTTCTTTATCGGGTCCGAACCACGATGGAAAATGTTCTGGGTTTCGTAATCCATGGACATAATCTCCGAGCCGAATCGTGTTAGACGATAAATAGTTTCAAGATGGTAAGCCAACTGATGCCTTTCTTTCCAATACGCTTTCGATACAAAAACTGACATAAATATCAGATAAAGGATGAAAAAACTTAGATAAAGTTCCTATTTCAAAATTACATTCGCCAGTGAAATAGGAAGATAAGGTTCAGTTAGGCACGGTGTTTCAGCTTCCATAACTGTACATTGACTGTTAGAATTACAAACTAGTTATCAATATAATTTGTGTCTCTTTCTTATAATTTGTCTCTTTCTTTTAAATATTTAATGACGTATGGTTAAATGTAATATGGTACTTAGAAGTCTCAATCTCGCCCTTCAATAAAGACATTAATATTATTATCTACAGTTATTATCTCTAAGTTGTACAGCCATTAAAACTATAAAAAGTCGACGTTTTAAGTAAAGTTCCTTCTAACAGAATTCCGATACGAATATTAATATTCCTCGAACCGCCTGCGAGAAATTGAGGTAGATTCCAACCAACGCGCAAATAACCTAGTGCTTGAGGCGTCTTAACCTCATTACTTCTACTATGATTCCAACCTATTTCTTCTGTTAATTCAATAAGGCGAACCTTTCGGCAAAAAATTATTTCTTCAAAATGAGACTTCCAAGTCATACTTGAAGCTAATTTACTGATGATTCAGGGATGTCGCAAAATAGCCATTGCGTCTTTTGCTTCCCTGAATTTATAGAACCAATCTTCAAATGCTTTCAATACAATTCAGTCCACCGCAGCAGCACCGCGGAAACAGAAGAGCAACGCTGACCGCAAACTTGTCGATCCGAACTTTCCCTTCTTGGAGAAGACGTTGGTTTCTTCTGATCCATTTCCCCATGAAAATATTTCCCATAAAGAGCCACGTCTTACGAATGTCCCCTAATGAATGGATCTCACGCAACGATCCTCCCAAATTAACCAGCAATTCGTCACTAGAGATAAGAAAGACAGCAGACGCCGCCGCCCGGCGCCACGCCGTAATCCCCGGCGATTTCTCGTAATTAAGCATTTGTTTTCTTCGGCGCGACACTCTGTGAGAGGCCACGAGGGTGCACTACTGTAATCCAAAGCTCTCTCTTCCACTCCACTTGAAATTAATACAACAGCCCGAAAAGGGGAGGAATCTTTTATTTCGGTGAGCAATAATTAGGTTTCTCGTTAATTGTTGCCCTCTCGTTTCTCCTTTTTAATTGAATCGGGGTTTCGAATCGCGGATTATGGAGGCCCAAATGAACGCATTTTCATAATTCGAAGCTTTCGGAAGCCGCCACGCTTAGAAAGGGGCGCCACCGTCGACCGAGTCATCGCTTTTTCTTTTACGCCCGTTTTGAGCGATGAAAAGACTTCTCCGCCATTCGATGGTCATTTCGTAGGTCTGCCGAGTATTTCCTCGGAAGAGATCTGCTGGAGGAAGACCTCGAGTCCATCCGGAAAATTTACCAACAATGAGTTGTGCTCCGCTGCTGAATAATTCAGACATGGCATTGTTGACCGACTGCGTTTGCATTTCCTAATTAGAAGAATAATTGGCGAATAAGAAAGTGCAACGAAAAGCTAATAAATATGTATTACGGAGAAATATGGAAGAAGATAGCGTAGAGGAATTGTTAGAAATTCTCGGTTGGCAAAAATTAGAAAAAAGTCGGAGTATATCGATTGGTGTGCCTGAATCCCCTTACCTAAGTATAAAAAGGAGCTTAGAAAAGATGTAAATTTTATTCAGATATAGAAATGTAAATTGTGTACATGTGTTATTCAAACTCATATTCAATGTATTGTAAAGGGAGTAACATGTATAAGAGATGATCTATTGGGTATTTTTCATTTTTAAATAAGTGTATTACATTATTTGACTAAGCTGCCGCCAGACTTGTGTCTAAGTGCAGGTGAATATTGTAAATAAATATATAATGAGAGAGGCCAATTCACGATACCTGTCGAATCTTAAACTTAAAAAACTCAATGCCCTTCTATAACTTAAGCATTTTTATTAAATATCTTAAAATTGTTGACTATCAAAGCTCCTACAATTTCCTTCAATGCGACGAGTTTCGTTCAGGCGGCGAAGTGAGGGTGCAATTCTTCTTATCGAAAAAGGTCAAATTACAAAGGTTTCGTTTTAGAGAAAATCAATTACAAAAAGGGATTTCTAAGCGATATTTAATATTCCACTACGGTTTATATTGTGTTTCGCATCCAAATCCCAATCCACACACTGCTGTCAATAACAAAAGGTTTTTATCGAGTAATTCTGAATGTCCAATGGACGCATTTAGTAGTGGTCGACTTCCCTAGAATGTTGTTACAGTTTGGTTTGCCATGTTTAGTTGATGAGCGATTAGCAACGTTCGAATGGGGAGATGTGAAGCAAGGGACAACAAGGATGTAACATCATGAACCACGAGATGGCAGTGTTTCCTTCGAAAGAAACGTAATCAGGTTGATTCAATCCCTTAATCCTTTGGCTTCTTAGACGAGGACGCATCGTAATTGTGAGATTTCGGAAGGCGTTCGCTTCGCTACGGCGAGTGATCGTCGGCTGTTTTCCTGGAGAACGAAAGGCGAATGGAGACAAACTTAATTACTGGAGACTTGGGTTCAAAGGGAAGTCATTTAAAGCACTACGTCTTGAAATTTCGTTATGCAAAGCATGGAAAGAACATATCATTTTCTATGCGACAAAACGCGAATGACGTAAAATGCGAGAAAACCTTGGATAGAAAATAAGTAGCGGGTAAAGTATAATTGCAGTTGATTGCGATTTAAAATTGTAGAATGGTTAATATATATAATAGAATAATATTTAAATATTTGTACTGACTAATTTATTAGGATCAATTTGGGGAAGATGCGCTGCAAAATTGAGTAATTGATGAATGAATGTGACCAAGAATAAGACTTGCAAAGTGAGGAAATGCGTTGAAAATGTAAATGGGACCGAACGAAGGAGAGGAGCGAAATCCAAGAATACGGAGATATGTTTCACATGTCTTTGTCGCGCAACTGTAGAGAATTTACATTATTGGATCATCGCAAACATACAGAACGACAATAGCTCTCGGTTTTACTTCGATACATAACAATAAGGGAAACACGAGAATGAAATGATTCAAATATTGCCAACAAAAGGAGCCATTAGCGTAAATATTCACGAAAACTACGGCGCGATTGTCACGCGTGTGTTTCGCCTCCTCATTCGAACGCACGTCTGCTCAACCCAAGAGAAAACGAGGGAATGCTCACATCTGCAATCGCATTGTAGGTCGTGTAAATTCTACATTTGTTACAAATATGACTAAGCGAGGATCGACTGAAATACTCTTCCAGAAGATAAATTTCAGCGACCGGTTTGACTGTTCCTCTCAGTGGAAGGGAATTGCATGGGGAGGAGTAAATCCACCTCCATCAGCAAGGGGGAGCACTATTTGAAATAAATAAGGCGAAAGAGGCAAACGACGCCAAGGATTAGAAACGAAGAGGAACAAAAGGAGAGAGAGAGTTGGAAATGTTATTCTGTGGAAGCCTATTACATACGTATATCCATGGAGATGAACGCAAACGCTAGAGAAGTGTCCATATATAATAGATACACACACACATTTTGCTGTATGTAGAGACAAACTGCATTATGTTTCTGCCAGGTTGAGAGGACTTGAAAACTATTCGCATTACAGTAAAGAATGGGGTTCGAACCCACGAGCGCGTAACTCGTTTACAAATGAAATGTACGTGAAGTTCATGTCAAGTAAAGTTTTCATGTCTTGCAGACTGTTTCTTTTGCAAAATTAAATTAGAAATAATGGTCCTACGAAATCGAAACAAATGTCAAGAAAAGAAAACTTATTTTAGTCGTCAAATATTGATGTACATTCGAAATTTCAAAATGTTGATAAATTACACGGAAAATTTGTTAAACTTTTTCTGTAATAAACAACGAAAGAGATCGTTGAATTCGACCTCACGCATTGTCCCATAAATATACTCCGGGATTTTAAGTTCGTATAGAGTTAACGCTAAGAACTAACGACATTTTAGAAACAGTATTCAATTTTCTGAGATTCCAGCAGACGCAAAGTACAATATTCAAGTCGCGGGGGTTAAAACACGGCCATTTAAAGAGTGTTTCGTAATCGAGCCGATTTACCAAGAAATATTTATAAGATGGTTCGTCGCGATCAATATTACCAAGAAATATTATGGCGAATTGGAAGATTATTGGGAGACGGGCAAAGTATCAACGCTAACGAGCTTTGAAAGCAGTTAGTTTCTGTACATTCCACGAACAGCACAATGTTCATAGAAATCGAGTGGTTAATTTTTCGGAATTCTGCTACATTTCCCTATATTCATTTAATCATTAGCAAATTTATTCGAAATTTGTCCAGGATTGAGTAAACCACCTACCGGTAGTTAATATATTGAGCTATTTTGGTCTTACGACGGACCCTCTATGGCTTAGGAGGTCCAGATTTATACGATAACAGACATATCTTAAAATTTATAGAGTTCCGCCACGCTTGACGTGGGTATTTACCGGTAAATGAATAATATCGATTAACGTTTTACTCGTAGAAAGAAACTTATTCTATGAATATCCGTTAAAATGTACATATTACACAGCATAAAATAATATATGATTGTATCATGTTTCTTCCGAGATTCGATACTTTCTTATTTTTGTATATTGGGAAACCGCGGGTTAACTTATGGAATAATACTGTCGTCTTCCGAATTCGAACCCGAGTATTTTCTAAGCGAGAATTGTTTATTTTTTTCGGGGCTATCGAAAGTGTAGATAGCAGAACGAATAGACAGAGATGTTCTTTTGAAAAATGAAGAAAAGGATTGTTAAAATACTTTAACGGAAACCTATACTTATCTGAGCTTAGGTTTGTACGCGAATGAAGGGTGAAATTCATATTTTTTTTTAAATTGAAGGTGCAAATTACTAACCAGCACTTGTGTTTCAACAAAATAACCCACAACCAGAATCTGTCTTCGAAATCACTAATTTCGTCATTGAATGTAATTTTGTTTAAAAGTAAGACATGTAGCAAAAGGCTTTCTGAAGTACCAAAATATTTTAGGAGTGAAAAAGCGTCTGTAAGATGATGGGCACGGTGATCAGAACCTAAATTCGCCGCTTCCATCGAATCGCAGTGAATATTCGGTTCGATTCCCGGCGCAGGTCATTCGAAGAACAAACGACTTCTCAAAACAGTTGCATTAGGAATATTTCAGACAAGGAGATCGGGGACGTCAGAAGCACGGCTGCTTTGGAATGCGGACCACATTAATTAGCGGAGGACGTCATATTGACGGGCCGCAAAGGATCCCCTCAGAAGAATTAAAAACAGCGGCGAAGCGAAAGGGAGTTGGAGCGTGAACGGAAGAATGGCGTTCACCTCAAATTATTATTCTGAATCGCTCGATTTAATAATCCTCACTCCAAAACGGATTTTTTATTAGGAAGTTGGGAGTGCGGGCTGTATTACCAAAGAGACACTTGTCAAAGAAACTTTTCTGAGGAAAATTTAGAGCCGATGCGAAGACGTCAGCGGCAAGACCAAAAGAATGACATGGGGGAACCGATTTTATTTAAGTTTGCATTAAAGAAAAAGAAAACGTTCTGGAACATCAGGTGGAAAGAGAACATCTGAATTCGAACATCTTGCGAAATAATTTTTCTGAGTTTTAGAGAATAAAGAAAGAGGTAACGCGAAAGAGAGAAAAAAGAAGTCACTGTTATGGCACACATTATATTTTTGTTATTACTGATGAAATGAAGGGGTAATTAATGAGGGGGTGCCATGGAACTGAAGAGAGACAACGTAACGAATATTTTCTTGGCGATTTACTTCTCTTTTACAGTTTATAAAGCCTGAAATTTACCGAAATTTGGTAATTTATTCTTTGCGATCTGCCAACTTCCAATTTATCGTTTCTTAATACTGCTATGTTTCGCCCAATCGGATTTAAACTTACCGTTTGCTGAAATTCATAAAATAAAGATTTCATACAGCAAATCACCAATGTCAGTACTGAAGAAAAGCTCGGATTTACATTTAAGTCAAATTTATAGGATTTTGGCTAATTTTGAGAGAATTAAACAGTCAAATATTAATGAAAGTTATCCATCTTTTAGTCCAACGAATAAAAAAATATTCATCCATTTTGAAATTGGTGATTGAAAATAATTCTTTATATTTCCAAACTGAATAATGAGGAAAGAATTGTCTAAATTCTGTTATCGCCAAATTTCCTACGAATGAAACACATTCTTCAACCGTAGGGCGCAAGATTAATTAGGCTTGTATTTGCGATGTAAAAAAAAATGATTTTGCGTAGCGAAAAGATATCGCAGTAACGAATTCCTGTTAGTGGTCAATGGAATTAGAAATTGGTCAATGAAGGGTTATTCGGAATGATTTAAGCGAGAGAAGAGACCGGCGTTGAAAAAATCCATTATTTCGATTCGAAAAATAAGGGAAAAGATGGAGGAGGCCCTCTCATGTTTGTTTTCTCTGGGTTTTGCATAAAAACACAAAGGAATCGAATGAACGAACGCATTCCGGTGCCAATTTACCCGTGAAGGAGACTTATCGGACGGAATATTACTCCGTTACCATTGGATCCTAATTACATAGAGACAATCTGTTTGAATAAAGAATGTCAACAATGGCGATTCAAAACTGAATACAATCGATTGTATTTAACAATGAAGAGGGGTCGAATTTAGCCACGTTTAATGCATTACTTGAGATATACTACTGTCTGCTTTGATATATACTTATTTGAGATACACCTTCTGCTGCTGCTCTATAATATCGAACTATCGAATATATCGAGCAGGAAATGTCGATTCCATAAAACAATTATCGACGCCCAAGTCTTTGAAACGTGAGTCGAAATAGATAATTCAATAATGGAGACCGTAAAAGGAGTTCTGTGACGTCATAGAAGGCATGGAAATGACGTTTCTTTCCGTCATTGACTAAGAGAAAGAAATCCGAGCCGATCCGGAATATGCACAGAATATGGGTATAATATGGACAGAAGATGAAAAAAGACAAAATTAATAGCGGTTTCGACGAAGAATTAGAAAAATCAACGAAAACTAAAGAAACGAGTTTTTCCATAAAGTAGAGACTTAGATTATGAGGAAAGAATTCAAAGTTTAACTTTTAAGAGAGATATTGACGAATTCTGCGCAAACGCTTTTTGCTGCAAAGATATCGAAAAAACGACTTTTACGGGAAATTGAAGAGCCGTGGAAACAACTACTGAACTTAGCAAAATGTGCACAATGTAGTCTTTCAGGAGTAATAACTTTATAATTAGAAAGAACGGAAATTCGATAAGTAATTGTGAACACACTTTACTTACCGACGTAAATGGCATAAATCTCTTCGCTTCCGCCAGTTGGCGTCGCAAATGATTCGAATGGAGACGATGAGTCAACATACCTGGAATGAAAAGAGGAAGTGTCAAATAAAAAGCCAACCAATAATTCCAATTTGCAGATGAAATTGCACTGCGAAATCTTCGCTTCGAAACTGTGCAATCCACAAAATTAGACACAAACGGAAAGAAGAGAGTGTGGGACTCGAACCGGGTGCCGTGAGAAGGAACGCCGCCTGCCATCCTCTTGCTTAATCCGAGACTGATTTCAATAGTCGTGCAACAACTTCAAAATTCGCTAGGAAAGAGAATCGAAGTGGTGTTTACACCCCCTGCCACACGCCGGAAGGCGGCTTGCAGGGTATTTATGTAGATGTAGATGAAGAGTTAAGGAGGCGAGAAATAAATTAAATCACCCAATGGAACAAATTTTCGGACCAGGGACCTTGGAAAAGTGGCCTCCGAAAGAATAGAAATATATATTTTTGTTAATGGGACGGTAAGACGAACAAAATTATTGTTGCCTAGTAATATAAATGTATTACTTTGTTTATAAATAATAGTTATAATTTAATTACATTGGTTATTGAATGAAAATCTGCAGGAAATCATATATAGAAACGAAAGAATAGAGCGCTACTATTTTATTGAGATTCTCGAGGCTGAAGAAGAAAAAATCCAGTTAAAATTACTATCACTCGGTAAAAACTTCTTATACGCATAAATATAGATATTGTACATCCGTTTATAACATATATCAGTAACATGGTTAGTATTTAGTACAATAGCATTTACAGCAAGCATTCCAAAGGTTTCCGCTATAAATAAACAACCCATCCCTTTGACGACTAAGGCCATTGTTGAATGTTGATTTCATGAAGTATCCCATATAAGTGTACGGGGATAACCAGTTCTTATAATTTTTATAAGAAATGTACGTAAAGTAGGCTTTCATGACTTGAAAACAGTTGATAAAATAAACGTAAAATTCGTAAAATGTTTGGGAAATAAACAACCCATCCCTTTGACGACTAAGGCCATTGTTGAATGTTGATTTCATGAATTATCCCATATAAGTGTACGGGGATAATCAGTTCTTATAATTTTTATAAGAAATGTACGTAAAGTAGGCTTTCATGACTTGAAAACAGTAGAATAAATATTATAAATAATG
>KZ308452.1:213874-227818 GCA_000376725.2 Ladona fulva
CGATCCAAGAACACATTGTAATAAGGATAGGTAATTTTAGTGTTTTATTTCGTGTTTTTCATTATTTTTTAATTGTGAATAAATATTTAAAGGTAAGATTCTTCATGAGTTGTCATATATATACCGATGTTTGTTTCGTCATTGTATTTTCAATATGTATGTTACAATAATTTGACTTAATGTATGATTTGTCATTGTCATGTCAAATAATTTGACTTAATGTTAATAATAATAATAATAATAATAAGGACTTTATTCAGGGCGAGATTGAGACTAACAAGTCTCTTCTTACATCTAACCCTTGTTCAATGTTCAATATGTATGTTACAATAATTTGACTTAAACTTTTGGATAGAATTAGATACTAAACAGTTGAACAAAGATACAAAATAATACCGATTATCAACGATAAGAGACAAAGCAAAGATCTTCAGTATGAAAGGAGAACACTTATATGAAAAGAAACGTGCAATTCCAGTAAGTACGTAAGTCAAAATAACGGCACCCGGATTCCGTCTTTTCATTTTCTGGTCGTTTAATGTTTGAATTACGTATAAGTGATATCTAACGGCTAATGGCAGGGGGTGTAAACATAGAGAGATAGTATCGCTGATTGTTCGCGGAAAGAATGAGATCTTAAGAAGGATTTGTTTACGCCTCAATGTCTTTTTTTATGTTCGCTATCTGAATATCTTTTGGGCCGTCTTATGCTACCTTTAAATGTGCTCTTAAGAATATATTCCTGTAACGTTTTTCGTAAACACACCTTGAATTGATTAATCAGTTGCAAGCGAAAATCTATCGTTTTAGTGAGTGTTTAGTCTTAGAGAATAATGGCGGAATTGCAGGTGGTAAGAGAGCAGCGCCCGAGGGAAATGAGGGCGAAATAAAAAAAGGACGTCGGCAATCAGGAACGACGGCGCCACAAAAAGGGCTCGACAAAAGAGAAACGACGCCGCGCACACACACACCTTTCTTCAATCGAAAAGAGAGGCACCTACACATGGAATCGATACTCAAATGAACAAAGGGAGAAACACGGCACCTTGGAAAAGTTCCTCGGAAAACAAAGGGCGAGTAAAAAGTGTTGCGCTGTCGGATCCGGAGGGAAGCTGTGAAAGGTGCTTTTGTGGGGAAGGGGAGGGCGTGAGAACCACACAATGGGCGCAGCAGACAAAGTGTATCGGAAAAAGGGATGGAAGAGGACAGGTGCGACGCCCCCAAGGAAAAATCGCGAAAAATCAAAGATTTCCAATACAAACCGAAGAGCTACACCGATGTTTAGCTCAGCGATGTAATTCTGGATGGAAAAGAAAACGCGTTCATTGGACGGCAGACGAACGCTGCAGTCACGGAAATGTAAGGCGCATCTACGTTTCGCTCTATCTTTTGCGATTCGTATTAGTTGCGTTGGGTTTGGATTCCCAATTTAAAATCAACTCGAGAACGTTATGACAAAAGCACTAAACACAAAAAATCGCAGCCGATTTCAACATGTCAGACGTATAATAGAACATATTGTTGAGCGATCTGCATTTAAAGCGCTCTACTAAGTTATAAATAGGAAAAATGTTCTCTGATAAAAGGTGGGAATTGTAATAGAAAAAAAGAAGGTCGAAATGTACCTAAACTACGCTTTCACTGCGGAGAAGCATCGCTACTTTTGATCGATCGATTCCAGGGCACGATTCGATATGCGGTAGCAACGATTAAAGAAGAGAAATACACACTCACGGAGATAAATTCAGGTGCTTTGACATTATGAAATACACAAAATAAGACTTTTGATAGTCTGAGGATGTCCGCTGCCTGCAATTATGTTTGTAAGGTCAGCGACCGGAAACGTGATTGACTCCACAATATTTCATTCAAAATATTTTGGGGGGAATGAGGCTTACTGGTCAAAATTAGGATAAGCGAGGTAGCTTAGGCTTTTCCTCGCTATCATGAGGCATACATAAAAATGCAGCAGAATATGGCTGTTGTGAAAAGCGAGGAACTGTGGAAAGAAACGAAGATGGTATTTAGAAAAGGGGAAGATTCGAAAGAAATTGTTGTATAGCAGAAGAGTTCGTAGGTATTGAACGAAGAGCCTGAGTGCAAAAATAATGAATTAGAAGGAACAAATTGAGCGATAATTTAATTCATATTGTAGTGTCATAACGCGTTAAGGGGTTCCTCACTTTTCCACTTTTAAACTGGAAATTGCATTCCTCCTCGAAGAGATAAAAGAGGAAGTGAAAAGATGAAATGGAGACGTTGGAAGAAGCGCATTTGAGGGGACACACAAACACCTTTCCCCATTTTTTATTATTATTGTTATGGTTATTCTCCCCTCTTTTAATATCGCGAGAGCCCTTTTGCACTCTCAAGGTGTGCGGCGGTGGTCTTCGAGAGATTACTTTTGGAAAAAAGAGGAGGGGAACAAAAGAATGGGCTTTTGTGGCTTTGAGAGGGAAAGCAAAGACTCGAAGAGGACAACAATCGGGACTTGTGGAGAAAGGAAACAATGGAATCACTCTATCCATTCACCATCTCCATTACCTAGCCAACGCATTCCCTCTGATACTGAGCCACGGTCACGAACACTAACTTATTAATGCACACAAATATGACAACTTCCTCTCGGATGAGCCACTTTAATTGTCTCCTTATTCGAAACACTGCGATAGATAACCATCTTTTTACTGCTCAAACTGTCATCATTTATTCCTTCAAGACGTCAACATTCAACCGGTTTCATTAATAGACTAATTGAACTCAATTCATAATTAATGAACAGGTTTCTTTCAGCCCGCATTCATTCCTTCGTCACATCAATCAGTACTGACTTTGCCTATCCGATAGATCCTTCGCCTGCAGGAGTGGATCTAGTAAATTGCGAAGGGCGTGTACTTAGCAAGAGATGCGATTTAAGACAATCTTTTATGATCTCATCTCAGATCGAATTTTAAAATGCCATTCTGTCGAGGTAAATGCAGCAGATTCTGAAAAATCGCAGAAAAACTTCTGAATCAGATTTAAATTGAGCTCGAAATCTACGATGATCATGTTGTATTCGAGAATCAGAAAAAGTACAGCGAAAGGCCGTTCGTAAATAAATGTTACGATGAATCAGCGAGTGTTACTCAAATACTTCAGGACGAAGGATGGAAATCTCTAGAAGATTTAAACAAAGGCTCAATTAACTTAATAAGTTCAGAGATGGTACATTCCTAGAAGATGTAGCTGGTGTTATGCGTCCTCCCTGTCACATAGGCCGCTCTAATGCTGCGAGAAAGTTCATGGAAATAGATGCTAGAACGAATCGATCCAAGAACACACTTTTCCCGCTAACGATACGCGAAAGTAATCGATTAGGGAAACTGAGTCACGGTGCATGCACCCCCTGCCACACGCCGAAAGGCGGCTAGCAGGGTACCCACTTAGGCATAGACAAATAGTACGTGCTACAGATTCATCGAGGTTTCGCCCCCTTAGAACCCTCACCCTGGGAATCCGCCAATGTCCATCAGTAATTCGCTGTAACTGTATTTTTACGAAATTCGTTATTTTGGTCCAGACGCTGACACCTCCGAAGGCATTACTCTGCGCTAAAATATCGGCTTTGATTGAATTCCTCCAAAAAGAGACAATGAACACGTGACCGGCGGATGATACAATGGCGCCGACATCGCGAATTTCCAAAACTGCAATTACAGAAACGATTCTCGACTTAGGAACGCGTCCGTACAACTTTTAGACGGAAAAGCGAAAGGAACATCAAACAGAATAACAGAAGAGCAAGTATCGAAGTAGTGGAAACTGAACTGCAGCACTCGAATCTATAAAGACGCACTCTTTTTTCTAAACATTCACTTCACCAATATTCTATTTCCCATTCAAGTTCTATGCGAACGTTTGACTCTGTGTCACCGGACATTTTTCAAAGCGCGGGCTGTGTCTTATCCTGTCGTGTCTGATGAATCGTTTATGAAAACGTTTTCCTGAGGCAAATGAAGAGCGGACAATCGAATGGATTGATTGCAGAATCTGATCGCAATTCGAGACGGGATTCAGTCGGTGACGAGTGCTGAGAGGTTTCCAATTTTCTGGTTTCTCTTCATCCAACAAATTAGAAACTATTCAAGGGAAGTAACTGTTTTTTGCATTTTCGTAGATTTCGGATTATTTCTGATAGCTCGAGGAATCAAACAGGAACTTCATTTCATTAAATATTCTTCAAAATCGAAAGAAAATTTGTAACATGTGGGGCCTTAGAATTTCCCATTGAATACGTTTATCTTCACATAAACATTTTAATCCGCGATTAATTTTCCATTTTCGGATATAAACTCCGGATTAACCCTTTCTCCTCAGTCTCAGTTTTTTTTAATCCTTTAAAAAGTCGAATGAAAGGAGAGGAAAAGATCTCGATGACATGTCCCTCGGTCAACTCAAGACGGGGATCGAACCCCTCTAGGGGTCGATCACCGTCCTATCGAAATTTCTAGTAAACAAATCTGTATAAGTATTGACTGTGTACATGATGTATGTAATCCTTATCTGTTAACTTAATGTACATTCATGAATTGTGTCATTGATTTTAATAATAATTTGCAGTGTATGTTTATCATTATTTTATACTTGTATTACCTTTACTAAGAGATTTTCATATTTTCCTGCATTATTTTAATTTTGCTAATTCGTCTTCTTTTTAGATAATGTACTCCGTGTTTTCTCGGTGTTTTTATCACCTCCCTTCTTTACTGGTGTTCTCTCGAACTGTGGAATTTTTGTCTTCTTCAACCTTCAGTTCAGAACATTTTTCCCCACAGACATAATCAACTTTTGTTGTTGTATCTATTTTTAACTTTAAATATTAAATTTAAAGCTGTATTTACAATCGAGGTTAGGTGGAAGAGAGACCAACTTGGCCTAACATGGCCTTAATAAAGAGTTAATTAATTCATTCTAAGCGGACTACCCTCAGTTCGAAGTATAACAAAACCCTTCGTCTTTGATTTGATCGCTTTGTATTGTCAAACGTTTCAGACATCGCGCGACATCTAACCTCTTATAATTGAAGTCCAACGATTCGACATATCGATTAATATTTTAATTCGAGCAAATCAAATACGTTTTACTCGATGTCACAATCAGCGATTCCCTTAAGGGGATTCGAACCCGGGATCCCATCGTGGAAACTCAGTCGGATGAAATGCGTGAGTATTCGCAGCGGAGAATTCAATTCGAGATTAAACTCGCACTAAGAATTCATATATATCAGAGGAAATGAATGAGGGACGTGCGTCGTAACACCTAAAAGAGGCGACACGCGTGGGCGGAATGCAGAGAAGGGGAATGAAGAGAAATGAGGGAAGAAATATGAATAAATCGTGGCGGCGTTGGGGAGAAGAAGGGCGTGGCAGTGGACCAAATCATAGACATTCGAATACCGGTTTGAAAGCGAGACAATACTGAGCAACTTCGGAAGGAAGAACAAATGAATCCGTTCGTTTCTGCGTCAACTTTAGAGAGATTAACAAGATGAAACTGAGTCGATACACATTTAGAATACATTTCTGTTCTTCTTACTTCATTTCATTTCTTCTTCTTTCATTTTCTGTTTATGTTAAGAAGACAGTAGGAAAAAGTAAAATTTTTCAATTATTTCCCCAAAAGCAATGTTTTCATTGACGAAAATGATCGGAAAATATCTCGCTGTCACATTTTGTTTGCTCAAGTACTGACTAATGATTAACGCTGTTCTTTTCAGTTTATTTTGCGGTGAAGTAATCAAAGGCAGAAATAACAGTTAATGCAAACGGCGGAAAGATTACGAAACATACGGTAATAAAAATAATAATAATAAATGCCTTCATTTGATTGAGACTAAAAGTCTCCTTGAAGTCATATGTTTACAGTTTAATATACAATATATAACTTACATACGTACACTAATATAACTTAGATAAAATTTCATTGAATTTCGTGGAACAAAACGAAATTTTTAAGAAAAAGATCATGAATGACATCAATCGGAGGTTCATTCAAATGTATCAACGTGTTTTAATGTGGAGAAGAAAAGCTAACACTGGAGTCAATAAGAGAAATACTTCAAGACTAAATTTCTTACGACGAAGGAAACAGCACAAAGCGGACTTTGATAGAAAAAATAAATGGAATGTTGAACGGTGAAAACTTCAGTTCGGGCTCCCGAATAGCCAAGTTGATAGCGCAACCGTCTTCGGTGAAAGCGGCCCCGGGTTCAATTCCCGATGGGAGCTTATACGTGCGAAATGATCTAAGCTGTCGAATTGCACACTAACAGCCACTTCCAATTCCCTTCGCCAAACAAAAAGACCAAGTTCCAATTGAGCGACGATCTGACCACAACAATGTAAACAATGCATAGAATATCAACCTCAGAAAAAATAAATTGAGAGAGATAACACAAAAGGCTGTAAATAGCAAATCAATGCTATCGATTGCCACGCAACGAAGTGAATAACACCGATAAATGAAATGCGTTAATCGTCGTTTAAAGACACATGAACTTGGAGGGGAATGTTCTTAAGGGCATAACTTCGCACTTCTGTTTGAGTTATCACATTACAATCGACTCGATGTCAACAATTAACTCTCTAATCCTACAATGGAATTTCTCATTTCGAATGACAATGCAACAACCTAAACCTAAAGCATTGTTGAGTAAATCCACGACAGTTGCCATAAACATTTGCTATTGGCCACTTCAATTACCTCCTCTTCTGATGGATTCATCAAATCCTTCAGTGATAACAAATTTATTCAACAGGATGCATACATGTGATACTTTTCATTTGGTTTGAGACAACAATCCGCTCAATAACGTGGACGTTTTGTGGAGCTCAGAGGCGCGCGCCTCAAAACCAAAGGATAAACATTCAAAAAGTTGCGACAAGACTGGGATTCGAACCCAGGTCTCCCACTTTCCATACAGGTCTTTTAACCACTCGAGTGCCATTCTGGAAAGTGGGGGGCCTGTCGTCGTGTCACGTCTCTAATTTTCTCCTCTGTTCATCTTTGAGCGAAACCTTTTTCCGACACTCTGGCATTGGTTTCCTCCCACACCACCCTAAATAAATCGAAACCTTCAATTTGAAAGAATGTTGAGCAGGAAGGGCGAAATACATAATTGCTCGAATTTGAGGAATTACCGCACAACTGAAATCCTCCCGAATTCGGGAGTCAAACCGATTTCTTCGCCACCGCAAGTGCCCCTGCACGGGAATCTCCTCCGATTTGTGTCAAATTCCACCATCTTTCCCTACTCCGCTTCTTGCTTCCGAATTTAACGAAATTAAGCCTCTACCAGACCCTCGCTTTAATTACTCTCTCGTTCTTCTGCTCATTCAAACCCTCTTCCCGTTTTAAACACTCCCTTTCTTTACCCACGCTCGCGAACAAACAAGCTAATTTCAAATTTATATGTTCTCCACTGCCAACTCGACCGCCCATTCCATTCAGAGACGTCTCAAGACGCCGCCGCCGCCGTGTTATTATGATGTATACATTCTCCGTCAAATCTCAAGTCTGTGAAAGTGAAGGGGAGAATGGCTGCGGGGGTCCTCCTGTGGAATGGAACAGACGTAAGGGTTTCAATTGCGGCGAATCATCCCCCAACCCCTTAATAACATACGCAAAAGGAAACATTATGTAATGCAAACGTCCTTAACGGTCGCATAAGAATCCCATGGCAGAGGCCCATGTATTTCCGTTTACTTCATAACAAACTAGCGAGAAGTGCCCGTTGATTCTCGATGGGGAAAATAGCATGGTATAGTAATAGTATAGTAATCCTATTTTTACAGAAAATTAACTGACATCTCTTATCATAAACTATTTCGACGGGACAGGTTATCGAATAGGAGTATTTTATATAAACGTATTTCTGTAAATCCACAATCGGCCATAAGAATATAAATCTATAACATATCTTTCTTACGAAAATTGTCTCAAACTCGTACGATGATTCTTTTTTTACTTTGCAATAGATATAGAGTACACAGACGATTTAAATGAAGTGCAGATCGAATGGGAACGAGTTGACTCGTCTGGAATCGAAGCAGAGACCAATAGATACATGAAATCTACGTATCGTCAGTTTTTAAAAATGTGGAAATTTGAAGTTTTCAAACTACTGCTTCTCTAGTTTTAGGCGAACATTCACGCAAACAAACCCACACTCAGAATAGCTCAACCGCCCATTCAAGATTCGGACGATTCCTGGAAATGGTTCAAAACTTTGATGAACGAATGCGAAATAAAAGAGGAAGGAAAGAGGGACACCATCGGCGAATTTATCTCCAATCAGGGCAAGGGGAAGCCTTTGCCTCCCGTCTTTGGGCGAATCAATATTAATTTTTATGCCAAACTCCCCTCCAGCCACCTGGAAAAATTGTAACGCAATTACAAATAAACAATTAAAGTGTTCGACTTTGGTGAAAGTGGCTCCAGGTTCGATTCCTGGTGTGGGCTCACGTGAGAAATGACCTTGGCTCTCGAAGCACACGTGGTTGGTTCTAAAGGGAGAGGAAGACCAAGAAAAAGCAGATTGGAGTGTGCAATCTAGAAGTACATAGTTTGCACAATAGAATTCGCATGGAAAGAGATGTAAGCAAGGAACGGAAGGATACTGCAAATTGGGGACGCCTTAGGCGAGACTAAAAGTACTGCCGAACTGAGGAACATTCCGGATAAATAAGGAAAGCAGCGATTATGATGCACGTGAAAGAGTTAATGATAGACACAGATAGGGCAGACAATCGAATTTGGGGGAAGGCGGTGGAAACCTTTGCGGGTAATTTAATTGCAATTAGAGGAGCTCCTTTACGAGCTTGTTTGAAATGGAGCTTGATGAGAGCGGATAAATCAGAGGGGCCGAGGAAGGTGCTGTGAGGGACTCTGCTTAGCCCACGCATATACCTTGGGATCCTCGGCGATACAGTCTTGGCGTTCAGAAGGAAATTCGAATCTGATTGATTGAACGGACACTCGGGTGACCTTCCTTCTCACGAAAGGCGACGCTAGGTTGCATGATCAAGAAAAACTCAATTTGCGGCGAATATGATTTTCGATATCCATCTTCAGTTAGAGATTAAGTGACGCAGTTCATGCAGCTAAGCGATTATTGATCAAGAAATAAAAGAATAAAAGAAAAAAATGAATTTCGATAACGATCCAACAAAGTTCATTTATAACGCCGTTTAAATTTTCGTTTCGGTTAAATTTGTGTGTTGAGAAAGGAACTTCAGTTTTTAGCAGATCTGAGGGAGCAGAATGATGAGTAATGTAGGATGAGATTCGAAGTTTTTCCGCAGATTTTTGGTGGTAATCTCGAGTGCCAATAACCGTGTATGAGAGATCAATAATTATTGTAAACTGTGTATCCTCAGAGACGCAACACGAACGGAGAAACGTCACATTCGTAGAGATAGAGAAACACTAACAACGAATCTGTTCTAAAATATCGGAAATGATAAACTAATTTGGCTAAGTTGCGATAAATACGTGTTCTAAGTTGTGTTTAATATATTCTTGTTTCTCCCAACTATCAGCATCAATGTCTATTTAAATCGTTTCCTTGCATTTGTCATTTCAAATTCCTAACAGATTTTAAGAGTCTAAAAGATTGATCATGCACTTGAATTGATTACGACAGTACTTATTAACAGTCCGCAGGGCCGTTAGAAGCCTTTTTTGCGACGCTCTCGGAAGGCGCCGAACTCTTTCTAAAGACGTTAATTTCTTACCCATAGAACAATATCTGGGGCGGCAATTTTGGATTTGCAGGCGCTCAGCCCTGCGCCGATTGCAGAGATCTTCACGTTTGCGAATAATTTAAACCCAATACTTTGGAATTCTATGAAGGAAAATATTTGCGGAGCAAAAGTAAACATCTTGAACGTGGAAGGCATCTCACACACAGGTAATTTAAACGGAGACTCGTCTCAAAAGGAGAGATGTTCGCATTGATATCGCGGTGTTTGTGTTGCGAGAATGAAATTATCATAGCGGAACGTCTTGAATATCGGGACAAAATCCTCGGGAAGATTAAAGACGAGGAGAAATCCTTTTGACCGTGGAAGCCAATTAATTACGTTCAATGGAAAGCAATTGCGAGGGAAAGAAGAAAAGGACACGTGAAGGCGGAGAAATGTAATTGTAAACAGAGGTATCGGATGAAGAAAACGGTTTAGGAATTCACAGAAGAGGAGCCAAGGGGCAGATGAAGACGGAGGAATTCTAATTAAGGAAGGGCGTGTACCAGGGAGTTCCTCTTTTCTTCGCATTATATAAGGCGGACGACGTCTGAAAATGGCCCTGGGCTATTATGCGAGAAACTTTGCTCGGGTGATTCAAAGCGGAATTTCGCGTCCACTATATTGCGGGATAAATTCCTTTACGGGTTCGGTTTGCTGATCCCGGGAACAACTTTTCCCGGGAAATTCACTCTGTGCAAACACGACGCCATTCTCTTGAGCGCGTTAACGACCTCTTCCATTCACTACTTTCATATTCTTGTTCATATAATCCCTTATATTATGTAAACTACGTTAAATCTTTCTCTTATGGATCTCACCACTTATTTCCACATGCTTTTCTGGGTTGTCCTCTCCCTTTGGAACCATACGCCAGCACATCAATTTGCTCTCAGTTATCTTGCAATAATTGAAATTCGCGAACATGTTTTTCTTTCTGATCGGATACCTTGCAAATTTGCATTTGATACATTTCTTCTGAAAATGCACTCTTATACAATGTTATAGCTTTTAAAAGAAATTTGTTAATAATTACAAATTTATAATTCTACGGACTCGGATGCCGATACTGAGTTTGTACATAACAGCAAAAAGAAAAGCAATTTTCAGATACGAGCATTAATTTTAAACATTTGAATAATAAATAACAGTTCTCAGATTCCCGATAATGGCATTTAATATAAGCGACGTCATGATTTTTAAACTTTCTAATATTATTCGATGGCGCGAAATGTAAATTTGCGAGCGTCGATGTCTCGGCGTGAAATGTCTTCACCAATCCACGCTGGAATTTCTTTCACTTATATTTGGCGTTACACTTTGTGTTCATTTCACTTCGCGAATTCGTCATTCGCAGGCGACAACTGCAGCGGTTTCAGCAGCAAAATCCCATGTAGTTCGATGCAATTGGTTGTAAATGATTAGTGACTCTGAAAATATCGATTTCTAAACGTAAATATGTTTGAGTCGTCGGAAGAAAACAAATGAACTACGCTGTTTGAATGAAAGCAGAAAAACGAAATTTGAATAAGTGCGGAGAAACTGAGTTGCTAAAGTGACCCGTAGTCCAAAATAAAACCATTAAATCTGCAAAAGTGGACAATCGCATAGAATGACCTCTTACTGTTTCCAGTATTCGCCGGCCCACGAAGCAGAAATATATTTATTTATTTATTTATTTCACCCTTACGGCGAGGTTAGGCCCAATGGGCCTCTCTTACACCTAACCTCTGAGTCATTGATATAAAGAATTACTCAAATAAATTCAACTTACAACTAACATATATGGTGAATTAATACTAATCTAAATGTAATCTAATATTATATAATGCTAAACCTAAATTAACAAAAACATTAAAAAAAATAAAATAAAGAAAGTATAAAAGTAAAGATCACAAAATATATGGAAGTTTTCAATTTTACCGACGGTTTCCGAAACATATGACTAAAGTTTCTCGAATGGAAATGATTATTCTCAACAGTTCGGCTCTCACCCATTTGAACGTTTTTCACTCTCTAAATCAGGGCCGGCGGAACCTATGGGCTTAAAAATCAAAGGGGCGTCTATACTAGAAGAAGGCATTTCAGTCATTAGGGGCCCTTGGCGCAAGGACCGCTTTGGGGGCCCCACCTAGAAGTTCTGCACTGAACGACAGGAAGTCCTTTCTTGGGGCCCCTTAAGGATGAGCCATCCCTGGGCCGTCTATTGAAACGACACTGAGGTAGTTCTAAAAAAAATTATTGTCTCTTCCATTTGAACTCACTCGACAAGTCTACAATTTGCTTTCAAAATAGTACGAGAAAAAAAAAACAAAATAATTGGTTTAAGTTAAAAATATCGTAAAATATAAAGGAAAAATAACTGAGCTGTATTAGTGAATTTTCTAAATATTCATCGGCAGTACCGTCCATTAAAGGAATAAGTTTTCGATTGAAATATTCTACTACAACTACATGTTCACGAAAACCCTGCTAGCCGCCTTTCTGTGTGTGGCAGAGGGCAGAGGGTGGACTGGTGTAAACACCAGTACTACTTCGTTAGAACACAATTATCGAAATCATCTATCCTTTTAACAGCTCACAATTGTCATGACCTCGCAAATTGACCTGCTGCTGCTATGAGCTATCGTGTTCTAATCACCAGAAATATGTCCACCATGAATGGAACAGTTAAAATTCGGCTGATCTAGATGAAGCCAGGACACACGAGATTTCAGAAATTAAATGTTAAATCAATTGCCAAGAACGTTGGGAATATCTTTATCTGTTTCGTATAACTCTCTCGGTCCATATCTTGATGAATGGAATATTTATCATTTGACTTTTGGTACGGAATAGAGGAAAATGTTTCTTTTATGTAATTTTGTCTCAGTCTTGTTCGTGGCTGTGATAGTATGAAAGATACTGAGGTATGAGTCTGTTAAATAATGGTATCAATTAGTTCTTATGCAGCGTTAGGAAAAGTGTTACTCGTAGAGTTATTAAGCTTTACTAACGTGGGCTTGTTCTCATTTTAACATTCTGACTCTGTGAAGAAAGCAAGGATAAACTACCTCACTCCTCATATTGCTTAGTAAGCCTCGTTTCCCTCTCCTAGCTCTTCGTAGCTGATGGTAGAGCGAATGAGGACCCAACCGGCCTTCAGGCTGAATACTTTACAGACAGATAGAAAAAACTTTCTCACAATTCCTGGTTACTGACCCGTACTTAGAAATTAGTAGTGGTGAGTGTGGAACGTTGCTTCAGCCACGCTCGTGCAAAGTATTGCATTGGGCAGACACTTACCCTAATCTATTTAGCCATGCAATATCAGAAATGTGATACGATTCAAGAAAATAAGATTTTTTGATTAGTGACGGGCATTGCCATCGTAGATGCAATTAAATGTGCCGAAATTAGAGTTGTAAGTCCATCAACCGAATCTTGAGGTCCCTTTGATGGTAGCCAAATCACTTGCACTTTGCGGCATCGTCTCTATTTAGGCCTTTATGATGATAGCGATGGATTGTTGCGTTGTTTACTCGTTCCATAGCAACGGGTTCACAGTGTAACTCTTTCCTCTGTGCTTCATTCTTCCTTCCGAATCAATTCTTTGCGTGATCACGATGAAGGAATGAATACCTTTGCATGATCACGATGGAAAATCCCACAACGCTAATGCGATGCTATGGAAAGCGCCACTGAAACGCGGCTTGATTCAGAGTTGCATTTTCGTTTACGAGAGGAAGGCGGCGTGAATGCGAAAGGGCTTCCGATAGCCCTTTCTCCGTCGTCATATGTTATAACGGAAAGTTGACATGGAGTTGGGCTGCGCTCTAATTCAATTGCGGATGGAGACGAAGAAATGCCACCGACATCTTTGTCTCCTCAATGTTTCGCCAACTTTCCACAGAGCACACCCAAGAAACATTTCGAATTATTTTCGCCTGCGTGGCCCAATGCGGTGGTTCCCAAGGCGAAAGGGCCCTCGGAAAGGCCCCCCGCGGCCCTCCCGAAGCCATAATTCACGCAGCCGCACGCATCGCTGTTGCCCACGGAGGAGCAAACTCTCCTGTTCACCGCAAGAGGGGGTTGGAATAGAATTGGAAGTTGGAGTCAAGGATGCGGGTAAAGTGGAGATTTGTGGGGCGACGGGGTTGGGGAGCGGGGGGGGGGGGGG
>KZ308452.1:227839-263292 GCA_000376725.2 Ladona fulva
GGGGGGGGGGGGGGGGGGGGGGAGAGGGGCGAAAAGGGGGGAAATGGGGGGAGGAAGGCACGCAAATGGTTCGAATCGAAGTAACGTTCACGGCCATCGGCCAGAAAAAGATATCCCTTCCGCTCCTTGAACAAAATGGTTACCGAACTATCAGATTAAATTCGATTCCTAAATTGGATTATGGCTGATACACAGGGCTGCCACTCTCTCCAAGCTGCTTTCGAAGCAGCATGGCGCTCTCTCTTCACATTTATTAACATTCGATCCTTACGCAAATGCTCTCAGACGCAGGTTGCTAATCCTTGAAATGAAGGAGATTAGGCTGCAATTGATGGATAAATTCAGAGAAAGTAAATTTGCAGTAATCGATATTATGCGACCCCCTTCTGCTACTTTGGCCGATCCGACAATGAGCGTAAAATAAGAGAAATAGACGCGAGGACAAGTCGTTTTAGGGACTCATTATTTCCGATACGCAACAACAATAAGCTAAATAGGTAACTCGAACACTTTGTGTTCCCCCAGTGCCAAAGGGGGGAGTAATTTCCAACTTTAATTTTAGTTCACTTTTTTATTAGAGCATTTGGAACGGATTCAGATTGAGTTTTTTTGGTTTCAGTACAGTTTCTGGGCGACGGAATTTAGTGATTTTTGGTCGAACACTCAGATTGTGAAAATAAGGTATTTTGGGTATGTTTTAATTTTGAGTCGAATCTTTCGATTATTTTATTTAAGATGTAGCTCAGGTTCTCTTTAACATTTCAACCAATGATAACTTCCGCATGTTCTTTCCTTTGAAGTGCGCCATGAGAGGTGAGGAGTCGACACTTCAAACCCCAAGCGAATTGCTAAGAAGAAAGAACGAAAGGGCATTCGAAGATGGATTCGATGCGAAGATTGTGTGCGGAAACTCATGAGCTTACTGATAAGAAATCGGCACTATTCCGACAGATTCATTCAATCAATATATTTAATATTACTATCAATGTAATTAAGCTTTCATACACTCCAATATGCTTTTTATACTGAAAACAATCACCGCTACAATGGCGTTTGTACCCGTAAATGTCAACAGAAAAAGTCTTAAGAGGATATTTATAATGTAAAAACGTTTCAAATATATTAAATAATTTTTAAACGAAAAGTCGTAGAAACTAAGAACTGGTTCTTTTTATATATTTTTTACTCGATTGTAAAATATGATTCCTCACTGCATTCGTAGAGCTTATATTACTCACCAAATACTGACCATGTTTACCATTGGCTATACTATATGTTTATTCCTGTAGCCTTATTCATATAATTTTAATTTGTATTAATTATTCTAACGAATATTTCTTTTGTTGTTAATGTACAGAAAAATGTAATACTTATTGCTTATTAATTGCTGTTTATATAACGGTACAATTGTTTTGTATGTAATTAAAATATTGTAATTTGCAAATTTATTAATTATATGTAATTACTCGTTTGCTAGTGATTCGGCAACTTTGGCTCAGGAGAGGTGTCTTTTCTATTTTTGTATTTTAACTATTTACTATGTCAAACAAACATTTAACAAAAAAATAATTATATCGATCGTTGGTGGACAATTAATTGTGGGTGGATTATTGATTGCTGGAGAATAATCAATTGTTGCGGAGCAGAGAATCAGTTTAATTTCGAAGAGGTAAGGATAGTTCAGAGCGAATTTGTTTTTTCCAAACGCCGCACATGGATAGAGGTTCATTGGTTTCAGACGAAATCTATTTGCGGTAAAATGAAAATAAAAGATTTAAAACGCTGCCTTTCAAATCCTTTCGCCTTCAGCTTCATTGAGAAACCAATTTTAGACACTTGGGGATCTTATACATTAATTTTAGAGAAAAATCAACTTATTAAAAGCTATTTGCTCTCCTACAAATAAACAGAGTCACCGTTTGTAAGATGTATATTTGAAACAAATTCTTAATTAAGAAATATTCAGCGCGCGCAACTCGATAGTCTGGACCGCCATGATTCACCTTGGCCATGATCTCACTCGGAATAAGAGGTGTCTTTAAGAGAGCAGTCCGTGTCATAGTTAGTCAATGGGCGCCTTTGTGCGTGAGTGGGAAAAGATAATGGACCGCTCTTTTTTATTCGAAACAGACGAACCACCTCATATGTGACAGGCGACGGCGGTTCCCCAGGGCCGGACGGCAAAGCCGCAGTTAAGATGGAGCGAAGGAAGGAGTTAGAAATTCCTCGATGTAATATTATAACCCAATGAAACGAGAAAGTCGCGTTAATCGGCGCCATAGTCTAATCCGCGCAGTCTTCAGCTGCTTTAAACCTCATCCCTCCACCAAGGAAAAGCTTTGGAGAGGGGGCAAATGAGGTGTGAGGTAGTTTGCCATTGCTTTCCTCACCGACACGGAATAACGCTAAAAGCGGAGCAAGTTCACGCAAAATGACTCTAAGAGTGCCACTAATTGTAGCATTCAAAACGTAACAAATTAGCAGCAGAAGCGTCTCTAAACACTGGAGTGAATTAATAGAGGAGGTAAGGCATCCAAATCAAGACGTCGTATGTAGAGCGATAATATATTTTAATACAATGACATTAATCGCTTTAGAAGGTTGCAGACAAAGCGACTGTCAACCCTGGACATATAGTTTTAAATATTCTTTTTAAACCGTGTAAACTAAAAATTTGGCGAATAAAAATAATTGTGTTATTGTATACAAAAGTAATTTTTTTTCAAAATTTCCCAGACAGAACGGATTGAGTTACTGTAAGATACAATGGAAAACTGGGTTTCGAGATATGAAATTTTTGAAATACGATCTCCGGTCTGGAACTTGTAAAGTTGATGAGTCGAGGAATGGACCACTGCATTCCGGAGTGTGCACTTCTCCGAATATAACGAAAAACATGAAGTGTACAACAGTCATTACTTTCTTATCTGCACTTTCACGCCCCGCAATGATATATTAGCTGCCTTGTTAAGTTGTGAGTAAAATACAATGGCTTGATAACTGATTTAAATACCTAACGATAAATTGATGAATAATACCTAACGATTATTTTAAGTCGGAACGGAGGAATGGCTTTCTTGAAAAATCAATGGCCACTATCAAGGAATGGAGCTGTTGGTCGGTCTATTAGCAATGTCAATTAGGACAAGTGTCGGTAAAAGTAACACAAATGAGTTTCCGGTCTAAAGCGATGTCGGCAAACCGAGAAGTCGACCAAAAGAGCGTCGGTCAAACGACGGAATCGCTACAAAATCAAAACCGTGGGCGTTGCAGAAGGAGGGCACGTGTTGAAGAGGAAAATGAGTGGAGGAAAGTAATTAATCGGAGTGGGCATTGCGTCATCCACCGTGACCCCGGGGCCCTAATAAAAAAAGGCGGCGGCGGCAGGGCGTCCGTGGAAGTGGGGCGGAGTCCTCCTGAGTCCAACACGATGTGCTTTTCAACATCCAACTGATCAGACGGAAACAACACCAATCGTTCCCACAATGCTCCTTGCACAAATTAACCATTTTCCTTCAAAATTCGTCAATTTCTCTCCACGACCTCAACCCCGGTCTTCCTCTCCCTTTCGGGGCATCTGGAGTGCCACCTTTGTCAATGCTCATCATTCTTCCCTCCATCAAGGGGAGCCTCGTTCGACCACCGCTCCGAGGATCTGACACCAATATTGGGACCATCCACTCGCCTGCGATGGAAACGCGTTCCTTGGCACAGAATTAAATAAACAGACAAACTCTGATTTTAGTTAATTTTAGAGTTCGGCCATTTGTTAAGTATCTTCCCATCTCAATGGGAATTTGTCGTCTTTTTATTTACTTCTTTGTCTCGTTTCTTTGCTTTGGACTTAAGAGTGGAATAATAACTGAAATGGAGAATGTGGCTTTAAACGAAACACAGAGAAAACTCATTGAATGCGCCAAATGTGGCGTAAATTAGAGGAGATAAATTACGTACATACATACATATATAGGATGCAAGAGGAGACCTTTACTACATAAATTCCCATAATTAAATTCCCAATTTGGCTCCATGGCCATTGTATGCCTTCCGTAAATGTACTTTCTAAATGTATCAAGCAATCGCAGACTTATCTCTTTCCTTTCAAGGATTCCCAACCTGCGACTGAGAGCATTAACTCGAACATTACGCTTGCTTTTATATCTTAGCATTTTCAAGATATCGTATCGTCTTACACAGCACTTTCTGAGTTCGCGAGTGTACGTTTCATCCGCTGAATCCCCTATACTCGCCGCATATTCGAGATGGGTCCTGACCAAGGTGAATTCACATTGCTCTTTGACCATTTCATCGCATCTTCGCATTTCATCGCATCTACAATACGCTTTATAAAACTGAGCTTTTTATTTGCTCTACCGTTGTTTTTTCGAATGTGTGTGCTTCCGTTTAAGTTATTTGTAATAGTGATATTCAATTGAGTCGACCACAACTATTCAACTAATTTTGTACGGGTGGTAATGCGCAATTGTTTCCTTTCGAAGAAGTTTAGTTTCAATCTCTCCCTGAAAATGGACGCATCCTCTTCTATTCTATTCTATAAAAAAGAATAAAGAATGGCATTCGTGTAAAGTAAGATGCGTGTGAGGAAAGAAGTAAGTTGTGAATAGAGATGAGGAGCGTATTTGGACTTATTTATGGATTGATTAGAGGGCATATCGTTTATAATAATGAGGAGGAGTGCGCGTTGGAATCACGATGGGAGGAGGTGAAGGGAATTAAGGGCAGCGAGGAGTAAAAAAAGATGACATCAGAGGGAAGACGTAAAAAAGAAGGGCTGAAACAGACCACATGTTTCTGTCTCACGGACTGGAGTGTTTCACATGGAGTTATGCGCACATGTACGAACGAACCTGGGCCCGTGGTGACCTTAACGCCGTGACCCCCACCCTCCACAAGATGGCCGTCGCCTATTAAAACAAAACCTCTTTCAGTCCCTTCTTCTGGTTCAACGCTCGATTAATCTTCCACGGCGGTCTCTTCCATACACTGGAAGGCGTCGTTATAATTGCGTGCGGAGTACGTGAGGAAGGAAACGCTCTTTGTTATCCTCATTGTTAGCACTTATTGTCGCCAACTCAACCATTATTAGATACTTGCAACAATGCTGCGTGGTTATACCGCCCGGTTTTGTTGGAAACAAGACGCCGTTAAGTATGAGTTTACGAAGTTATTGAGCCTCCACAGGCCAAATACGGCTTTCAGAGTGCGTGTGTGTATGTATTAATTTGAACAAATCATCCGAAGAACTGATTTCAATAGTCGCAGTAGATAGTCATTACATAAGGAAATGCGTCCTACGGCATTCTTCGGCCATGGAAGGAACTGCAAGCGTCGCTATGCTTTCATAGAGCAGATCAGGCCCTAGTTGAGGGCCTCAACCACAAGGGGGCCTCAATAAGACGATTCTAAAACCATCGCAACAACAAATCATTGCCTTTTTTGCTTCATGAAAGAATTTTACATTTGCTGACTACATGATATATTACTCTATGTATGCCAATGTACAAAGTCATTCTTTGTAATTTATAGAAATACTATTGTAATAATTGTAATGCAAAATTTGTTTATTTATTCTTGCCGTAGTGAAGCGACCGAGATATTTATGGGATGCTTATTTGTCTATTTTATGAATAATTTCAAATTTAACTATCGTAATTCCAAGTGGGGGCTCGAATCTTATCTCAGCACCTCTGAGAGCTGAACCTGAGTAAGATTACAATAAGAAATGTTAACGCCACGACTGTTTAGGTTTGAAGTTCTCAAAATGATCAGCATCTTTCTCTTGGGGGCACAAACACGTATTGGTACCAGCATCAGCCGTCTGGGATTCCCATCAGATGGCATTGAAACCCTAACGAAATGGGAAAGAACAGTTCTGTTTCGTATCCTCTTTCTGATTCACAGAAGACATGTTAAGAAGTGGGCTTCCTTCAATCAACTGCGATATAGAATCATTTATAAATGTACGCTCATTTAATAATGAGAATCGAAAGATGTCAAAATGGTCTAATTGAGGATGAGAGCGACGCCGCCTCGTTTCTTGGAAACGGACCAATTCCCCACCGCTGAGAACATCTTCTCTTTTTTCCGATGACACTTTTCCAAGCAGTTTAAAAGGCGCGATATAAATGTTCAGCCTTCGCCCAATAATTCATGGCGTCCCGAATCCGCGGGGTTTCCCGGACAATATCCCGTTGTTTCAATTCATAACCTACAGCGTTGCTTCCCAACCTTTGGACGGCACAATTTTGTATTTACTCGCGGCACACTAAATCAGAAGCTATTGCCCAGGGCGCCGAATCGATAAATTAAAATGATTTAGTGCGCGCGAATTTAAAAACAGTATTTTGCGATGCATTCGGAGATGATAATTCAAAAGGATTCGAAACGCATTTTGATTAAATGTCTCGCCAAAATCTTCCAATAAAAGAAGAATGCATTTGCCAAAAGCACGAAAACACTACAGCACTGAAGTTTGTTGTAACAGAACCGATTATCGTTGGCTGAGATTGGGAAATGAGCACCAAAATATATGTTCACGGAGATGACCGCGGATCATAAATGACCGATATGTAAATTGGACGTTAAATTAGAGGCACAAAGCAGTTCTGGATTTTATGCTCCGCGACCAATGGCCCGTTCCATACGTGTAGACGTTGCTACGCTTTTCTCTAAGATTTTCTAGATTTAATCAGGACTTTGTTGAAAAACACGCGCATTGTTTTCTATTACTATCAATTTAAAATTCGAACAGATGTTGTTTGGTATGTTAGTAGTTGGCGTGAAAGGCACCACCAAACAGAAAGAATATCGCAATAGGCTTAGAAAAGCCGCGTAGAGAATGTTAAAAATATAAATGCTCATAATTTTAAGAACAGTTCTTAGAAAGAAAAGACCTTAGTATTTTATATGGAATATATTTGTCGTGCAAAGGAAGATGCGACTGATTTTGTCTTATAGAAAACGTGACCTCGCTTTTAAAAAGTTAAGAAATGAAAAGATTTTCACGAGCTTATGAATGGAGTGCATTCCAAAGGCGAAGAATAAGACGTGGGCGATACAATTTATCGCACCGATTTTGGAGTATCGACTGTAATTACTTGAGAGCACTTCAGCTCCAAAACATTCGCTACGGAGTCTTTCCCAGAAATCCGGGGAATGCAATGGAAATAAATATTTTTCTGTGTTTAGTTTCATACTTCTCGTTCATTTCGTCTATTCTGATATATTTGATTCTTCGAATATCCAACGAACGTTCATTATAACTACCGAAATGGTCAAACGAGATTTATTCACGTTCGGAGAATTTTAAAGCCAATATTAACGTCGAGTAGCAATGTTTTGGATCGAACTTTTTAAAATTCACAATTATATGCATTATTTCAGCGCGTCGACTTCATCGTTTTTATGTTATTAACATCTCCGTTATCGAGATTACTTGAGATTCCCAAAGCTTAGCTTAATTATTACTAGAGTAATTCTGAATGAAATTATTTTGAAGCATTTTAACGTTAACGTTTTCGCCACTGACTGATCTAAGAAACATAAATTTCGTGGAATAGTTTGGATTTGTTGTTTTCCGCTGATAAAACGACTCCTTTCCACACATTTTCCGCGTCTTCGCAATTATTCACGACTCCAAACGCCGTCTCCACGACGAAACAAACACTTTCTAAAACTTCATCAACACGTACCACTTTCCCATGCAAACTTTGTTTATTTTATCAAAACGAAGCGTTTACCAAAAGAGCAAACTTCTCCACCTCGTGTTTTTACCTCGCTTTTTTCCGCTCCTTTAAAATTGTTTTCTCCTCGCTGCCCACCGACGTCCACAAACAAAGTCAACAACCGTTCTCTCTTTCCCACGCCTCAACCCTTTCCGTTGCCAATTCGGCGCTTAACTTTTAAGCCCAACCGAGTAACTTCTTCGCTTCAAATATTGAGCTGTCGCACGAAACGCATTCGTACAAATGTACAGCTTTTCAAACATCCGACGCCCCAAATGAACGACGAAAGTTCAACTCGGGAATTTAAAAGAAACATTTTTGTTAAAAGTGGAAGTACTATTGACGAGTAAGTACGTAACGAATTGAGGATGAAGGGTTCATTTTTGGTCAAATTTCAAATTTTAAAACTCGTAACATGGAAGGCAATTTATTGATAACCTTCGATTTAGCAAACTTTGGAAATTTCATGAGAATTTTCCGCCTTAATCCGATGACATAGTTGAAATAATTCTTGAGCACATTTTGCCTGAGACTCATCATTGAATGGAAAATGCCCAGAGAATTGTTCTTAAACGGGACATTTATTTTGAATGGGAATACCACACTCATTATTTAATGGGCGAACTTTAACGTTCATATTCATAATTCTGTACGGAGGGTCAGTGTTGTATGTATTGCGTATTAAATATGTTTAAGAGTCCATTAACTGACACATCCGAAGAACGAAATTATTATGAAGTGGAAATGTCTAATTGCATTTCTCTCAGAGCCGTTCTCCGCGAATTGTAATTATATGTTGGCTAAAAGTTGTCCGATGCTGGTTTACTATTTTCAAAGGCATTATCAGAGTTTTGTGAATTCACTAACAATTGATTTCTATGATCTAAAATAAACTGCTACAATTATTTCCACGAGTAACATTACCGTTTTTACAATTGATGGGCGGATTTCTAATCAACAGAATATATAATTTGTGTTTTATGAAAAATTTCGAATTTTTCTGTTACCACTTTGAAATCCGCTCCTGTTTACCACTTTTACAGTGAATAATTTTACATTCGGCAAGTTTTTCAAATCTCTTTCTTTTGCAACCCATCATACTGTTCCATGTCATTTTTCCGCTCATAGTCTTTACTCAGGTATTTATTAATTTCTTAAGTTTAAAAGAGAAAAATTAGACAGTTCGCCCTCCTTTTTATAATGAACTGTGACTATTTCGTAAAACCGACGATGCGCTGTATATAATTGTCTTCATATCTTCGAATGAATCCGATAATCAGTGGCGTTATTCCCCACATTTGTCTTCGCATGAAATTCGACCTTTCCTTAACCGGGAAGCGGAAATGAATTGCAATTAAGGCATCGCCAAGCGAATAGTCACTAGTGGACATGAAAAAGTACAGTAACGTTAACACTTGTCGTTAGTCATCTCGAGAATGCGTGCATTGAAAGCGTTGCTGTGGTCAGTTTGAGAGATGCCTTCCACGAGTGGCCGAAGAAGAATAGCCACACTCAATTGCTATCGCCCGGAGTTTAGTTAAATATATTTAAATACGATTTCAGAAGTAATGGATATTGTTATTCCATTGCGAGTGAAATCAGGAAAACAGATAGCGAGGTGACTTGTTTCTCATCTTTTCCTGCCCCAGATATGATAACAGGCATGTTACAGGTTATTTAGTGTCAACTACATAAGAGCTATCATAAATAAATAACAACGAAATAAATACATGAAGGAAGCACACATGAATTATAATAAATAGCATTAAAAACCGGATAAGATCAGGAGTTTGAAGTAAATGCACATCCAGAGAGTACTCACAGGTAGTAAAATGGTTAAAATTTGAGAATACGTTCGAATTACGATAGACTTATAAAACGATTGACGAGATAAGTGAATAAAAACAAAGTCTATAAGGTATAATAGACAGTGAAACATGCGAAATAAGTAGATAAATAAATAGATACATATAACAACAGGAAGTTAATTCAGACGATCATTGCTGGCATGTTCTTTGTGGTTGTTCCTATCGAAGTTTTCTCTCAGTAGCAAAAAATGTAAATTGGTTGCGCAGCGCAGAAAGGTGTCAAGCAGATGTGGGAATAAGATGGGCAACACGTGTATATGTGAAAACAAGCATTCCACGGATAGAAAAGTTAGAATTTCCGCAATTGGAAAGAATGCGATTCGGTTGGCTTGTGAGGCGGCACCACCCAATGGCAACTGCTCGTCCCCTTCCACGAATCATGATGATGATGATGATGAAGACAGAGCGATGAAGTCACCGCTATTCCTGTGAGCGCGGGGGGGGGGGGGGCGCAGGAATCCGCTCACACGTGGGAGTGCATTCGAAAGTGAAACACAGCATCTGATACACTTCGATCTTCCAGTCCACATCATTGAGTTGCATACAAGTCGCAGCGAAACTGTTCTTATAGTATGTTTAAATAAATGAAGCCTCCTCATCAACGCCTACTGCATAATGCAATTGACGAGACAGCCCCCACTTTGGTCACCGTTTCATCGCAACGTCAAATGACATTAAATTTCTGTTCTTCGTTTAGAATCTGCAGCCGAAATAAACCAACGCTTCGAGAGACGGATGAAACCTTTTCAAATACTTCGCAACGCCGTTTATTCATGAATTTAAAATTTCTATGATCGAAAATTAGTTCCTGACGAGGTAAATTTTAATTTACTTCAACGAGAATTAAATAAATTACAATATAAAGGTGGCATATTTGTTTAATTCGAATTTGATTTTCCATAATGGTGACATCTTTGCCAGTCAAATGAATCCCATAATACAGGCAATATGAGTGCTGCGCGTCACAAAGGCGGTTCCTTGAAACCAAATATTAATTCTTTTCCGCTAACTATTAACCTTTTTTCGCCAAATTTACTTTTATCCAAACAGAAGAACTCCTCTGGGATTGATCTTCAATTTCCTTCTCTTACATGGACTTTCTTATCCTTAGATTTTAAACAAAAACAAACGCAGAAGAAAATGCAAAGAGAAAGACCAAAGTTGGATACAAATACAGTATTGTTCGTGAATATAAAACTGTTTAAGTCGTACTGCGAAGGGAATATCTGATAAAATGATAATACAAACAACAGTAAAACAAGTTGCAGCTACGTGCATCTCTTCCATTCAACATTTGATTACATCAGTCTTCCTCTCCCTTTTGTTCATTAGCAATCGTCTTATGCGCCATTTCGTACATCGTCTTACATTCATCACTTTTATACGTTCAAGATAAAGCAAAGCACACTTTCCATATCTCAGTCACATCAATCCGCCGCCCGGTGGATTCTTGTTTTATTTCGTACAGTAGTACCTTCTGTGGGAAGCATCGCGGAGAGGCGCCGAAGGTGAGGTCACGAGTCTCTGTGATGGGAACACCGGATGATGCGGGAAACAGATGAAGAGCGTTTAATAAAAAATTCGTTCGGGACAAGAAGCGCAGTTAGTGGATGACGCAGCCATATCAGCCGCCGGGAAACCGCATTCGCTTGTCAGTGGTGTGGAGGGGCTCTTTTTTCACCCGCGCCCTCTAACAGCGCTCTGCCTTCACTACCGTGACATCACTAATCAGCCAAGAGGCTCACACATTTCCAATCCTTTCCTTTTCTACCACACTTACGCTTCCTTTGATTCTTAACTTGTTTAATTAAACAAAAACGAGTTACAAAAGCCATCTACATATGTAAGCCACCTTTCGGCATGTGGCAGGGGGTGCATGCACCAAAACTACTTTCCAAATAGATTACTTCCGCGTATCCTTCGCGGATAAATATGAATTCTTGAAACGACTAGTTCTACATAAGCCGATTACTTCCACACTAATCTACACGTATGGACGATAGTATACGAACGACATACTTCTGTTACTTAAACGAATTGTCATGAATACATCTCATCTGCCGTGTTTTTTCTCTCACTCTTTCTTTTCAGGCTTCTTTCTCTCTCACCAAAGAAGCAAAATGTCCTCTATGACGAGGGTTACATGACCATCCGACGTGAATATGGCCCATTCAACGAGTCCCTCAGGATAAATTCATGACTATAAGTTATAAAATAATCTTGCTTTTTGGAATTGATCATGTTCTTTCAACTAATCTAGCGAATCATTGTTATCATTAAATACGTCATTTCATTTTATAACTCTACGTAACTTTTAAACGTACGTTCTATGTGCTTTATACGTTTGTAATTCGATTTTTTTTATCATTTTCGGTTACATTTATTGTATTATATGTTGTCTATATATGTATTTCCGTTTTATCCACCCTCTTCGCTGTTTTCCCTCAACGTGGGTTTTTTCTTTGTCAGCTTTCAGTTGCAAAGATTTCTCCCCACATTGCACTCTTTCTTTTAGTTTATAATTATATTTTGTACATATAATGACACACGAGGTTAGGTGGAAGAGAAGCCCGCATGGACCTAACGTCGCCCATATTACATCAAGATCCTCCAATCCGCATTTCGGCGTGTGGCAGCGTGATTCAGGTCACATAAGTTTTATACACAAAGGACATTCGAAAATGAGCGCGAAATTACCGTATTGGAGAATTATAAATACTGAAATTATACTGAGAAACAGTGTCTCATTTTAGTCTGAAATTGTCTGAGAAGAGGTGACTCTTGATTCCGAGAACGCGTAGCCGCTTATCAAGATGAGTAACGAATTGGTTGCAAGCAGGGCTGCCAACTATTAAATATTTGGTTCCGGGAGTTTTCCATTCCGAGAGTAGTAAAAAGTGGATTCCGGGAGTAGGAGTAGGAAAACTAGATTTCGAGAGACAATTGAAAGCTTTTCCATTGATATTTGGATTTCCATCGGATTGAAATCCAACCAACTCGAATTCGGCAAATCTATTTCGATCTCAGAAACTTGAATCCTTTAATAAAAAGTGTTGCATATCGAAAACCTTATGCAGTCATCCTTTAAAATTATCCTCGTTTTGAGAAAATCTTAACTGTATTTATGTAATACATACTCTGATTTTGTGCAAGGTTTGTATGATAAGATAATATTTTCACTCACGTGAAAAGGAACAAGAAGTTGTGCGAAAATGCGAGAAAACGGCAGCCTAATTCCATTCTCATTGACATTTGATTAAATTCCTAATTTTGAAAACTTTGAACTGTAAGTAACGTAAGTGTAACTTCAACATCCGTAGAACATTTATTCTTTCTTGTGACCAGCGTAGACACTCAATGTGATCACATTTGAACCAGCCCTACCTAGAAATGTAAATTTGGATATTTAGTCGCCATTTTCGCAAAAGAATAATAGAAATTAGCCGATGACGACCCAAGAAACTTTAAAAACCAAATATCAGGAGTCGAAGACGAAAGATAATTTTGAGGACAGCTGAAATATGTCGGTAAATTAGGATAGGAATCGTAAGGTGAGTAAAAGCGGGAGAAAAACGCACTAAATTCGGACGGTTGGAGACTTTCTTGTCCGATTCCGGGTGTCCTCCGGGGAATCCGGGAGAGTTGGCAACTTCAGTTGCAAAGTATACTTCCTCGCATAAACAGAATTCATCGAATTAATGGGTCCTTAGACGATGAGATTAACCGGCGTTATTCATTTCGAATGAATGCGGAACTCCGCAGCTAACGAGTGAAGCATTCGATACAGCGGATGCTATTTAAAAATTTTAATACTTTCATTTGTTTCGTAATTAATCAGTCTCCAAACCAGAATCCCTTAATTTTAGGAATAATCTCCGATTCATCAACGACGTGAACAAAGTGATATTCCCAATAACTTCCAACATGGCCAATAGGGAAAGAAGTTTTTGAAAGACGCTTAGCTTAAATCTTCATTATAGTCCTTTTGATATTCGTGTTATTATTTAATTCGTTTCCAGAGACGGACGTGTCAATTGCATTCACTGAAAACATTAGCTCACGCCTCTGCACAAGGCGAAGTGTCGGTCGGGCGAACACGAAAAGTAAACGCACAAATCATAAAAAATTCATGCATGAGTCGTTCAGTGCACAGTGAATGAGAGCAAAATAATATCGGAGTCGATTTGTTGAGTTCCGGGTTCGTATCCTGCTGAAAGCACGACTGACGTAACTTCCACTCTCTATCGACAGCGTTAAGAGCGAATGCGATATTCTCAACAGCGGATCCGTAGTCAAAAAACAAGTGAAGAAGGGAATGAGCGGATGCCAATAAAAACAGCACCTGGAGATCTAATTCTGGGAGATATTCACAGAGGGGGTGACGATCAGCCTACGGAGTTATGATTTCCGACAAAAATGAAACAAGAACGAAAGAGGCACAGGTGCCCTTTGAGGCAATTGCAACATTCCTATTTACTGCGATTGAAATTGGGGCGGAACTTATCCAAAAATGCACTGCTTTTGTACGAATTCAAAGTGCTCTCTCTTCCTTCTTTCTGTGGCGATATTATTTCAAAGAGGTTCCTTTCTTTTGTGAAAATTAGGAAATAAGAGCGATAGAGCTCGATTTTTCAGAATTATTTCCCACGATTGTCGATGGACAACTATAGTTAGGAATTGGCATTAATGTAAGATGCGTTATGCTGATCGTTTAATACTCATCAACGAATGTATCGGTGGAGGAATCAATTCGATTTCAGTCCGAAAACTTAGAAAACAAACCGCATCATCTGCCGCATAATTTGATAGGTTCGTTTAAATCAAAATTCCAATTCTATCTTTTATTTCCCTTTACTTCATCTAACATTTTCTCTTCCTCATTGCATTTCACCTGCAATTGCTTTCTTCAGCACTTCCTCTCAATATTTGAATCGTCCTCAATTTTATTAATTCAATCAAAACCCTCTCTTCACCAACCAACTCCAGCAATTCTGTGTTTTTTATCGAACTAGCTTTTCCCATTCTGCACCACACATATTTTTATATCCACCTTCTAGAAGTCCACGTTTCACATCCACTAACTCTGCTAAGGCATTTACCAATTCTTTTTTATCTCTTGAAGAAACATCCCATGGTTTCTCCTTGGCAGCTGCTTTTCTAACTTCATCCGTTCCAACAACTATTAAGAGAGCTAACTGCTTTATGTGCTCTATCGTAGTTTTCCCCAATCAGCCGTGATTATTACCTCGCTTTCCATTAAAATTACCACATTCGGATGGAACTTCTCGGTGACGACACCGTAAAGAGAAAACACTTAGTGATCTCCACGAAAAATATTGTTTTCTTGACGGTTTGGTTTCACCGTCCAACATCTCGTACCGAAAGACGTCTTTCACTGATTTTCTCTTTACGGCGTTGCTTTCCTTAGCCGAATCGCATGACATAAGTCTGTTACTCCAAAACTTCCGTTCAATCATTTTTAATAGCATTTGTAAATCCTCGAGGAACCTAAATACTTCTATTTGTCGATGAAAATGTATTTTTAAGGAAACAGCTCAAAGTGTAACACTAAATTAGCGTGGCGGTTTAATTAAAGGAAAGCGATGTGAATTAATCTGAGAAGGCTCCACGTCGATCCTCTCCTAAATATGGCGAAATCACGAGTATCGCTCACCATCGTCATCGACTCTTCTCCGAAAGAAAACATCGCAGCCGGGAAAAGAAAATGTCAGACTTCCCGACGAATGTATTCCTGACGAAGAATGTCGAATTTATTAATCAAAACAGCCGCAAATATTTAGGTTTACCACATGTGGCGCACAATTCCTCCGATTACACGGAATTCTCTAAGAAAATAAACAGTTTCGCCATCTGCGATTAGCGAGTTTATTACTCGTCACTTTTTTTCGCGTCCGAATTCGGACGAATGGAATGAAAAGGACGGCGGACGGGTGGTCAGTTGGCGATTGATTGGAAAGTGCTCGGATATTATATAAGCGATGGGCGGGAGGAGTAATGGTCTGGACGTTGATTAATGCTCCCCCGAGTTCATTATTTAAAAAGTATATGTCCGGCACCTGTCTATGCCTCCACTTGCATTTCTCGGACCGCATGTCGGCAATCACAGATTGGAATCTTAGGCGGGTTATGAGTGGGGATGTATCGCTCATATCGAAGAGGATAAAAAGAAATAAACGGAAGTGAACAAGTCTCGCGATCCGTGAGGATGATTAAAGTAAATGAGAATTGCTTTTTTTCTATCCACCTTCCCTAAATCGGAGTGAGATTTGTTTCCGTGCTGCACGCCTACAAGTGCTACGTCTATGGTTGCGCACACTAAAGTGCTTGTAAGTTAAATGTCATGACTGCGTTCGTAAATTGTCGTTTCAACAAATTAGTGAGTGTTACTCAAAAGCTTCAGGACGCAGGATGGGAATCCCTAGAAGATAGAAGATTTAAACAAATGCTCAATTTACTTAATGAGATCTGAGAAGGTACTTTCTGATACTATATACTGATATTATGCGTCTTCTCTGTTACGTATGCCGTTTTGATTCTAAGAGAAAAACAGAGAAATAGATCCTAGAGGAAGTCGTTCCAAAAATTAATTTTTTTCCGCGAACGATACGCAGATTTATCGATCAGTGAAGTAGAGTCATAATGCATGCACCCCCTGCCTCACGCCGAAATGCGACTTGCAGGGTGCATACAAATGTCAAAAATGACTGCAAATAGTCCTTATGCCGGGTGGTAGTCTCTCAATGGGCGATATTAAATATTCCAGAATGCTATTCGTCCTAGTCGAGAGGAAAACCTACCGAATGCAGTACGTCACACAATGTAATTATTACTATGCTATTAATAAAATATTCGCAAATTTACAATTCTGATTCATAATTTTAATATTATGCATGGTAATGTAATAAAAAATAAATGTATTAATATACTTAATGTACTAGATGCAGTATCGCATTTTTCTCAGTTTACAAAATGAATTTAATTTAATTTGTACATATACAAGTTTTATTAAACAAGAATTAAACGGAAGTGAAAAAGTCACGCGATCTCCAGTGCAGTATTGGCACTGTACTGTACTGGTACTGTATAGTACCAGTACAGTATAGCACGTACTGGCGAGTATATTGCTGGCGGGAGAGTGAACAAGTATCTCCTTAATATCCCAGATACATCACGGGTATCTTTATATTTGTATTTGTCACCGGAGCAATGGAAAATTATTCTCGACAACACTTCTATTTGTCAACTTAAATCGACGCGAGATCTCTCGGAATTGAGGAGTCGCGAAAGAAGACTCCAAACTGCTCTCAAATTCAAAAATGTCGCGATAATTCCTCCGTTTAAAAAGGCTCTGCGCCGCAATCAACGTCCGTTTGAACCACACATCAACACGTCTCGCTAATCGCTTCCTTTCTTCGGCGCCTCTTTGAACTAAACGTCGCCTTGCGAACGTTGTTTCTCATTGAGACATTTGCTTTCAGTAACTAAGCATCATTGTGCACAGCTGAAGAGAATGCGGTTCATTCGGTTTTGGATTGAAAGTAATCCGCTTAAGGTTCACTTTTTAAGTTAATTTGGAGAAAATAAGTGATCGGAATATGCGACGGACATCATGTGTCAATTTGGAATAACAGATTAATGAAATAAAATGGAATAAGCCTAAAACGAATGCAAAAAGGAATACATTACATGTACGTACTGTTAGAATCTCTTGCGATAACGAGTAAGGGTGGGATTGGAATTGAAAAGTGGGCTGAATAAGGAGACAGGAGTTTCAGCTACTAAGCGTTAGTTGAGAGTAACAATCTAAACAAAACTGGCAGACTGTCTTAGGCTGTGTCCGAAATCAAGTGAGTAGCAATGTAAATGATATATTCAAAGCGGAAATTAAAGCAAATAAAATATCGACGTTTAACTATGTCAGAGATAGCGATTTACTAAAATAAATACATAAGCGATAAATAATCGATTGTAAATTAAAACGTGCGACAGAAATGGCAGTGCCAGAAAATGATTCACAACTGGGAATTTAGAGATGAATAAATAATATAACAGGCTCGTTGATATAAAATCCTTTATCTCAATTATCTCTAAAATATAAGCAATTGCGACCAATTTTAGTGATATCCCAAGCAACTTCCTTCTAAGCAACCCTGGTTCCAGTACACCGTACATTGAGCATGTAACGTGGATTGATTACGAATTATTTGGGTAATGGTTGACTTATGTCTTTGCATAATGGAAAGGCACAATCACCACAATGCCTGAATTTAATTAGAAGATGCTACTCATCTTTAAGCGCTCCTTCATTACTTCCGCAACATATAATATCAGATTAAATTCGCTTTGCGCGTTATTTGTGCAGGCAACAGAGTTTAAAAGCAATGCACTTTCGATGTTTCCCTTCCGAGACAAAATTTCGATGTTTTCCATCCGAGATATTGCGATTTCGGACTGAAAATATCTCATTATAAGAAAGTAAATAAGATTCGTCTATTCTTGCATTTGCTTCATTTTGGTACTCTAAAGGCTAAGAAATAACGATTTAATTTCCTAGAAGAAAATGATGATGAACGCGAAAAAAACAATTTTTACGTTTCCTGTGAGAAAACGAAGCAATTCGTCATCAAATGAGGTTCTGCAATCCGGAATTTTGAATGTAACATTGAATGCATTTTCAGAAGGAACAACAAATTCCGACTCCAAGATATCAAACAATAAGCAGCGGGGCTTCCAATTTAAACAGATTAAGGGTTGCATTCAGAATCCAAATACATCGACAACCGCGTCGACCTCTTTTCCGATCGATTTGTTTCAAGCTGAAACTTGTGCCGCAATCGAAATAGAGCTGAATGCGAATTCGCTTGTGATTTCAAACGGAGAGCTTTCGACCGAATTTTAACAGAGGATATCATCCAAGAGAGCATTTTTTTATGAGCTTTCTCTTATGGCGACGATCGCGCTGCCATGCGGTCGCTTCTCGAACGAAAGACACATTCATCGGAAGCGAACCATAGAATTACTTTTCCAAATTAAACAAAAAATATCGGAGAACCGCGAGGCGATCGGAAGTCTCTATTGTGATGGAGTGATTACTTGGTCCGTTCACTAGTGTTATTAGAGAAGAACCGGAAAGAAATTCAAACACAGAGTTTACTGACATTTCTCACTAACATTTGTCATCGAAAGGTGCATTCGCATTGTCCCACTATAATGAGAACTGCATTTTCACAATTAATCGAGCATTTGCTTGTTTTAAATGTACGAGAAGTTTATTTCATTCCAGAGGGAGAAAACGCCCATGAAATGAGCCTCCAAATTGTGTCACAAAAAAGTATAACATTTATAAAAGAATACAATAAAAAACTATCAACATTCAGGTTAAAGATCCGTAGAAACCAACGAAAGGTAAAGAAAATAGTCCTTTCTTTGAGAAAAATAGTTCGATAATACAAATGCGAGGTCTGAAAGTAATGCCCCACATTTATTTCCAGCCAAAAGCAATACTAGTAATGCGAAATTGTTTTAATTCTTTGACATCTTCTGCATGAATGTGCATAGTTTGAGTTTTTCTGCATATAGCATAGATGCAGGAAGCTTCCAAAATGGAGTATGACAGCGATAAAACTTACAGAAAACGTGGAGAGAGGAACGGTAGGGAATATTCACAAACGTTTCTGCTGTCAGTCTGACCATGATACACATTACAATGTGCTGTAATTGAATTTCTGAGCGTAGATAAAGGAAGAGTAGGGAATATTTGCAAAAATGTGTGCAAAATCTATGGACCATCTGCAGTCGATAAGAGTACAGTTGGTTGTTGGGTGAGTGAATCAGTTGAAAGTGAAAACATGGGTCCGAAGCGAGGACTGATTACGACAGGGCATACATGCCCTAGGGAATCGCTGGAGGAATGCAACAGAACTTGAAGGAGATTGTATGGAAAATAAATTGAGTAGATAAAACATATTTCTTTCACATGTGAATTTCATATTTTCATAAAAATGCGGGGAATTACTTTTTGGCCAACCCTGGTAATATAAAAATGCACGGAAGAACAGAGTCTGCACAAAAGGAATTGCTTCCTTAATTGGGAATCTTTCCTTCCTTATTTGGGAATTGAAGAATCTAAGACCGAAACTAAGACCGCCAATCACATCCGTTTTAATAATTTTCACACACTGAACCATTACCGGAAAAACCGGTTATGCGGGACTCGGTTTTTAAACGTTTACATTCTAAGTGTTCCACCACCGAGTTCAGCAAAAATAACGAGGATTGGAATTCACGAAACTTGAATTGATGGCAAAACTGTATGCATCGTCCGAGGTGTAGCTATTGGGAGAATCCTCGATGAAATAAAATAAATTGTCGAAAATAGGGTCAGATGGGGACAATTTGTGAGTCCCATTTGGATTGATGGGTGGAAAAATGTAGCAAACGGAAGGGTAATTACTGAGAGGTTTAAGAATAAAGATCGTAAAGGAGGCTAGAAGAACAGTTAAGGTCGTGCACAAAGCAAACATGCGTGGAAACAAAGGGAGTGGAAGAGCTAGAGATAGTCCCTGAGGAGAAGGAAATGGTCGAGGGATATAAGGGAATGTAGGAGATTATTTTTCACTCGTATAAGAAAGAACTGTTGACGAATAGTCAAAATTGCGTGATGGCTGGTTGAAAAGGGAGAGGAAGACCGAGAATGAGATGACTAAATAAGTGAATGAGTTACTAAAATTGTCACTTATACGAAGCATTAAGCTGGAAGTACTTAGCAATCGTTGTAAACAAACAACACAATCGGCCGAGGTGAACTTCTCGATCTGAAACTCCTGATCTACGTTTAAGTGAATTACTCGAATGGAATTGAAAGTTTAAAATGGCCGTCGGTAATCGGCCCTCAATGAATGAGGAAATTTCGGGCGAATGAGTCATCGGAGGCGAAAGATTAATGGTATCTCACCTTCGGAGCCTAGTTCCCACCTCGGCCACTCGCGGCGTTCCATTCGCCAGCCTTTTTTATTCCTCCCTCGGCGCATATTTCGTCTGTCGTTTATTTTGCGTCGTAGTCGTGAGTCACGCATTTTTATGGCATTCATTTATAGCGGCAGAAGGTACAACGGAAATAATTCGTCTTTGCTCACGAAACAACTACACATTTCGACGAAGAGATATTTGGTTGAATTTAAGCGTTAAAACGAAAGAACAGTCTTCCGCACAGAAACTCACGGCTAAAACCTTCGTTCAAAATGCAGCAGAAATAAAGAAGAAAAGGAGAATTTTCATCTTTTGCGAAATCGGTACCAAATTTTTCAATAAATTAAATGGTTTCAGAAAATACCTTCAGCGATAATCTGACCCGAGTCGATTCGTCAAATAATAGTAATAATAATAAATGGAGAGAATGCGAAAAGGAAATTCGGAGGGAAAGCGCGTCTATGGAAATGGAGCGAATCGTAATTGGACATAACAATATTCAGGTGCTATTAGACAACAATAGCAAATGCCTTAATTGCTGACACACATAAATCTACTTCTACATAAATACCCTGCAAGCCGCCTTTCGGCGTAATAAGAGATAAGAGATTGATGTAACAAAAAGGAAGAAGAGCTGAGTGGCTGTATTACACCAATTTATCGTGTAGATTACTATTATGAATTAATTTAATTAAATTATTTCTACTTGTGCTAAGTAAAGATATTGAGACGGTAGGGAAATTTTAATGAGAGTACAATGGGTAGGAAATAAAAACGGTGTGTGGAAGGTGAAAAGGAGAGCAGCGGAGAGGATGATTGTCCTTAGGCATCGCTAAATTGCTGAAGAAGAGCGTTATTAATCCGCTCTGAGAATTCAAAGTCACCGAATCCAACAGAATTTGGTCGAGTATTTCACACGCGTCCGTGAAAAGGATTTCGCGCTTTTGGGCGGTTTATCTACTTATATACTGTAGGCCGCCGTGTGTGCACAATGGCTCTAATCGATTACTTCTGCGTACCGTTCGCGGAAATAATGAATTCTTGAGGCGACTAGTTCTAGCATCTATTTCTCTGATTTTTCTCGCAGTCTCTGAACTGTCCATGCAACAGAGAGAGCGTGAAAACACACGTTTTCCCTTCGAGCTGTCCTTCCAAAGTGTTTACCTATTAACTCCTTTTCATTTCCTCGATTCAAAGAAGATGCAATTCCGTCCTCTCTCTTCGTTGCAATAAAGGCGCTAAAATGACAGAAATGCCAAATATTTTCATTTTAAATTAAAAAAGATTCAGCAAATGGTAAGAATAAAGTGACTATGGATCAACGTGTACGCTAATACATTGTTAAGGTATTTAAATACGCTGTAGTTTTCTTAATGAAATTGAAGTTAATTGACTGAGTGGAACGCAGCCAAATAAAAATTGTGTATAGAATGCCATTTGAACGAATAGACTATAAGAATACAATGAAATAATGAATAACCTGCTGTGTATCTCATTTTAGCAATCATTATGGTAAAAATAGATTTGATGTAACGGTGCCAATGTTGTTCAATGAGCTACCAAATAATCTCAAATCACCACAGAAAATGGGAGAAGTGAAGTTAATAATAAAAATATCAATTGAATGATACTGTATAAATAGATCACTAGAATAAAAATAAATAAATATTCTTTTTTATCCTGCAGAGATTTATCTTGCCATTGTATTTGATTTCATCTTTGTCGTTGTGATCTCATTACATGTAAATTTTTATGACATTTTTGGTGTATTTTTTACCCATTTATCTATCGATATTAGCATGTAGTAGTTTATTGTTTGATTACATTTTTATCGATCTCTTTAAAAGCAAATATTGTCATTGCTGTATAACGTGGCACCTCAGTTCACCCCGGGAGACTAGAGAGTACTATTAGCCGAAATAAAGAATTCTCAATCTATAAAAGTAATGTCGGAAACACTGAGCTCAAAAGTGGATTGCAAAACGAGTCAAATATCTTCGATAGAAGGAAAGCGGGCTCATCGAAGATCAAATAAAAGACAATTTCAATAAAATACTGCGAATTATTATTTTACGGAAAGCAAAAATCTTCGTCGACTATTTATAAGGTAATTGTTTCGAAATTAAGCAATGGAGGCTGACACAGAAACCAAAATACAAGACTCAAGTTTGCGTTTAAAACACTCTCAAGGGGAGTGAATGAAAGCGTCTCCTGGCAACCGTTCACCTGAGTCTCTCCTCAGATTTAATTGCGATGGAAATCCACAGGAAGTCCTATTTCACCACTATTCTCTTGCGGAATAGACCTCCGATACAGAAATAGAAAATTAGAACGAAGAGCTCGTTTGGATGGGACCGATAAATAAACGAGGCATTAATGAGCTCCGATTTATTGTGATTGGCAAAAGCAGTGCCAGCACTCGAAGAGGCATTTGAAAGAACCAAATATGAACTTCTATTCGTGGCATTCACAATCACCTGCCAACTAACGGCGAGCGAAATTGATTGCACGTTTATGCGAAAGAAAGAGGACCTAATTAAGAGGGATCTCGCTATTTTTGTAATCGATAAAAGATTTAGAAGATGAGAAAAATTTGCCACTTACAACTATCTATTTGAGAACTGAATAAGGACTGCGTGGCTAACATTTCGAAGGGTTGTCTTACGCTGGTTTGGAAATTCGAAAACGATGAATGGACGAAAGTTTCTCCATCGATTAAACCGGGAGACTGCTCTGACCAATTGAGCTAACTTGCGAAAACATATGCGGGCGTGGGTTGTTAGAGCAGCGGTTGCCTATCGGTGTGCCGCGGACCACAGACGGTTGGTTCGTGAGGTAAATTCGGCATTCTCTCCAATATTGAATACTACTTGCCCTTTCGTTATGTTCTGGATTACCTTCGCGTCACCAAACTGTATACGGGTGGGAATATGAATTTTCATTTAATAAATTATAATTTTGATGATAATATTTTATATAACTAATATTAATGTTCCGAGGGTTTGAAAATTGTGAGTTCAGTGATTTGTGAGTTCCCAAAAGTTGACGACCGCAGACAAGCTGAATATCTGTGTTCGAGTCCCGGTCCAGTCCTTCTTTACTAAGGAAGCACGAGCGCCATTATTTGGGGCATTTTATCAATTGAATTAATATTATGAAACAGAATGATGACGAATAAGGCGTATGATAAAGGGTTAAATTAATTCAATCGTACTAGGCTGTACTTAGTGGAACGACATTCTGACAAAGAAAGAAAAAAGAACTTCGTAAATTTCCACACTCTAAGAGTGGAAAGTTCTTTTTTCTTACTTTGTCAGGGTTAAATTAGTTGAAAACGATGTAAATAGGAATTTGGTGAACGTCATACCTCATCAATGAATGTGAAGATGAGACATTTATGGCGGAGGCATCCACAGATATCCGATAAAATTATCTCGAAGACAATGAGAATTGATCACGTACCTGAAATAAAAAGGAGGAATGGCATTAGTTGAGAATCCACGAGCACGAGAAGTGATTCGGCACTCGTGCTTTGACGAGTATTTCTGCTGAGTAATTTGGGCCCAGTCGGTCAATGGACCTCGAGGTTTGAGATAACTCTATAATAGAAAACGAAAGGATTCTTAATTGCTCGTAAAAAGTTCTGTAATTTATGATTTATACGCAGTTTCTCATTTCATCGAAACTTCAGTGCGAAAATTACTGGAAATTCACGCAAATGTTTTACGAAAGTTGAGTTCATATTTATGATTGACGACGTGACACAAATTGTACTCAATGTTAAAGCAGTTCCATTCTAAGATCTTCATCAACCAAACCTTCTGGCGGACGATATCTGATTATCTCATTAAAAGCGGTAAATTATAAGCGATTGAACATTTTTGCTTTGGGGTTAGTCTATCATGGTTAGTCTATCATGGTCTAGATGGTTCAATGTAGAGCAGCCCGTTTTGTCAGTGGGGATTTCAAGTTCGACAGTAGCGTTGCAGCCACGATAGAATCACTCGGGTGGAATTCTCTTCAGGAGAGAATATCAGAATACCGATGGAAGCTATTCGAAATATTCATTGGTTCATAATATTTAGAGGAAGTTGAAGACAACGAACATGTACCCAGACAAATGAAATCGTATTCTATTTAATTCTTACTTGCAAGGTTTATAGAAATGAATAAATATTAAGAACATCATTATTGAATGATGATAAACTTGCGATATCTTTAGAGAATATGTTCTCTAAAGATATCGCAATAAAATTCCTCTCACAGGAGAAAAAAAGAAAAAAAATTACCTAAATAATGAAAAATTACATGAGAAATGAGCAATTGACTGCTACGTCCACACACACACATACAAAGAGATATAATAACTAGAACATGGAGTACCTTTATAACGTACATCCAAAACACTGCCTTATGTTGTTGTATACAATATTTACTGACTTTGCTAATTAAGCACCACTTAGACAGTTATTTAATTACTAATTTAAGCAGAAACAACACGGAATGGTTTCGGAAAGTTTGGAAATCCTAGTTTCAATAAATAACGAGTTCGATCACAGCGAGGAATAGGCATTGCTTTACAAGGAATTGATCGCTAAAACAGATACTTACTTCTGGTCATGCTTAGGAGAGTTGATGCTTTCAGGAGAGCACCAGAGACGTCCATAGGGGAGATTGCGACTTCTGCCGGACGCCACTGGTGTATGGCAGGGGATGAATCGAAATTAAGAAGCTCAAAATGGAATTGCACCTCGGATACTTGGTAAAATACGACGAACGATGAAAAGTTATTCAATTGTTAATGTTGGGGGAGTTCTGGAGATGGTTTTGACGCACCAATGATTGATGCGCCCTTGGCCGTCGCCGTCTGCAGTCAGTCGAAATAGTCTTCTTAACAAACAAATAGTAAAAGAGCGATTATCAATAAAATGTGTCCTACGAAGTGTTACGTGACTCCTAAATATTTCCAATTCAATCGAAAGTAATTAAGAAAGGCAGAAAAAAAGGGAGTCAGAAGAAGGAAAGCGCTTTAAGTCACGGAATGACTTCCAAAGGAGTAGAAAGACAGGGTGTGACGGCCCAGGGCGATTGCGAGGCGGGGCGACGGCTGGTGAAGGGGGCAAACGGGGATCAAAGTACACTCGTTATTCTGCGACGCCGACGGCGATGCTCTTCTTAACGCGCCGTTTTTATTTCGAAACTCCGCCGCAGCGTGGAGTTGCTATCGCCCCTGAGCTCTGCCAAAGGCGCAAAGGAAATTGTCGCCGCCACGTCTTTGCGGTCTTTGGAAATCACTTCATTTGGTGTCGGAGCGATTATTCCCTTAATCCATTACTTCCACGCGCTTTTCTATGCTCACGACCACACACATTTCCTTCGCCTTGTTCTTATAGACATTGATAGATACTATTTCCCTCTCCGTACAATATAATGGAAAAAGTATCTTCACTTTTTCCTCAGTCTTTTCCACGCCATCTACATATGTAAGGCGAGCCGCCTTTGGCAGGGGGTGCGTAACATTACTTCCCTATCCTTCACTGTGCGGAAGTGTAACGCAACAAGGTGGACGCATAATGTCTTCCCAAAACCTTTTTTTTTATCTCTGAAAATAACGAGCAAATCTAGTATTTTGAAATTTCTCATATTCCAATGAATTCGAAGTTCCTTTCGAGGATTCCCACAGCGCATTATGAAGCCCCTGAGATGCAATGCTACGGAAAATATAAACTATGTAAAGTATATTATGTCAAATTGGAAGCGAACTCTAAAATATATATCGAGCGCCTTACCGGTCAAAATGTGATTACGAAGGGCGTTCCCCAAATATCTGTGATCTTGTCATTTGAAAAAGCTATTGCTCGATATCAATACTTTTCGTTTTTAGATGATTGCAGTAACGACTGAAGAATGTTGCTACGTTTTCCTTTACTCTGAAACGCTTTCAGAAGAGTTGGATTTTAAGGAAACATTTTGCATTCTCAAAAACACGTTACGGGCGCAACCAATAATTAATTTTAATCAATTTCCGACAAAAAATTAAAATGTTCGATCGCAAACATTAAGCGATCACCTGTGCCTAAGCTGTGAGACAATGAGGATTTTCACTGCTCTTCCGTAATAATGAGTTTCGCTGTGTTCAATTAAAAGGAGGCTTTAATTAGTTGAACCATCATTTATTCATTAAAACATTGCCGAGCTTCCAATGAAGCAAAGGGCGTCTTAATTCGTGTTTGAGCAGACGTCTTCCTCAAAGGCGAAAAGAATACCTTATCTTAAACGAGGAGTAGAGTAAATATCTGAGGAAAGGCAAATATTTATCCGAATACCTTTTCGCCGCTGCTCAAAGTGAATTTCGCCAAACGCCGTTTCCGCAGGCAGATTATTAAAAGAACTTCAAAGTAAAGAGGCTGTCGAATGGAGAGGTTATTACTCGGAAAGGGAAACTAAGAGAATTAATAAATGGAACTCGATAAATACGACACGCACTACAAAATATTACCTCATCTTCTTTAGAAATCACATTTCAACAATTCCAGCATCAATTAACACTAAATTTACCTTAAAAATAAGTATTAATAGTTATTTATCATTTGAAACTATATCGAGATTTTTCAAACACTTCAATAATTACAACTTTATCTCACTATCCCCTGGTCCAATGATAAAAGTCAAAAGATAAACTCAATTGGGAATTTTAAATGTGAGGATAATTTAAGGTAATTAGGGCGGATACATGCTTCAAACAAAATTCGACAAAACACAAATACGGCAGAGAAAATACTATCCTTTTAAAATTTATTAGTAAAATCTCTGTCAAAACTCACGGCGTTCATTTTAATCTGTATTATTATGTATATCCATCATTGTGCACGTGTAAATGATCTCCCTGAGCCAGAATGCACGAATTGTAGGTCTATAAATATAATACGGTTGTTATTTACAACTAGTAAACGCCCCCGTCTAGCATGATGGGACTGAATTTAGTTTAAAAATATATCTATTATCGTATATATTTGGTCCTCCTAAGCACAAAAAAATTCCGTCGTAAGATCATAATAACTCAATATATTTCTTACCATTATTTATAATATTTATTCTACTGTTTTTAAGTCATGAAAGCCTACTTTACGTAAATATATTATAGAAAATTATAAGAACTGATTATCCCCGTGCATTTATATGGGATAATTCATGAAATCAACGTTCAACAATGGCCTGTCGTCAAAAGGATGGGTTGTTTATTTCCCAAATATTTTACGAAATTTCCGAGTGTTTTATCAAAATCTTCGAAAGTTCGGATCTATATCAATATTTCACCACTAATATAAGAATCTATGATCATTTTCCTTTCTTTTGACACTTCTCTTGATTTCGTAGGACCGTTGTTTCTAATTTAATTTTGTAAAAGAAACAACCTCTGCAGGTAACGAAAACATACTTTACGTACATTTCTTATGGAAAAGTATACTAACTGATTATCCCCGTGAATTTATATGGGACATCTCACGAATTCCTTGTTCAACAATTGTCTTGGTCGTCAAAGGGATGGTTTGTTTATTTCCGAAAAAGTTTACGAAATTTACGTATATTTTATCAAAGTTCTCGCAATTTCGAATTTATATGAATTATTTACGATTAAAATAAAATTGTATGATTATTTTCCTTTCTTGTGACACTTGTTTCAATTTCGTAGGACCATTGTTTCTAAGTTAATTTTGTAAAAGAAACGACCTCTGCAAGTTTTGAAACGTAATTTACGTACATCTCTTATAGAAACGTATTTGTGCGTAGATGTAAGTCTAATACAGCATAATCACTCTCTAAACGACGAAAACAATAATATCGTATTCGTGCGCAAATATCTAGGTATCAAGCTAACGGAGAATGTACGATGGGGAAGGCACGTCGAGGACACTGCCGCGAAGGCTTACAGGAATCTTCATTTTGCGATGAGGAACATAAAACGGAGTGGGAAGGGGTCAGGGAAAGAGCGTTCTAATCACTGGTGAGGCCGATCATAGAATACGCAACGAGTGTATGGGTTCACCACGAAGCGGGCCTTATAAAGTAACTCGAAGGTGTGGGATATCTCAACAGACAGAGCACTCGATCGGCAATTGGGAGACCCAGGTTCGATTCCCGGTCATGTCAGACTTTTTTCAAGTCTATTCTTCCTTGGGAAAACGTTTAGATTAGTCAGGATGTACAAAGCATATAATTCCGCCGGGGGTTGGGACTGGGAGGGCTATTTTTCAGTTTTTAGTCATAAAATCAGTTGATTATTAAAATAAAAAGACCACTCACTCATTTTCAATAAAAATAGAAAATGTTTCCCAAGAATATTTTAATTTTTGCACTGACTAATAACAGTAGTGTCTTCGCTTCCATTACCATATAAAAATACACGAGTCTCCCTCTGTATATCCTTTTGCTTTAAACCACTTTCATTTGGTAATACGGAGAAGAAAGAAGAAAATATGAGTAAAAAAGAGAATTGGTGGAGAGGAGTTAAAATGGAAGAGATGTGGAAATCAAAGTGAAGTAAATGATCAAATGAGATTAAGAAAATGCGTATCGGAGGTGTGCAGTGAGAAGAGTAACGCAGGAAAGTTGTCCGTTTCAAGTGATTGGTGCAATTCTACGAAAATCAATTTATGTTCGCAATGGACCGCTCACACACCGCACAGATCCGCAATTGCAACTGTGGGCAGTTATCAACGATTGGGATAAACTCTATTAAGATGCTCGTAGAGAAGTATTTTAAATGTAGAGGAATAACAAGTGTGAGATTGAAAACCTACCAAAGACACCTTTCCTTTAATCCATTTTAAATGTACATTATCGGCAGTATTGAAAATATAAAACGATTTACTCGTATGACATGTAACAGTTTCGTTACGAAACAATAACCAATGACAATGCTGAAATACGAGTCTGGAGAGAAAATGCAATCGACAGTCAAAAAGCGAGTTAAATAAGAGCTGTTTAATGAAGAGAAACAGTGGAGAGAACTCGACTGAGGTAAGAAGGATTGAAAGGGAAAGTGGAAGGTACTCGAAACCGTTATGAGAGTGCGTTTCTGGTCCTTTGGGATTACAGAATAAACATGACTGCCATCTCATTTCAAAACAAATATTATCACGATCAAAGAGGCAATTGTATTAATAAGGATCGCAGGTAAACTGGTTCATAATCGAATCATGGATGGAATAAGCAGGGCCACATCGGATTAAGGGTCCATTTTTTCGCATTATTCTCGGAGTAACTACTCAAGCAGACTTGCCTGTTCTCTATTTATAATCAAAGCAATTATTTCCTATTCCTTTCTCACTTAAGACAGAATATCGATTGGGTTGGGTCATTTGCGTTCGCAGTAAAAAGTTCAATCATAAAAAACTAAAATACACAAAATGAGATATTATTATAAAATCTTTTGATACCCAAGGAAAGCAGGTGTGAAAAATAGCGGCATCACCGGGACTCGAACCCAGGTTTCCCACCGCAGGGCTTTTCCGTGCTTAGTAATTCACCTTTCCATAATCCTTATCTTTTGATGAACTACTTACTATCCCTGAATGCGCGCCTCAACTTTTAAAGACAACCGCAATCATAAAATCTTCACTCGGTCTTTCTCTCCCTTTTCCAGATTCTCATCGTTGCTTTTTATCTCCCGTCCGCATTTCTGTGCTCCCAAATCAACGCAAATCACCTTTTTTTCACACATTTGCAGTCTTTATCACAAACATTACTCGTTCACCGACTCCCTTCTGCTTATGTAATCCACAACCGTTACTATCGCGCCTGTCTCATCCAAGAACAGAAAATAGTTGGCCGTCCCAATTCGGCTCCCATTCTGTCGGGTATTTGTTTAGTCCGCAATTATCTTAGACACACACTAGCAAAATCCTGAACGGAACGAGGCGTCGTTGGTGGCGCAAAACGCACTTACGAATGTTATGAGATGCATATTCATTCGGTGGGTCGTTGTTATTGGAAATACAGCCGTTGCTTCGTCTCCATTAATTTCCATTCTCCCCTTCTGCGCCGCCGATCCCATCTTCGCAAGTGCGCCGATGACCAAACTTCCTTTATCTCAACTCCATTCCTTTTGGGATTATTCATTTTTTCAATTTTCGTTTAATGGATTCGCCGATTCAAAACAACTTTTCGGTCGGAAACATTTTTCGGACGAGAAGTGCAAAGAACAGCAAAAAACCGTCCTGAGCATTTGGAAATATTTTGCAACATTGAACTGTTGGATGAGCTGAGATTAGTATTAAATATCCCAAACTATATGAACAATCTGAAATTAAGTACAGTCTTTTCAGTTCCACAAACAAACGTATTTTGAAAATGTATTTTCCCTGTCTCGTTCTGGATATCGGTGGTAAAATTCTATAATAAAACTTTGCTCATACCTCATCAGCTTTTTCATAATCACAGACATAAACAAAATTGAGGCAAATGTATACGAAAAATACATTTTAAAATATATATTTAGCAACAAACGACATCAATCGAGAAATGGTAGCAGTGACTTTTTTATCGCGCTCAGTGAAAATACATTACAAAATATATTACTTAGTGTTTTAAAATGTTTCCCTTCATACGATATCGATGTTCCTAACTATATAAATATGTATAGGCAACTCCGTCAGGAATTCTGATTCCCTGCGCTTTCTCGATACCCAGGACACTCTCGACCGTCGGGAATTCCCGGGAGTCGAGACTGATCGCTCAGCTTCTCTGCAACAAAATTATATTAAACCAAAATGGCCATTATAACTCATCCCTTTCTAATGTTAGAAAATCTCAAATAGGAACGAAGCTAGTATGCGGAGAAAATTATTCCTTATTTTAATAAATTAAATGAAACCACAATTCGTAGAAAGACGTGAATTCGGCTGCTGTATCGAATTCCTGATGATGACCAGAATGGAAAGGGACGAAACCAAGGTCGAGCAGTAAAATATTGTGATGACAATTTATTCTTTTCCTTATACTTTATGATGGAGAACTGCCAAAGTCAAAATTAGTAGATTTTAATATTGATGAATCACTTTCCAATGATAGATAGAACGCCTCAATATTTCTATCCGTGAAAATTACTTCTACAATTAAGACTAATCAATTTTGCCCCAAATACACGCGTTTCGGATTTGGACGGATCTCTTGCAATGGACGAATATCTGCATAGGACGGCCCTCCGAGGAAAGCCGAGTTGGTTTATTCGTAAGCCCCTAAGAAACAGAGGAAGGAATTTTTATCATCTCTGTTGTACAGAAAGGGCAGAATTACCTAACCTTCCATTCCCCTCTAAAGCCTAGCTCATTTCAGTTACAGCCGCTGATCCCGGTGAGCTTCGTAGGCGAGATAGTGAGTGGAAGGAAAATGGAGGACAAAGGGATTGACTTCCATCGGAAATTAAAGAGAAAAGTTGAGAGGAATTGGTGAGCGCGAGTGAGAATAAGTGAGGAAGGACTGCATTGGATTGTTTGGCAGGGATTTGCAATTGCAGATACATGGCTCGGAATTCTTCCTCAGTTGAGGAATCGCCACTAATCTTAATTAAGGAGCAGAAGCGCAGCCAGGACATATCTATGTCGAGACAGTTGAGAGAACGAAAATATGCCTACCTTACAAGGGACAGTATATTCATGAACATCTTACAAGAGATGTTGAAAAAATTCCCTTCAAAACAATTATTTGGATTGGAAACGAAGAGATTAATGCGGTTAAGGTAATTGATCTTTCCGAGATTGGGGAACTAGATTTTGGTATATTTCTGAAAGAATTGGACCCTCTTGGGGAGGTTTGAAGCCTGAAATCCCTCCCTCACTGCGCCAATGTTCAGGAGATATGGAAAGTGAAGAACACAGCGAAAGAGTGGATGCGAACAGAATTCGGGTATTTGTGCGCAGCGATTCATTAATTCGAAGAGAAATGAAAGTTATCATCGGTACATCAAATGATGAATAATAAATAGTCGACCAATAGCGAGTGCTTACGTGGCTTTTGAACTAAACACAGAAAAAACAAATCGTCACGTTTTACTCTAGTTAAAATAATAAACAAGTACATGGAGAAATGCCCACCATTTTCGCTGTTTGATTTAAACTTATTCTATGAGTATCGGAAGTAAATAAGTAATCCATAAATAACAACAACGTCCTCATTGAGGAACCGGACATACAAAGTGGTTGAAAGGAGATCCCCTCTTTCGTAAGGATACAAGGAAAAGGGAAGAGGTAACTTAGCACGTTAAGGCTAGGAAAAAAACATAGGAAAACTTCCGAGGAAAAAAGGTAATTGCTTAATTGGTTAAAGCATCCTCCCGGAAAGCGGAAGACTAAAGGTTCGAGTCCTGGTCATGTCAGATTTTTTTTTATATACATCTACATCTACATATATACCCTGCAAGCCGCCTTACGGCGTGTGGCAGGGGGTGTGTGTGTATATATATACATACATATACAGAGCCGCGCCGTCATATGGATGCAAGAGGTGCATCGCACCCGGGCGGCGGNTATATATATGTGTAGACGTCGATCCTCAAGTGAGAAAGGGGATGAGTTTTCATCCAATGAGGAGTGTGGTTTTTCTTCATCATCCTTTACTCGGTATTGCATAAATATAATCTTAGTAAGCTATATTTAGTGGAAATCCATCTTCAAAATAACATACAGTGCTTATATTTGTACTTTTCCACAACGGTTTTATTGAGAAAGACCGGGTTTCGACGCATTCACGTAAAACAGTTTTAGTTTCTGAGCCACCTGACGATGACTTTAATGCGTCGAAACCAGGTCGTGCTGGATTAAAAACGTCAAATAAGTACAAATAAAATTATTGTATGTTATTTTAATTGCGACAAGACAAGACTGCAATAAAAGTAAATTAAATGGGCATTTCCTGTACAAATGAAAAATTCATCCATAAATGGCAGTAGAATGTCCATACAGAATTAATTTTCGAAACCCACGGAGATTTCTGTAACAAGGAAAGATTAAATTTTATTAGAAGTTGAAATTAGAGCGAGTGAACCTTAATTTTGATAACGTCGACAGCACCGATCGAAAACATGAGGAGTTTTGATTGGAATCGAAAGCAAGAGTCGATGGAATCCAAACGAACATCAAAAAGCGTTCGAGGCGACATTCTTGGCGAATTCGTTAAGAAGCTTACGGTTGTTGCTTCGATTGGCCAATCGGATATTCGGTGAAACATACAAACGAACGCAAATAAAGCGTGGTAATCCACGGAGGAAACAGTCGCGTGTTTTGCTACCAAATCTACTTTCAAAAATGCCGCAAATCCTCAATTTCTCCTCACCTTCCCTTTCCAATAAATCCCGCTCACACGAATGAGAGCGCCTTTTTTATTTCGCCCTTCATTTTTTCGATTCCCCTAAAAACAGCCCCAAGGCCGCCCATTTGCGGAAATTGCCTCCAAAAACAAAGCCTCTTCGCCAAATGGACACCCGGCGATTGATACAGCATTGCAGAGGACGAAGGTCTGCACGAAATCCCAGAAAGGTGACCATGGAGCACGCACCATTGGCGTGTGGCAGGGGATGCTAGCGTACCTATTCTGTGGAGTGCCACAAAACGATCTTTTATCTGGAGTTGACTTATATGATGCTGAGCCAGCAGCTGAAATTGGACTTCCAGTTGGCGAGACACTACGGCAGAAGTGCATGCATCTATAAGTGTGTGGCCATCGGTGAGTGGCAGGGGGTATCATCATCATACGATTTCGCCGCAGGCTGACGCTGGGTCAGGTGGCAACGTTATTACCACATTCAACAACTCAAACAGTATCAAAAAGTTCTACAGATATAAATACAAAAAAATTGAACATCAGTACCCCGTCAATCGGATACAATATTTTGCAAATGTAACATCTCAACCTTCAACAGCTATATTCACATTTCAGACTACAACCAATACTGATGTATGCATGTCTACAAACAAAATAAGTATCCTCAAAATCCTCACCAACACTAATAGAACGTAAAATTCGATTCCCCGCCAACTACTATTACGTATCTCCAATACAATTATATACGCCATTATTGCAATCCTATATATAAATTTATATATATTTAGGGAGTTATCCCTATGTACTTGCATGGGATAACTCATGAAATCAGCAATTGCCGTCAAAGAGATGGGTTATTTCCAAAACATTTTACGAATGTTCCGTGTATTTATCAAAGTTCCCGCAATTTCGAATTTACAATAGAATATTAATAATAATACAATAAATATACAATAAATCGTGTAAATGCAAAAATATAAAAATAGTTGAGCAAACAAAATAATTAGGGGTTAAAATAGATAATAAACTGACATGGAAACACCACATGCTATACTTAGCATCAATACTAAGAAAATTAGCATATAAATGTTGCCTACTTAACCAAATACTCAATGTAAAAACAATGAGGGTAAAATATTATGCATTGATACAATCAATGATAACATATGGTATAGTTGTCTGGGGTGGGGTAAGAGATACGTTTGTAAAACCTAATTTTATATTACAAAAATTAGTAAAAAACAACTAATTTTCCCCACAAAAGAATTATTCAGGGAATTTGATGTTCTGACCTTGAGACAGTTATATGTTTACAATGTTGTTAAATATATAAAAGGGAAAAACTTAAACCTACTGAAAACAACCCACTACAGATATGACACTGGAGGTAAAATCTCTAGAAATGCAGCGATACCCTACTACGAAAAAGTAGATCACAGTTGCAATTTCCCTATCTAGTGGTTAAGATTTATAATCTGTGCTCGAGAGAAATAAGGAAATAATTGGAAAAAGGAAGTAATCTGACAAAAAA
>KZ308452.1:264864-375933 GCA_000376725.2 Ladona fulva
CGTGAAGAGACCAAGAAGAAGACCAAGGGACCGATGGAACAGAGACATCATTCAGTATTTAGGGGTAACATGGCAACGAGAGGCTCAGAATAGAGATAATTGGAAAGCGCTTGGAGAGGCCTACATCCGACGTCGGATTGAAAATGGCTGATGATCATATATATATATATATATATTTAATGATCCACATTTTTTCCTCAAAAATTATTTACTCCGCAAAAATGAAATTAACACATATAAACGAATGATGATTTATCTGACTGATCAATTTATGAATATTAACTCCTTGAAGTTGTATTTCCTTTCTCCAATTATTTACTACGGCATGTATGCCATGTCCGTACCACTATGGATTGTGAATATCCCATACAGTTCCTTTCTGTACGCACAGAAATTCAATCACAGTACGTTGCCTGTAACGTGTATCACGGCCAATATTCATTTTGAAAGCTTCTACTCGAAAACTTCATTTGAAGCTCCTACAGCTATGCCATCTGCAGGAGAAAACTGAAACTATGCGCATAGACATGCGAAATATCAAAGAATTTGTACCTACAATTTCGAATCACTATCATGTTTTAGCAGAGAAAAATGTAGGGCATTACTTTATGACCGAACCACGTAATAATTGTTCGTTGAATTAACTGCCCATACCAATATTCCTGTCAACCCCATGAGAGAACTTCTTCAAGCTGCACAACTCTAACCTCTAAATTGATAATTAGAGTAGGCCTATTTGAGGAAAACAATTTCTTTACCGGAAATGACTATAAAACTCACTTTAAGTTTGGCTTATTGCTGAATCACCGAAGAGGATCAGTTAAAGGCATACTCTAAGAGTAAAATCTTAAGAAGAAGGTATGAGTTACTCTGAAGAATGGCTTTAACTAAGGTATCATCTTATGCAATGTTACGAAAATTGTTAAATTGTTACCCGTAGAGTCAATGCGCGTCAGTTACGATTTGTTAAAAAGTGCTGCGATAGAAAAGCAAGTGTTACGCAAATTATCTCAGACAAAGGTCGGGAATCCTTGAAAGAAAGAAGATTATGCTGCGATTGCTCGATAAATTTGGAGAAATTACACTTGCGGAAGACGTAACTGGTGATATGCGACCCCCTTATGCTACTTGGGACGATCCGAGCGTAAAATAAGAGGACAAGTCGTTTTAGGAACTTATTCTATCCACGAACGATACGCGACAACAATAAGCTAAAGAGATAACTCGAAGGCACCCCCTGCCATATGCTGAAACTGGGTATTTATGTAGATGTAGCTGTAGATCTACGTGGGCTTGTTCGTCTTATAGCATTCCGGCTCAATGAGGAAAGCAAACCATCTAATTCCTTATGTGGCTTGTAAGCCTCATTTCCCTCTCCTAGCTCTTCGTGGCTGATGGTAGAGGGGATGAGGTCCCAACCGGCCTTCGGGCTTTACAGACAGATCAGACACAGGGACTAGAATGGGTCAAGTGACAGAAAAGGAAATAAGATTTCCAACTCCTCAATCGTTTGTACATATTGTGTTAAACTCGATCATTTTCATCAAAAATCTATTTATTTTAATTTAATAATTCCTATTCTATCCTAATTTGAAACGACTCCATTTTTTGACCCCGAAAGTGATCCCGAGAAAGAGTGATCTTCAACATACCGATTGTGAATTCGTCACATCACTCGTCATTTACACAAAAAAGACACATTTGCTGCGCATCCGTCAAACGTCCACTTTTATCGCTTCTTCATTTCTCTTCTTCAAAGAGGATAATCTCTTATTCTTTCATTATTGAAGAAATTGAAAAGGACGCGAAGATGAATATGTAATTGCCTATCTAAATATATGGAATAAATAAATAAATAAATAAATAAATGCAGAAATATATGGAATAAATAAATAAATAAATAAATAAATGCAGAAATATATGGAATCGATATGTTCTGGCGTTACCTTGTGGAAAGTGAAAGCACAGTAAAAAGAGAGGCTTCGTAATTTACATATGCGACCGGTTTCGCTACCGGAGTATCATCATCAATTATAAAGCTCAAAGGAAAGGCTCTTTCCAAAGCAGTACTTCTTCCTCAGTCTGTCAGTCCAATCCATACCTGTATCAAACGATTCTCTTCCTTTATTTGCTTCCCTATAAAAAACCTCTTACTCAATCGCCCAATACTCCGTCCGTCACGAAAAAGAGGATGTGTTCGTGACTTGACCGCAGACGCACGAATCCCCAAAATGATGCGAATCGATTATTTCTCAACCGGAAGCGCGATTTGCGCAAACGTCGAAAATCAATTCAGAATATAAATCGAAACATTGAAATTTCCCTCGTAAATACTAAGAATTTTCTTTCAAATGCAATTTCTTTAGTGTATACATATATACGTACGTACATACACACACACAAATAAACAAACAAATANATAAAAACATGAATATTTCACGGCTAAAATAAGATTCTATGATCATTTTCCTTTCTTGCGATACGTGTCTTAATTTCGTAGGACCATCAATTCTAATTTAATTTTATAGAAGAAACGACCTCTGCAAGTCAAGAAAACGTACTTTACGTTGACATCTTATGGAAACGTATTTTGTGCTCCTGGATTTGAACCCGGGCCTTTAGAGAGATGAGAATATCAGAGGGGGTTTCAGCATCTTAGAAATACAATGCAGTTTGTTTCAGATCTCGAAGTCAAGCTGTTTCTGAGATAAATTGGGGGACGGACAGACATTTTCTTTTTATATATGTGACTTATATTACATTACATTAATATAAGGTCTTTTTACACCTTCGTCTAAATTCCTTACTTGTTTTCGGTGAGGGTTTGAAGGCCACTTCAGGTAATACATTCCCATCCTTCACCCCTCTGTTTAGAATCAAGTATTTTACCATATCCTTCTTTTGTTATCTAAATTTTAACTTCTCATTATGATCGCCACGAGCAACATAATTTGGTTTTTCTAATCTGTATCTCATCCCCTCCCATTTTTCGCCCTATCTAATTACTCCTATCATTATCCTATTAATGCATAACACATCGTCGCTGCATATGACAGATTTTTCACTCCGAATCCAGCGATCGTAAATGAGATGATCGTGAAATATTTTATTCATCTTCCGAGAATGTATTTACTCAAAATGTACCAAGCCCAAATTTAACTTGAGTTCTACCACTCCACCAATGCCATTTGGACTTCCTAATACAGTAACTGCATTCGAATTTGTTCATCGACCGAGGTTTTCAACTTGCAAACTCCCTTCTTTCACTTCTGGCTCTTTCCACTCACGTAATCTCACCTATGATACTTGTTATTTAAAATTCTTCAACTTAAACTAAACATCAATGATACGTATCCCAAATAATTCACTGATTCGCTTCATTTGGCGTCTAGACCAGCGGAGAACAATACCATTATCTTGGGAGGCATTAATAACGCCTCCCAATTACCCATTTCCCTTCGATTGGTGCGCCCCGGTGCAGTCGCCGGCCCTGTTCGCTGCATCTCCTTGCATGGACGTTAGCTTCCTGTACTTCCTCGCCAAATATTAGCGGTTTGTGTTTTTCGGAATCAGAAGTGAGTGACGCCGTTAAAAACAAATGAGAGTGTAGGGCCACAGGTGTGGTACATCTGCGTCATTGATCCAGGGTGATTGATTTATAGGGCGCGGACGAGAGCATCAAAAAACACAGCGTCGCACATTCCACGCATTCTGTGCAGACATTATCTCAAGCGGCACTCTCTCTCAAGGTGCAATCGCCTCTCTTCACACATAACTTCGTTTCTGTTTCATTCGTCATATAAATGTATTACATTCGGGACGAATTTTTACACCTTCTATTGCAGTTTTTCTTTCCAAGTCCCGCCATCACGAAATACTTCCCATAAACGTCGGAATTAGTGAACTTCAAGCGACGGTTGAAGCCGTGACTAACTAAATCACGGATCCTTCAGTTTGACGATTTTACCACAAAGCGGTTTCTCAGCGGTTAAGATCAAGCTCCATTGTGTAAAGCAGAAGTCTTTATATGGAGCGGTCAATACCCAACTTCTAATGGTCCAGCAGTCAAAGGTCACTGTTTAGTCGAGGATCTTTCTTGAAATAAATGACGCGAAATGCGAATACAAGGGCCCAAAACTAAAGGCGTTTATGCTCCAGATTCTGACAAATGTCTACATCTACATAGTAAGTCCCTGCAAGCCGTCTTTCGGCGTGTGGCAGGAGATGGAAACAACAAGCTTTCGAGTTACCTGTCTTATTGTTACCGCGTATCGTTCGCGGAAAGAATGAGTCCCTAAAATGACTTGTCCTTGCATCGTTTTCTTTGTTATTTGCTCCGGAATCGACGGAATTGTAACTTTAATGCAATTTTCTAAGTCACGTTCCGCTCAAGGCATGAGTCTGATCGGGTCTAATTGAAAAAGTGCCCTCCATAAAGGAACTGTGCATTCCATTCAAAATCCAGTCTCCGTGAGAGGAGTATGTTTATCTTCCCTCTGCCGATGGAGGAGGGCTTGAGTCCCCTCAGATTGTGACTAAAAAGCTAGAGAAAACAATATCAATAAAAAATCATTCTATGTACAGTGTCAGCAGCAAGCGAAAATAAAGAGAAACAACGAAACAATAGCAATTGTAATGTAAAAGTCGAAAGCTGAGGTCTTCACACACACCGAAAAACACCAAAAGGCGAACGCTCTACCCACTATCCAGTGCTCAGTAATGAAACAGTTAAATGCATAGTGAAAAACAAATGATTGTTGCGAAGGAAGGAAGCGTTTCGTAACAATAGAGGAGATGAAGGGGAAGCAATTAAGAGGGCGATGGGGTATGAGGCATCTTCGGGTGGGGTATTCCTTTTCCGAATGCAATCCGTTTTTCGGAGTGTACTCAATACTCTACACAGGCCGCGCCGCTCCTTCGAAAGCGGACTGAAAAACGACCGCACTCCCCACATTCTGGAAAAATGCGCCAAACACACAACCCGAGCGTTTTAGTTCCCGTAAAAAAAACAGCATCGAAAGGTAAAAATAAGTTGCGAAAAAAGCCGTTGGCCTTTTTCTCCGAACGGGCGCTGAAACCAATGAATGCACTTTACGTCTGACATGACGCCTTCCCACCCCACTCGCCCCTTGTTCAACGAGATGCCAAAGCGTGGCGTTCTTTTGTTTTTCCTTCGGCGCTTCGCCACAGAGGGCAGCACCGCCTTCCGACTTGTTTAGCCATCGCTTTTTGAAAGGCGACTTTTTTCGACGGAGTCCGTTTGATTCGCGGATTGTCGAATTGATAAAAAAATGCCTTTCTCTTTATCCCAATTAGTTACGCAAAAGAAAAAGCGAAAATGAAACCGCCGCCCTTCTGTAAAAAGATACGCCAGACTGCGATTGACTAAACGTTAGGAACGACCGAAAAAAAAGAACTCCAATTCGTTCGATTTTAAGGCATTTTTAACAATTTCGGAACGGCGACAACATTTAAGCAGATCGCGAAAATGTTATAATTCTTAAGTTATTCGCGACATTCTCAATTTTCACTCCAGAGAGACTGTCGCTTCCACTAAGAAATGCGATGATATTCTGCAACATTATGGCTAAACATTTTAAAAGCTGTCCAAAGGAACGATATGTGCTGTGTTGATGCTCTCTCTTCTTCAATCAATCTCTGAAACTCTGAAACTGAAAATAGAAAAGCTCTTTCCTTCAATTTAATTATATATCACCGTTAACGGCGAACCGTTTTTCCCTGAAAGCCTTCAGCTGACGAGTATTTCCCCACACCCCATCCTTTCAGTTAGTTTTTGCGGTGTTTTTTAAATATATTTTAATTTCTGTAATTCTATAACTATAACATGTGTGACGTCAGAGGTAAGAGAAGCCCAAATGGGCCTAACGTCGGCAGATTAGGAGTTTTGTAATAATAATAGATGAAGACGGAGGGATGAAAGAAGTTTGGAAACTAAAATTTGTCAAAACTGTACCAATAATGATCTCAGCAGCTGGGGTAATACCTAAAAATGTAGGTATGTAAAAACCTGGAAGCAATTGAAATAGTGAATACAATAAACAAAAACCATAAAACTACAAAAAACCGCTAAAATTAGTTCTCCACAGTAATAACATTTTTAAATGACTGTTAAAAAAAACAATAGAAAAGCCTAATCCCTTGGGTGGTTCGCAACCGGGATAAGCGAATGCTGCCTCCGCCATGACAAGTACCAAATGATAACAACAACTGTCTTAATCTGCCCGCTGAGGATTCCAACTTGTAGAGGCTAACGTCTCGGGTTCCAACATCGGCTAACTTGGTTTTTCTTTAATGGAGGGGATGCGAACATTCGGTAGTTATAATCATTATTAGAAAGGATTGCCCCAATCGCAACGAAAGTAGTTGGATTCTTCCATTCTGAGTCGATGGAGAGTTTAATAGCAATGATAAAACAACAATGAGAAGTCTAGCAATAATTTACTTGTATCCAGGGAGAAAATAACGGTGAGCATTGTTGAAATGAATCACGTAGAAAGAAAGACAAGAGACGGATGAACAGGGTGGCCACTGTACGACATCGAATGAATTCTGCATTTCCCGAGGGTGAGGGCGTTTAACAGAGAATGGCTGATTGAGAGATGCGATAGAAAAAGAAGTGCTATTTGTCATAAACGCTTTCTAACGTACCTGCGAAAGCAGGTCTCCTAGGAGACGAAAATAAGGTTAATTTGGAGGAAATTACGATCAGAACGAATGGAATGGATTATATGAGATAAATAAGCAGAGATAGAGATTTGGCGATGAGGAGAATAAATGCAGACTGAGGTTAAAATGTGAAATTCGAGATGCGATGGTTTGCAGTGGGCGATGAGTGGAGAGGTGGAGCTTACGTGGATTCCATCTTCGTTGTGACTTGATTGCATCTTTCTACAGAAGACTGCATCTTGATCTCAGAGCTGCCAACTGCATAAGTGGAATATTTAGAAATTAAGCAGAAAATCACAAAAAAATATACGTGTGTTCTATAAAAGTACTTCAAACTTGAAATTCATCAAACGAAGACGTTTAGAAGGCACTTCAAAAGTAATTTAAAAGCTCTGAAACTAAAACAACGCTTAACGATGAGAAAATGCACGTTGATCAGCTGATTGAAATACATTTAAGAATATTTTATTCGCAGTACATATTTCTTGTCGTAAGGAAATCCATCATTTATGCATTTTTAATACAACTTTTCCGGCAGACGGCCATCCTAAGTTTTCTCATATTTTTACAACACATGAAGAATATCTCAAATTTTCAAGAATACAAATTTTTCGCAAGAAAATAATTGCTTAAACAAGGATTTAGCAGTTCTGTCAAAACAACTCGTAAAAGGAAGAACAGATTCGCACCGCTGTTGTTGCAATAAATGTAGCTTAATTTATTAATTTGCTACAAAAATGTTTAAAAATCAAATTTTTTTCAAGTAACAGCAAAAACTGTCACGAGGTTCAAAATATCGATTATTTTTTCGATTATTTAATTTAAATTTCAATATTTTTGTGATTTTAGAAATAAGTTTCAAATAGCTAACTAAGGGTTACATGGTAGAATCTGCGGTGTGATTCGTTAATCCTTTGCATTCTTCCCTTAAATAGAAACGCCTCTTTTTGAGAGTTTTTCATTGACACTTCGCCACTCTCATTTGCAAAGTACTTTTAATTAGGACTTTTTACTGCCTCTATACGAATCCCAGTTTGCAGTCTTCAACTCTCACCTTGGATGAGTGAGCAAGTGAAATGACAGATCACTTAGCAAGTTGTTGATTTATTTACGTTAAATTCGACAGTTACGCAGCCGTTGGACGAATGCATAATGTAAGTTAGTCGAGAGTAGGGAAATCAACGGCGAATTAAAAGCCAACCATTAGACATTATTAAACGATTTAATTGCTGTCTCGGCGCGACGACTTACTCACTAAGAATCGCTCCCTGATGGCAACTTCATACACCGATGGCGCTGTTTTGAGCCCCTTAATATCGAGCCATCTCTATTAGTAAGTAGTCTATGTTAAATCCCGCCTTTCTGGGCCCTTTATCATTGACTAGCGCACAGTGGTGCCATCCAGCGGAGGTGCCTCGCAACAAATACCAAGGGAGAGGGCGTGGCATGGATCTCTCTTTTGTCATGCGATCTGCGCTGAGTTAACGCCGTCAGATACATTGACGCGATCTTATTGTCGAGGTAATTGGCTGATGAGGTGAAGCACACCTTCGAGGAACTTTGAATTAAGATTAATAAGCGAAGCTACAAATGCACTCGAAAATAAAAAGACGATAGTCATTCGGAAGAAGTTATTCCACCAATTGCAGTTGTCACTATTAATTGTATACGGACTAAAGTAATTATAATATTATGGCGAAGTGATTCGTTTGGTGGCAACGAGAAAATATCTTCCAATCGATCAAACATCATATTAAAACATAAGGTAAAACAGCGAATCAAAAAGTACAATATTAAGAAAATTCGCTTTCAGGCAAAACAAAGATGTCCAGTTACTTATACGCATGATATAAAAAAGAAAACCTTCTCTAAATAACTGTTATTTTCAAGTGTAATTGAAAATTAATAAATGGGTGAGCCAGTTTATCTATCGCGTCTTGCAATACTTTTGCGATGAAAAAATGTTTCCACCGATTCGCCAAATGAAAACAGAAAAAAATGGTGAATTTAAAGTGCGGCTAGTTATTCCTGATTTACATAGTGTTAACATACGAAAATTAAGACTCCGATGACCTTATTTCCATTTTGGATCCATTCTTTCCTCATGATAGGTCGCCCTCGATTATGACATCGATTTTCCTAGCCAACTTATGCCGTCAACAATTCCCTTCGCTCAAATTAGATAAGCCATTCTTCCTTTCCCACTACTGCAGTGTTTCTTATTTGTGGTTCACCTGTCTTGAATACAGATGACGCCCTTATCTGCCATTCCCAATCAACACGCTATTTATATTTCGAAGCACGGGGACACTTTATCAGCCACTTTATTATGCCCCGCGAATCGCTGTCTCACTTTCTAATTTCTTTCCCTCGCACATTCCAGCCACCCCATTACATATGAGATGAGCCTATATACATACATCCTTACATATATGTATATGTATATATATATAATAATATAAAAATAATGTGGAGAAAATAAAAAGTGTATCTGACAGAATATGTAAGCTCATCCTAAGGATAAACAAGCGTTACTCTGTTCAGATTATCCAAGTTTATGCACCAACAGCAGCAAGCAGCGAAGAGGAAATTGAAAATTTCTACCAGACTCTCGGCAAGGAACATNTGATTTCAGCTCTTGAAGATACAGATAAATGCTCGACACCTTGGGTACAAACTCGCCTGCGTACTCGTATCTCTTCTCGTTTTCCTTTTGAGAATTTCTTCCGGCGTCATTTTCAAGTGCACGTCTATAGAAAGGCGGTAGCGGCGCTCACTTGCACTCCTTTGTTTTAAAATGAGATCTCGCACGTGTTGGCGTCGGTAGCCTAGATCTCGGGATCTTGAAAAAAAGACAACCCTTGAGAAAGAGTGTCCGAGTCTCAGGGAACCCATAACATAGATTCCATGGTTAAAATTTATTTGCGGAATGTGATAAAAATTTCTTTTTAGAAAAATATTAGTAAGAGGGAAAGAAAAATAAAGTACTTATCAGTGAGAATCCTTACGTCATTTCTAGCACAATTCATACGAAGTCTTTTTTTCCTTTGCTATTTTTCATCTCATATATGCATTACGAAGCATTCCATTATCTACCGTGAGATGGAAAAGTCAGCGAGTTATTTGCGGCTGGCGCATTGTAGTTTCATTTAGCGTTGCAGTCATCTCTGACCAACAAATCGCAATCATTGCATCATTTATTGAAGGCATCTGTTATAGCCAACGAGCCTTTCCTTTATCTCATAGCGTCTCGGAATCTTGCGTCACGCACGTATCTCTTAAGGCGATTAAACAGCTTACGTCTCAGAGATAGCGATATTGCAAATTAGATTTAGAGGTACAGAACATGCATTCTAATCCTGGCATATCCGACGAAGTTGCGAGGAAGCTTCCATCCTTTGGCTCGTTTATTTCAGGCTACTTGGAGCATCTCTACGCGGAAGCAGATCCCCCGCAATGAGAGACGTTTTTCAAGAACGGCCTCAAATTCTCCCCTATTCTCCACCCTTGCCATCACGTCTTTCCAAAGCGATCGGCTGTCAGCGGAGACCGTTAAGATCGGACAGACGGTGGCGGATTCCTTGACTGAGGTTAAGAGATAAGCTTTGTACACGCCCCTCAAAACGCTTTGTATTTTCCTTTCTTCCCGGTCGCATCCCCATTTGCTTCCGCGGCCTCCCTTAATCCGACAGGGCGAAGTCATTCCTTTGATGTTCGTGGGGTTGATGGGTGTATCGCCAGTCGTGGGTTTCCTTCTTCCCAATCCGAGGTCGTGCGTGGCGATGTGGAGGTTGCTGATGAGACGTTCCCCCACTACTCCTGCTTGATGTGGAGAATCCCTGCGGCGCCCTCCGTATCTCCACAAGCTTTGCTTCCTCTCGAATGTGTCTGAAACGGGGTATTGAATAAGGACTGCACTGGAAACCAAAACCGATAAACCATACTCCAGCAGAATCTTTACATACTTATATAATCATTATATGTACAGATAATGCGCGCTATATCTACCACAAATACGGTATTTTGTGTATAATTTTATATCAAAATGCATTCCACCAAATTATTAAGGATTTTTAAAGAATTTATTGTCTTTTACTATTTTTATCATAATTTGATTAATGCCAATGAAAAAGAATCGTGCATCACCTTATTTCTAGAGCGACGATAGGGAATCTATCCGTAAAAACCGTTTCATCAAGGTGAAAGCCGAACCCTAATCGAATGATCGAAATTCTCGAACGGAAACCCCGTTAATCCATTCCGATTTTAGATTCTTTAGGAGGATATGTTATAATAAAAATCGGAGGGAAAATGTATAGGTTCGAAATGGTCGGTCCGAGTATAACCGAAATCGAATTGGTATTTGTTTTTTTATTTTACCGGAACGAAAATCGGAACGGAAAATATTACGGTTCGTTGCCCTGTTTAAAAACCTCCCACGAGTAGTCGGTCCAAAAAACTATCATCCCTTCCTCTCCTTCTGCTAATGTCGTCGTAGTCGGAGGATTATGTGATGTGATGGGGATTAGGGCGCATCAAGACCAGGTTACGTTTCACCATTTTTTGTTTACCTGAGGACTCCTTCAAGCGATGTCACCGAGTTGGTTTCTGCCAGCTTCGGAGTCGTTGAACTTCTTGGTCTGGTTGGCGGATTTGAATACGAAGTCTCTACTTTTGTTTGTTGTGAGTTGGGTTCTCAAACACGTATACATTTATTATCTTTTTTTTCGCTGTTTTTTTATTCGTACGATTTCATTATTCCTGACAAGAGGACTTGAAGGAGGAGTATTGAAGTTGTTTTACTCTTTTACTTTAGTTGATGCGCTCTCTCATCTTCACCTGGTGCGGTGTATTCCAGCGCGATTTAATGAATGTTTACGTCAAGGGAATCCTCTTTTACAAACACTTTCCATACTTGCATAAGCTCGTAACGTGATCTCTTTAAGACAGAAAATTTTGTCGGTATTCCTTATCGACTTATCAGGTCTGATGATGTAGCGTGGCTACGATACCTGGGTCGTACTGTGTATTTATTGTTTGTGTATTTATTGTTTGATAATAAGTTCTATCATGAATCCGTTTTGTGTGAATGAATACCACAAAGTGAATCGTGAGTCAGTATTGTTTTATCGAAGTAATCGCTACTGATAGGAGGTTTTGTTTATAAGAGTATATGGAAGGAGTTTACTTAGCGTGGGAGTTCATCCTTTTTTAAGTTCTGTTGTCATAATTTCGTACGTAATCCTAAATGGGAAAGTATATGGGAACGAATTTTTACTTAATGCTATTATACTTAATTCTATTAGTTTATGTAGTTGCTATTTGTGGAAAATCATCCATGGGGAAGCCTCGGAATCGGCCTCGGTTTTCATACGTGCGATTTTGGTTTACAAAAATAAGTAGTTAATTTGTTTTGTTGCTTTGAGTTGGTAGCAACTATCACTTCTAGCACAAAGACTGATATCTTAGGATGTTTTAGACTGCGAAACCACGAAAAATTATAACCTCAAATATTAAGTAAGTGTAGAATTATTTCCATAACTGAATTAGATCTCTAAGAACGATTCTCAATATTTGGATTCGATTTCGCGGTTTAAATCCACTATCATAATACTGAGGAGAATCGGTTTGGTCTTATCCGAGGTAATGTTTTCTATTAATTTTCAATTTAATGAAGTATTAGATAGCAAAGGTAACAAAGAGGCTGGAACCCTGTCTTCCTGGAAATACGTTTTGAGGTCGATCTGATTTCAGCTCTTGAAGATACAGATAAATGCTCGACACCTTGGGTACAAACTCGCCTGCGTACTCGTATCTCTTCCCGTTTTCCTTTTGATAATGTCTTCCGGCGTCATTTTCAAGTGCACGTCTATAGAAAGGCGGTAGCGGCGCTCACTTGCACTCCTTTGTTTTAAAATGAGATCTCGCACGTGTTGGCGTCGGTAGCCTAGATCTCGGGATCTTGAAAAAAAGACAACCCTTGAGAAAGAGTGTCCGAGTCTCAGGGCGATGTTTCACTGCTATCAAACGCATCTCTCCTTTGTTTTCAATAGAAGAATGGAGCCGAATTAAGGAAAGAAAACTGTGTCGGCCTATGAGAGAGTACTTTTTCTGTTCGCTCCCGAGTAACTCGATTAATCAAAGGAAACATATATGTTGGCGAGGAAAGTTAAATCTTTTCAAGTTTCTCGAAAATTTCAGCTCCAACTCAAATAGATGTGCTCGTGGGAAATTTTCAAGTGTCTAGCAGTTCTCGAGTGCATTTCAAGGTACTTCATGCACTTAATTGAGAACTGTCATGAGAGAGGAAAGTTGGTCTTGGTACAATTTAAAAGTTCGACCCACTCCGCTCTAGGCTCTACATTCAACATGAAACTTGTATAAGGAAGAGGGGTGTATCTATGTTTCAGTAGATTAAGGCAGAAAGTTTAAAGATAAAATATGACGTTTAAATTACTTTGGAAAGGTTTTCTCTTAATAACAGTGATTGCCAGAGGAACTGAATGGGAATCAATCGATTCCAATGAAAACCGGCATCTATTGTGTACTTAATACGGTATAAATTATTTAAAAGCGTAATGATCTAATATTGATGAGTTAATTACTTATAAATTTTTGTGCAACATTTGTTGAGTGTATAATTTGACAAATTGGAAGTTATTCCATTTTCCATTATTTTTAAGTCCGGAGAGCTTTGAATCATCCATATTTTTATTTAGATTATTTTTGCGGGTGTAAAATATCGGTCCCAATGTAGTCTACTAACTGATGTCCCCACTTAATGCGGCGTAAAAGATATATTTCAGAAGGGTAAACTATTTCATCTACTCGAGCAATATTTTAGTGAAATATTTCTAGAGTATGACCAAACATTGCAGTGAAAATGCTAATAAATGTGTATTTTCAGTACTCAGGAACTTTTTCCCCTTTTTTATCAATGAAATTTCATTTCAGAATTCTCTGCTTGATTTCCTTGGGTGTCAATCGCATTATCATCCATAACTTAGTAAGGCGAATAGGATACGTTACTATGCTTCGAATGCAGACGTTGTAAATCGCGTCTTTGGTACTATTCCACGGCAGTTTAATCCACGGAAGAGCCACTTACGATTTATGGATTGAGGAAGGAAACACGTTACGCTCGATGCGCAACTAAGGAGTAGCTGAATTTTACGCATGGATTAACCCCGTAAACACAGCAAAATCGTCTTTCCAGATCCTTGGCGTTCGGTATTTCTCTTCGGCGTCGTCGCATGCTTTGTGATCTGTAGCCGCATCTCTTCGCAACCTTCCGCATCGCTTCCGTGTCTACGAGACCTCAAAATTGAGTTTTTATGTGATATATGTGCGCATTCGACCATGTTCGTATTTTCGCGGGTGGAAAAGATTCATTTTCGAGTTGTTGTAAGCATAACCACTATTTGTTGCAGATTTCAGCGAAAGTGACTGCTTAGGATAGGGACGGGGAACCTTTAAAAGCAAAAGTGCCGTATTTGGTTAAGATAAAGGATTTTCCGGCCAATATGGTGGCAAACCATAGGGTGAGATATGTATTTTATTATGCCAGCGATGTCACTGAGATGTTGTAATAGACGTAAATACTCATTACCATTACTAATGAACAGAATACACATTTATTCACTCCAGGGCTTCATTCTTGAGTGAAGGATAGTGCCATTATGCGTTCCAAAAGAATTCTCTCGCGTGCCACTTCGGGGATGTGTGCTATACGTTGGCCACCCCTGGCTTAGGATTTATTTTCTTTTTTTGATTGTCGATCAAAACTTACTTTGGTGTCTCAAGTGTATTTTTCCCCGGAAAGATGGAAAAATCCCTTTCCCTTCCCTTAGGTCGTCGTCAAGTATTAAATCCTTTCCCTTCCCTTAGGTCGTCAAGTATTAAATCCTGTGGTACCGTGTACAAGTCTGTTTTTATTTCTTCTTTCATCGAAAAATCCCTTGGTTGCTGCTGTTAAACATGGCATTGAGGTTATGTTTCTACTCATTTATTGTATTGTATTATTAATGTATTTTTAACAGAATTACGTTTTTGATGAATCTGTCATATTTATCGCAGCTCTAGAATAGATTATCGAGTTGCAATTGTTTTGCACAGCGATTTTATGTCGGTCTTATGAATCAAAGTCGGCGCTCATATGGTTGGTGGCGGCTCTAATCAACAAATGACAGAAAATGTATCGCTTCCTCAGGGCGGCCTTGCAAGCGAGGCGGTTCACATGAAAGACTCGCATTCTGCTGAAAAATCCGCGTGATCAGAGAGTTCTTCTATTAATTTTCAGTAATTATTTCTAAGAAATGAATGCTGAGCGATCACAGCGAAATGAAAACGAATTTAACCCAGAGATATCGGAATTTCGCATAAAATAATGGGTTATTAATATTTGGAATGAAATATTGCAGGGAATTGAAGACGCGCGGACAATGGCGCGTGTACTAATCATATGGACGTTTTCGCGAGTGGAGAAAGGTTATCCAAAAGGGAGAGGAGGACCGAAAAAAACCTTCCAAAGGATGAATAACTATTAGTAAAACTGCAATATTCGCGTAATCATCTTTGCTTCAAATCTAAGGCAAAACTATAAGCTTATCTGAAAGCGATAGTAATGTGAGTTGTGAAAGCAGAAGCGAATGAGAATGCAAAATGGGATAGAGTTATAGATGTATGGAGATGGCGACGAACCCTTTGGACGAAAACCCTTTTGGTCACTGCGATTTGTTTGAATATCTAAGGAAGACGTCTTCAGAGCCTTCTTATCGATTCATTTCTCAATTTGTTTTTTGAAATTAAATTTTTCCCGACGCAGTGCGCATGCGCAACTTTGCCTTCATTTACAGCTGTCGGGAGCATCAAACGGATGTAAGCCACCGCCTCAGGGCGCCGCAATCAATGGGGCGTCAACGATTGAAAATCGGACTGACACCTCCAACAGTGGGGAACATTAAGCTCGGCCACATTAATAATGCGCTTGTAACAATGCGACTCATAACAATACATATATCAAAACCTTACGCTCACTCACGAATGACAAAACGTCTTTATTCGGCGAAATCGGGATTAGACACTCCCATCTTTCAACAAAGGGAATCCGCGAAATTATATCGTATTTTAAGAAATACTTCGATACAGCGGTATTTAAAAAATCGAGTAATTAGAGTTTGTTAGAACCAATGGAACAGGCAGTTAGTGTCGCCTCAGGGTGGCCACGCAAACGAAGACAGATTTTTCCCCAAATCTTTTATCGCCGCTCTTTTGTTAATCGGTTGAGTGCGATCTGCGAATGACGGCCAGAATGTAACACCGCCATTTAGACTCCGTTTCATAATTGCGAGGTTAAAAATGCAGACGAATCTGGAAATTGGAGAGCCCTCAGAGGCGACCGCTCGTAACCGTAAAATGCCATTCAGGCACTCTTTATGCGGTGGCAATTAAGGTGTCCGTAGTTCATAATGCCGCCGTACACAGCGCTACTTACCCACTTGGCTCAAGGAGCATCCCCCCCTATATTATATATGTCACCCTCATTCTGCGAATTCGCGCGCAGAGTGAAACATTTATAACTGCATTTGAGAGTTCTACATCTACGTCAATACCCTGCAATTCGCCTTTTGGCGTGTGGCAGGGGGTGTAAACACCTTTAGCTTATTGTTATCGCTTCTCCGAAAGAATGAGTCCCTAAAACGGCTTTTCCTCGCATCCATTTCTCTTATTTTACGCTCATTGTCGGATCGGCCGAAGGGGGTCGCGTATTTACGATTCCTGCAAATGCACTTTGTCTGAATTTATCAAGCAATCGCAGCTTTATCTCTTTTCTTTCAAGGATTCCCAACCTGCGTCTGAGAGCATTTACTCGAACATTACGCTTGCTTTTATATCTTAGCATTTTCAAGATATCGTATCGCCTTACACAGCACTTTCTTGAGTTCGCGAGTGTACGTTTCATCCGCTGGGTCCCATATACTCGCCGCATATTCCAGATGGGGCCTGACTAAGGTGAAAAAACATCGCCCACTAACCTTTTCATCGCATCTACCTGTGATAAGTGCGCTTTATAAAACCGCGCTTTTTAGTTGCTTTGCAGTAGATTTTCCGAGCAAGAGTGCTCCAGATATATAATGAAAACTGATTAAAACTAAGGCAATTGAGGGGTTTAATGATTTAAGGGATGGATTGGCAAATATGAGTTACGAATGTTATGGCAAAAATGAATCCTGTAAATAATACTAAATTAGGATGACTGGTGCTAAACTGGTTTTCGCACTACAGCACTGCTAGTACAGCATCACTCTACCTCATTGGATGAATATAACCGTTACGGAGGTACATTTCTCAACATTTTGAATAGTTGTCGTTTCAATCTTTTAGAAACATAATGCAGTTTGTTTCACATCAAGACGTTTCTAAGATAGAGAGGGGACGGACATACATTTGGCCTTTTTATTTCTACGAGTACTATCTGATTCATTAGTTCATTCCGCGCAAATATTTGCGTGTATGCTGTATATGATATCTCCAACAATTTAAACTTTTGTGACTATTTAATATTTTAAGAAATCATCCTCACATAATAAATCGTGAAATCTCGAAATCTCGAAATCACGTGGAGTCTTACGGAAACACCACGTGTCTCGAGATTTAACCGAATCGAAATCTGAGATAGAGCGGGGGACTGAGAGACAGAAAGACGATCACTTCCTATATTACATATAATATGATGATGGAAGATTCGGACTGACAAAGTGGAGGTTAAAATAAATGTGAAGAACACACCAAAGATAATTGAAGAAATCAACACTTAGTTACCTTCGGAAGGCCTCACAATGCTTTCGGGAGTACAGGAAATTAGGAGCTTCTTACCTGTCAAAGAAAGTGAAATATATTATTAGAAACAGAACACAAAAGAGTATAATCAACAGATTGTTATTTCCTTGAAAGAAAACAGCTGACTACCAATGCATCGATTAATAATTAAAGGGCAAAACGTATTAATTAGTTGGTGCAGTTACCTCATAGATGGTAATACTAATTCTTGAGAAAGATTTTGAGTTTTTTAGCCTAAAAAAGTATACCGTTTAGAAGATTTCTAAGAATAAAAAAGTTGCTTTTCAATGTATGACCTATCTACGAGTAAATTTAACGAATAAGTTAACCTGGAGTACGCACATCCGTAATATAGGTAGTAAAGCACCGAAAAAACTCAGCTTCGTTAAGAGAACTGTCGGACGGAGCGAAGAAAATGCTCGCCATCGATGTAATAGTTAGGCCTCTGATTGAGTGGTGTATAGGTAGATAAGCGCGGGAATTAGAAAAGGTGCAGCAGTGAACATGAGCCGCTCCCAGAACCGTAACTTAAGACAAACCCCTTATCACATTAGCAGCGCAACGCCACAATTCGTGAGTCAGTATAAATATTTAGAAATGCTTTTCAGTGGCAACTTTAAATTTAAAATGTCAATTCAAGATGTAGTGGAGTCAGCTGATAGGACTCTGAGAGCAGCTTTCTAAGGGGTAGTCAATCGAGTGCCAAAGATGTGGCTTTTTTTCGTCCGTTGCTTCGTCTCGTTCGTACGTTACTTGAGTACTTTTTTTATTGTTGTTTAGGGTGCGTCGACAACTAGGCCACACCATTTGTTAGTTATGGCGAGAACGGATAATTATTACCGGTCTCTTTTTCCTGATAGTATTAGGAATACCAATCAGGTAGCTTATTAGTAAGTTAGGTGTTCTCACACTCCCTGCCATACGCCACACGGCGGCTTGCTTGGTACTGATGTAAATGTAAATGTAAAGGATAACTACCGTGAAATAGCATACGAAAGTTTAAAATTGTCAGTGGCTTATAACCTCACCGCGATATGGCATAACCTCAAGAAACACGTGTACCTGGTTATTTATACGTGAAGACAAATGAGTTAGAGGGGAAGCATTTTTCGTTTGGGGAGGGCGTCTACCTGGAGAACACCTTTGGAGAGCCAATGAGGGAGTTGAGGGGGCGGAGCAGGCGGCGGCGTATCCGTGAGCAGGTGCGCTGAGGGAGAGGCACTAATGCGCGTCGAAGGCGCCTCCAAGAAGCCGCTCATCACGGCTCGAACCTAAGGAATGCTCTCCTCGACGTGGTCCCAACCACACTGAGTGATTCAATTGTCCATACGTAAATCATGTAAAAGACTGAATGTGTTGCCAATTTACGAACACTTGTAATACTTTTGAAATTAATCAATTTTCAGCAATAGAGTTAAAGCAAAATATCATCTCAGCATGATTAAATGGGCCTAAGTTCCGGATTAACCTTTGTTATGGGAAATGAATGAGATCCGATTCTACAAACACAAAAGGACTGGCTATTGAAGATGGATAATTCATTAAATTTATCCTAAGGCCGAAATAAGGCTAAACGTGAATCCGCCTTCCTTTGTTTCTTGTCTCGATTTCATAGGACCATTATTTAACTTTGCAAAAGAATTAAAGGCTACATGGGTTTAAAACAGACATTTTTCGCATTTATGATGAAGTCTATAACGGCGTTTGTATATTTCGAAAAATTAAATTAGAAAGAATCCTCTTAGAAAACAGAGACAAACACCAAAAGAAGGGAAAATATATCACATTGACTGCTCTACTTGTTACAGAAAGTCGCGGAAATCCGCGAACGGCTTTGCAGGTATTCCGAATGGAAATGGAGAATGTTTCGCATTGGCTGCTTTCATCGCTGCGAAACTGTCGTCATTTTCTCGAGATGACTCTCCCAACTCGAGTTACGTCACGTTTTATCAATGATAGGTGAGAGGCGGGTGTAAATATAGCGCCTCCGGATGTGGGCGGTGGCGTCCTATCATCGTAACACATGGCCCCTCATGAGGGCCCTTTTAAAAAGGAGGGAATTATTACGAAAGATGAAAGGACATTGCAATCATTTTATCCTCTAAATGAGTTGCCTTGCTTCGGATTTGGAAATCCAAATCACAAGCGATTTGAGTAAAGGATTGGTCCGAAAGGAAGAGGCCGATTCTGATGAGAATGGACGTATGGCGGACAAGAGGAACGAGTGCAATGTGAAGAAAGAAATGTTGAAGCGAAGAGGCGTTAACCAAGGAGGGAGCAAAGGCTTTTTATGTTTATTTGTATTAATTCCGTGTTTAATCAAACACCCTCTGAGAAGAATCAGGAATTCTTAGATTAAAAACTGATGTTGGGAAGTATATTAATGGATTGATTTAAAATATTGTCCCAACCGAAGGAAAATCGATATCGAAAACCCTTAATTTTCGCGGGATTTTAATCATTCCGATGTTTTCATGATTTACCCAGCAATAAACGGAGAAGTGTCACCAAATACGTGTAACAGACACGAAAAAGACGCGGCATTTAATTATATCCGGTCTAATATTTCGAACATCGTTGCTTTTGCCACAATTTTTAGTTTAAAATACAAATCAATCTAATGTAATTAAAAAATAGTTGACGGCATAAAACCCATAATGCAAAATGGTGGAAGAGAAAAACACCTGTTTGAACGGCGGAGCGAAAACCGGATCGAAAAATTCGACGGTTCGGCGGCCGAGTTCCCGAGAAATGTTGCGATAGTCGGATTTGCGAGAGATATTTAAGGGATAATCTTTCAGCGAGGAGGAGTGCCATTTCCTCGATGTGTGTGTTTGCAGGGAATTTATCGGCTCTAAAATACGGCGGCGGCGTTTCAGGTATGAGCTGTTGAGCGCTCGCCAAAGCAATCAGCGTCTTATCTTATGGCCTCCTTTTGAGTGTTCGCAGCCGTCGGTTATTTTAAACAAAGACTCCTTGGATCATAATGCTCGGGAAGGTGCGGCTCGCATCAATCATCCGTGTCCGATGCCTAAGTCCACTCCCTTCCCGCACCCCTTCGGCGCCGTCGGCGGGAGCAGGTTAATGTCTACGCCATCCACGTCCTCATCTCTCTGAATATAACCAGACGCCCCTTTCTCACGCATCCCCACCGCCTTCTTCCACACGATCCTTTACTTTCGCACTCAACTGAATTCCCAAGTTGCCCTTAATCGCCCACCGACCGTAAGTCGAGCATTTTTCAATTTAAACCTATTCAGACGTCTTTATTATGTTTCCCAATTTCAAGAAGCAGATTTTGCCGATCCAAAATGAATTTTAAGGTTCATAGCAGCTGAAAATAGTAAATATTCGAAGTAATTATTCCTCAAAAACTTTTCAACCCAAGTTGGAAACTTTCTATGATATTGGCTTTTAATGCCGTAGACTCCATAAGGATCAAGATCCACCATGCAAGTGATAGATTTTATCTTTTCGCGATTCATTCGTTAGAGAATGAAACAAACATTTCTGTGCCCGCTGTACATATTATGCTAACATGTTATAAAAGCACTTTCTAAAACAAAATGTAGTCTTCGAACAAAATCCACTGTTTCGGCCTCAACTTTGTGATAGCTCTTCACGATGAAAGAGGAATAACAACAAATTATACATGTTGCCACAGGATTTAATACGTATGACCTAAATACCCAGGTTTCGATGATTATTGTTAGCGTTATTATCAGGTACAATCTTCTGCTTCCCATACCTTCTAATAAGTTGTTCTTATTCCTCTTTCATCGTAGTCTTGGAATTTTAACCGTCCCGGAATCACATACCCTACGATCCGAATTTTCGCGGAAATCCATCAACTTAATGTGTAAAATCTGAGAGTTATTCTCATGTACATTATACTTATACATCACAGCAATGTGTAAAGAATGTCGTACTTAGCAGGTGTTTTTATTCACCCAATTTCCTTGTTATCGGTGATCTATTCAGTTAATGTGTTGTAGATGCGTTGCAGCGAAGCGCCGTAAGCAGACTTGGTGTCTGATTGCGGCAAAAACATTCGATTGTAATAACATTAAAATTCACTTTTCGCCGTCATCACTGACAAAGTGTAGAGGAAAATCACGAATAATCGAGGATAATACGTACGACGAGTGGTTGAAAATGGAGAGGAACATCGGATAAAAATCTGATCGACGGCGGTGAATGGGACATTGAAGAAACGTACGGAGATAATAAATATATGGGAAAGAGGAGCGAATTTTGGAAACGATTGAAATATGTCCACACGATTGAAGTGAGAGAGGACAGAAATTACGATTCAAAACGAAAGTGCATCTTCGATTTGTGATTTGCAATTAGAGACCGTAAATGTCCAACGGAGGCTCAGACAGGAGAGAGGAGTGACAAAAAGAGTGACGCGGAGATGAAGAGAGTGAGCTCTCCCGAAAATTCAAGAGAATTTCACTGAAAATAAAGTGGGACGAAATGTTTAAACGGCAATTTTCAGATAATCGATTATAACCAATTACGAACCAAGAAATACCTCGCAGGTTTATCTAAAATTCTTTGTATTCATTCAGCATTGGCACGAGGAAAGTAAAAATAAAAATAGAATAGGTAGTAATGGACCAAATGAAGTATTTTCTTTCATATCACATTCATCGGTTTCTCCACTTGCAACAACATTTTGACACTGCCATGAATGTAGTCTTAAATCAACGGATAACTTGTATTGATAATTATAAATTACGAGAGGGTAAAATTAGACAACCATTAAACAAGGCAACCAAGCATCGATTCTCCTCGATATGGTAACTTTATTTGTGCGCGTTATTATCAATTGGCCTCACTTTCAGAACGACTTCGAATAAGACATTCCCAACCGAGAATAACTGAGAACAAACGGTATCAATGTGCAGGTTATGAACTTAAGCAATTTCCAAAGAATTATGGTACAGGGATGTGAAAGGAGAAATGGGAAAAAGTGTTGTTTAAAATACGTGGAGACGACACACAAGGCATTGGCTAAATGATATCGATTGGCAATAATGTGGGGCGAGGATGATGTGGATTGATAAGGTTAAGAAATAAGAGTGGGCGGAAGAGGAATATCGACCGCTGAAAAAGGGTGCGGCTCTCCCTAAAGGCGCCACGTCCTCAACTATTTGCATCCTTCGATTAATAGAAAGTCATTCGATTGTTGTTTCGCTCATTCGATGGACATTCGGTTCTCCTCCTCCGGAATAATTTGGACGTGCGGGCAGAATAATTGCAGGAGTACAATTGGGTTAGAAGCAATAGATCAAACGGCAGACGGCGTTGAGAGTGAACTTTTTCACACTGTTGCGTACTTGCAAGTTGGGAGTGCATTGTAAATTACGTGGTTTTAATCTAATCAAACCCAATTTAATGTAATGTAGCGTATTTGCCGGCCCAAAAGACGCATCGCGGTTTTTCAGGTGAACGAAGCAAAGGTAATACACACAGGAACGTGAGCTGCTTATAAGTGAAACAAATAAACGAGATTCGTGAAAGACCGTCAATTTACGGGAGAATGAAACAAAAGCGCAACATTGCAAGAAAGGCTTCTGCAGCGATTTTAAGATAAAACCCGCGAGTCAAATAGCAATATTCCTTACAGTTAATATTGTATAGATATTCCTGACGTCAGAAAAAATGCTCACCCTCAGACCATAAGTCGCGGGCCGATTTTAGATTAAAATTAAAAGCGGGAAAAAGTGCGCCTTATGGGCAGGGAAATACGGTACATGAAACGCAAAATAATAGTTAAAATTAATTACCAAGCCTAGCACTTGCTGTCAACTATAAACAGGTAATTGATTCTTGAAAAACCAATCTGCTGGATGGAGAAAGTTAAAAAACGCCTGGTCTCTCTTAATCTCCTGATTTCCATTAAAACACATTTTGGGGATAAGAAGGAAGACCGTTGAGGATTAAAAACGAGTCGCTCATGTTTAATCTTCAAAAACATCTGACTTCGCGTGGAATTCGCAACTTTTGCCCTTCTGTTGCGCCAAAAGTTTTACTCGTCGACTCGACTGCAACACGTTTAAACCGCCTCTCCGCCTTATCCGTCGCTCACGAGATGGCGGAGAGTCTGAAGCGAAATTCAGGACCGGCCGGCGGAGTGATTGGGACGGCTTCGAGTACCGGCTAATCGGATCGCTCTGATTATGGGAAAGTCTTAAAATGTAAACACCAAGGATTTAGAGCAACTGATTTGAAAAGATGCGATGCAATACACCCAACGTTTATTGTCCCACTTTCCATTAACTCAAGATGACTGATTCCAAGGAAAAAAACACTTTTTTTCACACTTGTAATTCGTTGGGATTCAGCCGCAAAGTGAATACACCTTCCCTCCATCCTTATAACTAATTTCTACCAAAGTGCAAAATGTTCGTATCCCTGACTGATATTTTACGAAAGCTTCATTTTTTTAAATAGCAGCAAAATAATTGTTAGAATTATTTGCGATGAATTTAAAATTGATGTTTGTTTTTATGTTTACGAATAAAATTAAAATGATTTTGTAAACTGAGAAAAATTGTAACTAGTACGTTAAATATATTAATAATGGTATAATAATTCAATTTAATTTACGTTTTATCATATTACAATGCATAATATGGACATTGTTAATAGTACCCTGCAAGCCGCCTTCCGGCGTGTGGCAGGTACTGGCTTCGGGAAGTTTTTGGAGTGGGTTTGCTCCCGACCGCAAGGTTTATGATAAACTATGCAGTAATATTTAATATTGAGTTACTATGACTACCACTCGGCATAAGGAGTATTTGTGGTCATCACATGTATGAAATAAATAAAAAATATTAGGAGAAAAGGAACAATTGAATTAAAACGTCGACACCCACCACACACGTCCCACTGATTGGGAAACACTCCAAACCATAGCCACCGGGTCCCACGACCTAATCGCGACGGGTAATTCTTAAATAAATAAATAAATATCAGTCGGTACTGTATTCTTCCCTCATGTGTCAAGCAATAGAAGAGTCACGAACGGCGATGAGTGACAGTGACCGACGAGGATAAAGTCCAATCCTTAATGAATAAAAGGCACCGTGTGATGGCAGGTGGATCAAAAATCCTTTTCGTGCAGCGATGGCCGCGGAGGAAGCCAAAGAGGACGAGATTTCATTAGTGGCGGAGGCCGCGCGCGTTCAAATGAATTCATCTATTTTTCGGATGCCCACACGTCATCAAAACCCTCCCTCCGAAGAAGCACTGAACAGCCGCACTGCACTGAAACAGACTACGCACATTTCCAAGAGAAAAAGTCACGCGCGAGTTGTCAATTAGAAAAACTGCCGTCTCGGTTGGCACTGGCGACCGGTTCATCGAGAGCGCCTTCCGCTGATGTGAGCAAATTATTTCATTCCGTATTATGCACTGAGCAAGTTCGCTAACCTTTTTATAGTTTAGTAAATAACGAATATCCGTCGCTGTGACGACGCCAATTAAGATCTCCCATAGATGTGATTCCATTCGTTTTCTGGATAAATCGTCATCTATATCTATAAATGTACCCTGCAAGCCGCCTTTCGGCGTGTGGCAGGGGGTGCATGCACCATGACTCTTTCCACCATGACTACTTTCCTAATCGGTTATTGTAGCGTATCGTTCGCGGAAAAAATTAATTTTTGAATCGATTCGTTGTAGCGTCTATCTCTCTGATTTTCCTCTCAGAATCAAAACGGCATACGTAACAGAGAGGACGTATAATATCAGCTACATCTTCCAAGAAAGTACTTTCCCTGAACTCATTAAGTAAATCGAGCCTTTGTTTAAATCTTCTATCTTCTAGGGATTCCCATACTGCGTCTTGAAGCATTTGGGTAACGCTCACTGATTTGTGTTAACAATATTTTTACGAAACGTATCGCCTTTCGCTGTACTTTTTCTAATTCCCGAATACAACATTTTTCTGCAGTGTCCCGTACACTACACGCATATTCCAGGTGCGACCTGAACAGCGCAACGTAACTTCGCTCACGGACTTTTTCTTCGCTCCGACCGACTATTCTCTTAACGAGTTCAAGAGCTCGTCCACATACGTATATTACGAATGTGGGTACACCATGTTAAGTTATTTGTGAGGGTTACTCATAGATGTTTTACCGATTCTACTGTTGATCAAGTTGTCCCTCGGAGGCTGTACGAACAACCATTGGCATTATTTTTTCCTTCTGAAGAAGTTAATTACTGGATATTTGTCTATACTGAGCTCTAATTGTCAATCATTGCACATCTACAGCATGCAATGTACGATGTGTTTAGCAATTGGTGAATATATCAAAACGGGTGAAAAAATCCACAGAGCGATTGTACCGAAAGAATCTCTTTCTTGTTTAAACTGCCTTTGTTTGCCAGGTTCGCTATAGCGGCGGGAAAGGACGAGAATATTGGACAAATCACTTAAAGAGGAAAATTGTGTTTAACGAGTCAATGTAAGTGAAAGAGCAATATTTTTAAGCAAGGCGAAGCTCAGGAAGTTGCCTTGAAATTGACAACGCAAATAAAACAAAGGAATCTGCGGATTTCTGGCGAAGATGAGAATTATGAGGAAGAGGCAGTGACCGCATTTAAGAAGGGAAATCCCAATGATTTCATTGGTGGCCACATCCTGCGTATTCACCGCTCACAGATAAAACAATCTGTGTGACGACTCACGAGGAAATTACGCATTCGGTATTTTTGAAACTGAGAGAACACCTCAAAATAAAATTAATACGACTTGAAGGGATTTCAAACACATCTTAAAAGAAAAAGAAACTTCCTACGTTCCACACCATATTCTTCTTGACGAGTTTCCTCAATGAGAAGACATCTTCAGATGCCCTGAACCTGAAATCGTTGACGAAATCGATCATTACTTATCTGCGGTGATTCTTTTTTAAGTCACCTCAAAATGTTTGAGGAAAATAAACGTATTTTGGCAGCCACGAGGCAATAAATACACGTTATACAGCAGTGATGGATTCAGGGGCACTTCGAAACAGCACCAAAGGAGGGTTTTTCATACCAGTCTTACACTTTGCATTTCTTACTCAAATATCTGTCAAGATAACAGCTTAAAAATAGATATTTACTAATTTTCTATATTTGCAAATAAAATTCGTAGAGCCGTATTCCAACCTACCAAGAATAAGGGAAAAAACACTTATACATTTACCACAATATTTTATTATACGACCATGGTTTCGACCCTCTAGGTCATCGTCATGTTATCTTATTATTACGTTAATTATATTGTTTAAATAATTTATTTTGTTATAATTTTGTTAATTATATTGTCGATCGATGATTTGTAGATTCCGTATTCCAGTCGACAATCAACAACATAATAAATAATAATAAAGCATTTTCATAACCAAAAATCGATTTTAAATTGTAAGGAAACTCTGCTCCGAAGAGTACCGAAATATTCATCGATAGAAATCCACGCTCGAGTTAAGCGATATTTGTGTCAACCTGTATTCCAAAGGATAAATCCCCGGACATCTTCATCGCTTCGCCACTCCAAAGAAAACTCATCGCGTGACCCATTTCAATAATGCACGCCCAAGAGATTGCTCTTTCATTTTTAAGCACCCACCCGAGTGACGAGGTGTCGCCCCTCAAAGAAGTTGTGCAAATTAAAGGGCGTTTCATTTGAGGTGATTCAGGTGACAGTGAATGGGAGAACTGATGACGAATCAAGTGACGCTGATGAATCAAAGATACTTCATTTACTTCATATTTTGCGAAAGGAAAGTTTAATTTCCACCTGCAATCAAGCGGCGATTTTCGAAAAAGGACATTTGAGAGCCCAAAAGAGATTAACAATTCGCACACGGGAGAGCCATTATAAGACTTGGACAGTTTTAACACAGATGTTCACTTAAATCCGTGCATCATCACCCATGAATTCAATTTATCAAGTTCAGTCAAACATTTTATCATCTATGCGTGCTTACAAGGAACGGTCTTATAAAAGGCCACGTCTTATGTATCGATAACTATTAATCGTCTTTTATTACATAATAGAGGGAAATAAATCTTTCATTTACTTACATCTCGGTATTCTTCTTTGACAGAGGTATGAGTGATGTTGAATGCCACTTAAACTGATAAGGGAAGTTGCGCTGCATTCAGCTGTACTTTTTGCACTCATAGCATTAAGGCTCAAAGAGACCTCATTCCCCCTTTTGCATAGTAAACCCTCATTTTCCCTCCAGGACACAATGAAAAGAGTAGAGGTAACTTGCAACGTTAAAGCGTGCACCTAGGAAAAATCCAAAGGAAAAACGGGCAAGAAAAATGTCCGACAGGACCAAGAAAACGGCTTGAGAATATGCTCTGGCTCGACAGCTTAACTGGTTAAAGCATCTGCCTGGAAAACAGAAGACTCCAGGTTCGAGTTCTGCTCCTGTCAGACTTTCTTCATGTCCGTCTTTCCTTGTAATTCTCTCCGGCAGCAAAAAGCGCCACGGAGCTGATGACACTTCCGTTATGAGATCCATGACTCGTCAATTAAACTAAAAACCACGAGCGAAATAGCGATCGCACAACTGATTCTCATTGGCTAAACTACCATCGGCCTTTTGTTGCGTTGAATATCTCTTAAATTTCAATTTTAATCGCGATTTCTCGAGTGTAATGAATGAAATATGAAATTCTGGACCCAATCGGCAGCATCCCTCTCAATCTGGACCGCAAGCGTCTCTCCAGAAACAAGCAATTAATTTGGCGAAGCGTAAGAAAGTAATTAAGCGGAGATGCTAAGAAAAAAAGGAGAAATTTCCTTTTTAATTACAAAAGTTTTTCGCTCCGCAAGGGACGAAAAATTGGTGTCAAAAAGTGAGCACCGGAACACCTTCTGGTGAAGTGGCGTCGCTGATTGAATGAATAATAGAGAACTCAATCCCACTGAAGAAGATCATCTCAAAACTTTGCGCGAAATGTAGCGAATTTATCAAGACAAGCCGCCGTTAAAATTCCTCGGGATTGAATTAACCTTATTCCGCAATATTTTCGCCTCCATTTATATTTTAAAACTAAATTCCTCACCAATTCCAACTTTGCTAAAAACTGCGTTCACTGGAGGACGCAATTTGTGACTCACGGGGGGGTTAAGGGGTAATCACCCTTCCTCATGGGTGGATCAATGCTTTTTGGGGTATTTTGAGAGAAAAGATAACAGAAGACGAAGCAGAGAGAAAAGGATCCCATAAAGAATTATACAGTTATACGAATGGATATTAAATCAAAATTAAAAAGTACTACTTCAAGTTCCATCAGTGAGAAAAGTTGGGACGTAAACTTGTTTGAAACGGGTCACTTATCAGGGTTTGTATTAATAGATTACTTAAAATTCTTTGATTACATTATATTTCATTAAATCACACCTTTTATGAGATCAACTTACTGTTGACCGAAAGAGCAATCGGGACATATACTTACAAATTGCAGATGAAATATACAAATATATTCCACTAGCTGAAGTTCCAGTTAATTCTCAACGGTGAAAATACAGATAGGAGTAAATATAGTAGTTCTATAGGGTAGATACATAAACGTAGATTTACTCAATGTAAAATACATTTATAGGCTCCATCATTTAGAAATCCCGTTAACAAAAATAAGCTGATTAATAACATTCTCGTAAATGGTCGTATACGCGTCCCTGCGATTCGTCAATGCAAATCATTCGACACTGCAAATGGTAAAATCTCGTCAAATTACTTCCTCTTCACATAGTCTATCATTGATTCTTACTGAAAATGCATGACTTGCAATGGAATTAGTCGTCAAGGAGACGGTTTGTTCACAACCCTAAAATTTAAGAACAATTTCGTTTATTTTATCAACATTTTCGCAATTTCGAATCGAAAGTACTGTTCCACGGCCAAAATAAAAAAAATTCAATTTTTAATTTCCTTTCTTTCGGTGCTTATCTCCATTTCGTACGGCTATTCTTCCTGATTTAATTTTGCAAATGAAATAAATTCTTCGAGCGATAAAAGTGAAGCTTTGCATGTTTTTCTCGTGGAAGCAGATTTGAACATCTGGAGTCGAACCGAAGACTAAAGAAGAAGCCTATTATCTGTTGGGGTGAAGCATTTCACACTCTTCAAAGTTTTGTGACGTCTGGTTATCGAATTTATACATTCTATTTTATAAATGAGATGAGACAATTAATAGGGATTTGACTGCGTTCATTAATGATCCGAATCAACCTGAATATCTGAATACAATACAAACATACACAGATTCGTACAAATAAGACCTGAAAATTAATGAATTTGACTCAATCCTTTGATTCATCGAACGATTTTCATCCGCCCTCTATAGTTACTTCAATTAACAAAGCTACGTAATGACAACACGTGATGTTAAACTTAAAACTGGTTTTTTTTTAAACTGAAGAGTACCGCTGAAGAAACTGCGCCGTTTCTTCGTCTAAATTTAATTCCGTAGTTGTATCATTCTAGTATAGTTATAGATGTTTTGACAACTAAGGTCATTTGCACGTGAGGCCCACCGGGAATCGAACCCGGGCCCGCTTTCACCGAAGTCGAACGCACTGCCCTCTTGGCTGTCCAATTAATACATCATTGATTTGTTCACTGGAGCATAACACATCGGATTGTAACATAATTAAAGATTTATTACTTTAAGATACTTATAAACTGCTGCATTCGTGGTTCAAATGAAAGCAGGATGACGTGTCCAAATCTTGGCCGAGAAATAAGTCTGTTCAGTGGAACTGGTAAAAGATTGTTTCTTTCGTCAATTATGATCGACAAGTTATATAAAATGAAACCACCAAAATCTTACGCTAAGATTCTGTAATCCGTAATGAACATGTTTCTCTCAAATTAATATTTTAACTTTTTCGCATTTCGTTTTAAAGTATATTCCGCAATCTGTCAGTAAATCACCGCAATCTAATTTAAACGTAAAATTGATAAGAATGCGAATCTGTAGAATAATCTTCTTTGATCGCATAAAAATTAAAGAAATGAGGAATAATAATTTCAACCGAATACGAAGACCAAGTCATTGCGGGTACAGGCAGGTGGCGGCGCGTAGCGGGGAACCCCGGAAGCTTAGAGGGCATCACCGTAGGATGCGAGTTAAGTTGAATCGTGGGAAGCGAAGACATCTTTAGAATATTTAAATCACCGATGATTTAAGTTGCCACAAAATATAAACAATATTGAATGCGAAATGCAGAAACGAGGAAACAACTAACTGAAACTTATCGCTTCGCCACATTCGAAACCACAATGTGCGCTGAAAATGTGTTTAAGGCGCAGTGTTTTAAGCCATCGCTTAAGAATGCCAAATACTTTGTAAAATACTATAAAGAACTCAATACCTGGTGGCACATCACTGAAAATATGTTGTTTTCGAAACTGGAATGAACTCAATTACAGAATAAGCAACACAACTTTGTAATTCCACAATATTTAGTCGGAAGACCGGTTTCACTTCCGTGGAAGCATCATCAGGTGATGATGACGATCAGGTGATGATGCTTCCACGGAAGTGAAACCGGTCGTGTTAATAAATCCTATGGAAAATACGAAGTTGTGTCGCTTATTCACATGGCTTTCCACAAAGTTACGCCTTTGCACATCGATTTTATCAATTATAGAAGTCGGAAAAGTGCGAAAGAAAGGAATCAGTGGTTTACCTCGTAAAAGTACAAAATAAGATTGAAATTAAAAGGAGGACAAGTTAAGACGATCAGAAACACTCGATTAAGGAATGAGAGGAGCATAAAATGAATACGAACAAAAGTAAACACTATCCGATGAAAAGCATTTGGGTGTGGACTTAAAGAAATGGTAGCGGAAGGAATAAATGAACCTAAAGGGAGAGGAAGGAAAAACTGTATTAGTGAAAATGTGAAACTAACTCCGAAGGGACGTGAGGAAGATGACTATAATTTAGTTAAATAATCGAGAGTTTAAATTTATCGTTCTCTTTGTTCAACTTCGCAATTCGACAATCGGCGATTGTTACGCGATCTCAGCAAACACATCTCCACTCAAATAATTGGCGAAATCCTGGGATGAGCCAATGAATAAATTTAACATTTGTCAATTACTAACTTGATTTCTCTCGTGAATAATATCCCCAGAATATCAACGATTTCTGTTCACATTCAAAATATCCACCGCAACAAATGCACAGACGCCCGGTTCATCTCCCGCCTACCGCCGGCCCTGCTTCCACACCAGATGTCGGCAAAAGAGCAGCCATATGCCAGCGCTCTGTGGCTCGCACCCCCACTTAAATCTCTGCAAAGTTGAATGCATTTTCCGTATGACTTTCACAAGTTCTCCTCAAAAACCAGTGTCACGCGAAGAAAGAGTTCTACCGAAATTAATGATTGTCTCGAAGACAGCGAATAATAAAGGTGCCCTAAACGGGAGCTTTTATTTATAGTGACGTAATATTTCGGTGCAGCGAAGAGCATTTAAGCGTACGCTTGCTTTTTCCCTATGGTTTGACTCATTCAGTTAATTCTAAGACAGTCACAAAATCATAAATAATAGAAAATGTCCTTACGTTTCGATTATTTTGCTGAGACACTTCGCTACGGATCTTTTCTATTAATAATGCGGTGATAAATTCCACGCAACGCGATTCAGACCTGTTGTTGTAAACGAGGAGATTGCAAACAATAGTGCAGTGTAAGCGCATAGCAACAAACAACTTTACTATAAGCAATAAACAAAGCGAAGGTTTTGTCATAATCAGGGCAGTTGTAAACAAAGCAACATTATAAACAGTCCGACACATGGAACTGAGCAAATAAACAAAACTTTCCCACAATCAAGTTCGAAGGATTTTATTTTTATACGCAAAATTAAGGACGAATTTTTGACATTTCAAACTGAGAAATCCGATTGGTCGCGGCGCAAACCATTGCAAAAACGGAAGAAAATAACGTCCCGTCGTTCATTCGAAAGTTTAAGAAAACAGCAGCGAAAAAAGCAGACAAAGAACTTAATTTCCTGCGATTCCACGGAATGTGAATTTGCAATAAAATGCTGCGAACGAAAACAAGATTACGGCAAATGAGTCTTTCAATTGCGGATTCGTGTCCCATGTATAAATCCACTCGAAAATCCGCAAATTGGGCGACGCTTGACACAGAATCCGAGAGAGGGCAGCTAAATAGTCGGTGGTCACCTGTGGGCAGCATCCTCCTCGTAACAGCTCTTTTCCTCCTGCTCGCCATCTCTCGGCCACTCCGCCAACTAACACTTTCCGATGCAAACACTCCTTCGACAAACGACGATCGCGCACCAGAAAAAAGAAGCTCACATCACATCCACGGCACATGATCCATTGCTGGAGCCGGCGGTGTGCTCGGCTGGGCCACTGGGGAGGGAATGGTCCTGGGGGGCGTCCTCCAAGCCTCCCTGCTCCCCCCCCCCAAACGGGCAGTGGGGTGGGTCAAAGGTGTATCGGGGCCCGGATCATGTGGGCGCCCGGTTTGGACTGCTCCACTTAAAGTATAGTTTGGGGGGGATTAGTTCGATTCCGCGGACAAATCTGTGCCGGAGATGTGTTAAAGAGGGCGACCGACTGGAAGAATACGTGTCCATTTGCGTGTTGGCGTTTGCCTTTTGTTTTCACTCATTTCGCACGCCAATGCGAGCGTACATTTTATGGTTACGCATATATCACGGCGTAAATCACAAATCCCTGCTGATGGTCTGTGTTAGTATATCCACTATTTACATTCGTTTCTGTAGAAACCGATGCAGAAACGAAGTTATAAACAAGTTTACGGAGAAAAGCAATAGAAACTGTAATTTAAACAAAACAATAAGCTGAACAATTAGCTTTAAGTAGACACGAACGAACGTGTTTAAGTAGTACACGAACGCTGAAGGCGGCATTTCTTAGCAACGCAAACTTACCATATAAACAAGATTAAAAACTTGGACTCTATTGTACATTTGAAGTCTCTTTTTAAAGCGAATGTAGATTGAAATGAAGTCGACCAGAGTGAAGGTGGTTGATTGAAAAAGATGTTTGCTCGTGTATTTCTTAAAGCGGCAGTGGAAAACATCATAAAATTGAAACTCACTCTTAAGTGGACGAAATGAAACGCATTTCCCCTTACATCGTCATCCTTTGCGAACGAGGATGCTTTGAGTCGATTAGTACAGTTAGAGATAAGGAGAAGAATATGCAGTGTTTGTGACCCAAACGTGGACTCTGATGACTCATACGGACGTTGATCTAAAGCAGCCCCTTTCAGGGAAGCACCAGACGGCTGAACAGCCATTTCTTTAATTGCTTTATTCTCCGTCTGAAATGAATTACCATCGATATCCGCGATATTATCGCTCGAGTCGGATATCTTTCCTTTGGTATTCAATCGAAGTCACGATATCTCCCAATGCATTCACGAAGCGTGATTTTGATTGGTGTCGGGAAAATAAAAGAGCCGAAAAGTAAAAGAGAGAGTTCATGGTGAGGGTCGGATACACTTGAATATGTTTAAAACTACGGACGAATGAAACCAGAAAATGTGGAGATGCGGAAGTCGTACTTAAGAAATGACAAAGAAGTTCGTTGTATATAAGAATCGTGGCACACAGCGAAAGGAAACTTGCACGAAGACAGGCGAACATTTCAAAGTGCGATCATATCCACGAATACAATTGCTGAAAGTAAAAATGAGATAACCGATTTACTCGATTCATTAAGAATTGCTGAGTCGAAAGGCAAGAGCGATAGTCGATTGTGACGTCAATCCAAGAAACAATGTTAAAAAGATTGGCTGTTTGATTTCAATGTTCGTTGCTATGTATTTTCCGCGTTCCACCAACGTTATTAGCGTATAATATGAAATTTCAGGACATCCACTAAAGTTCGTGTGTCACCTAGGAGTTGAACTCAGCAGAAGTTTATCGTTCAAAGAACATATTCGTGATATTATAGGAAAGGTGAATAGAATGCAGAAATTGATAAGTAGAACCCTGAGGAGATGTCCATCTAGAGTAAATTGCATAGTCTCGATTATTACAACGCGGTTTCGGATGCACATGAAGTAGTGTTAGTTTCAGATTTAGAGATGGTCCAAAGTGGAGCAGCTCGTTTCGTCATGGAAGATACAGGTTCGACGATATTGTTAGGGCTTAGATTAAATCACTCGGGTTGAAATCACTCCGGGTAAGAAGATCGGATTACCGGCGGAAGCCGGTATACAAAGCCGGTATAAATTTGTCTCGACAAATTCATCGATTCAGAATTTTTAGAAGAAGTTAAAGGCATTGTTATTCCGGTAAAAAAAAGAGCGGGATCTTCAAGAGGCGACGACCAAGCGTTACAAGAAAATAATCGCTAAAACTGATAGTTACTTCTGGTCGTTCTTTCTGCACAGCATCAGAAAAGCTAACAGGGTAGATTAGGTAAGGTGTTAATACACCCCCTGCCATACGCCACTGGTGGGCTATGAATATTAATCTTAAATACAACAATTCATTGCACTTAATATTGTTCATTAATGATTGCTGAAGTGCTGAGATGAAAATGGCATTTAATCAGTATGATTAGCTATGAAAAACGTTCGAAATGAATGAAAGAAACAAAGAAAAGATCATATGTAAATGAGGCGAAGGAATAAACGATTGAATTGGAGAATTGAGTGATCATCACGAAGATGAAATAAAGACGCAAGTTATCTATTAATATTAAAAGGAATAATGCAGTAGTTGAAGACCTCGCGTTGTTGGTTGTGGAGTTTTTTTAAAGAGCAACTAGCTCAACCATCAGAGGCAACTTCTATTCTATAAAGAGGAATAACTGGGGATTATGTGGGGCTGTTTCGCTTCGAAATAAAACGCGGACTGGGCGGTCGACGTTTAAACGTTTTCATAAATCGAACGTCCTTCGTGAGAGCAGAATTTCAGTCATTATATTAATTACGGCAATCTCCTCTCAGGAATCGTTAGATGAACCAAGAAAGAAGTCTTCTTATTTTTAGTTAAGATATCTACTTTTTATGTCATCTTGTAGTATTGGTCAAAGTGCTTCTACAGCTGAGGTCATTTCGCACATAGGCCCACACCGGGAATCGAAACCGGGGCCACCTTCACCGAAGTCGACCGCGTTGCCCACTTGGCAAACCGGGAGCCTGTACACACGTCATCTTTCTATGACATCTCTCCTTTCGAGTACCTCCGCTTAGCTGTAAAATAATTCCTTCGCTTATTCTAACCATTGCGCGTTTGAGTTTTTGAAACTATTGAGTATTTCGCAAACTCTCGGATGTTCGCAAGTGCACAGTAATGATATCCACACACGCGTTGTCACTTTTTCAACGGAGCAAAAAATTGCTTTCAGAGCACAGGCATTTCGAACGCTCAAAGCGCCATTTTAAGAACAGCTGCCGAGATAATCAAAGTATAACATTTATAATATGCGAGAAATAAAAGTAATAATACGTCATCATGTTATAAAGCCATCGAATGATTATGCAGCATCATATTCCGATCAGATTGAGGGTCATCTATGAAATGAGAAACCATTCAGCACGTAAAAATATAAACGAGAAGGGGACTGTACAATTGGTACGTCACAGGTGATGACCGAGGTCAAGGATCGCTCACAATAAGTGAGTCAAAGACAACGGCGGCGAATCACGGAGAGAAGGCACGTCCATACTTATTTACTCGGCCGTTGGATGGATTAGGACTCCATCTATGAACCACTTTTAAAACCCAGAGAAGAGAAAGGAACACAAATTTGGCGTTAATTGGTATGGAAGACGCATCGGTTGTTGGGACCAAAAGCCGATGACCTCGAAGAAGTCATTTAAATCGTTAGCTGATTTGATCCTCAACCCCTCCAACATTAGCCACCAAAGCTTTGGAGAGGAAATGGGGCTTACTATGGGAGGTGAGGAGTGAGGTAGTTGGTCCGCGCTGAGAGGAGAACGCTATGAGTGGAACGAGTATCGGTCAAGGTTAACTCCAACACCAAGGTCCCGGGTTCGAATCCCGGCTAATCGGATTTTCCGCTTAGGGAATGTGTTCCTAAATGATAACGAATATTAAATGGGTGTGATTGGGATTGTCTTCCTTTTCGTACTTCTAATTATTTTCATCGTCATTATGTTTTGTCGACCTACGTTTGCATGCGTCAGCAACAGCCGCTGACACATTCACCTGACGGAAGCAACGACGGCAGCTATTTCTCGTGGTAAATGTTTCATCGTTTATTGTTTTCGGGATGAAGAAGTACCACAAAGAAGGAATCGATAGCATCCAAGTACATTGCAAAGACACAATGAATCACTCATACCTCAGTAGCTTTCATGTTTTTCTCGTTAATGAAGAATGCTGAGATGAAAGCAAATGAATGATATATTTTCCCCTATTTAAAATAATGAAAATTGCCCAATTCATCGAAGATTGAATCTCATTCCAACAAAATAAAAGAACTTATTCTTCCATTAGTAATTATGGTGATAACGTAATTTAATCATGGAAGTAATTGTCAACCAATATGAGTTTAGCGAAGTGAAGCGTAGAATGGGAGGGACAGGGTTTAAAGAGGGAATATTGGAGATGTATAAATATGAACATATGTTAAGAAAGTTTAGAGGAGTAATTCAGGAAACCATTATTCCTCATTTAACCTTGTAAAAGAAAGGGATAAAGCAAGACATGAAGACGTACTGAATTTTCATTTCCTACGCACGCATTTCGTTCTTAGTGATGACGTAACAATTACTTGTTTGACTTCCAAGAATAGAATAGAATAGAATGCTTCATTGATACAAAACACTTGAAGCGCTAACAGAACAAAGGAAATATCAGTTTCCAAGTTGGTACCTCGTCTGTTTAAAGCATATGGTTACATTACAAGTCTGCTTTAGTGTTACAGTTTTTACACTACAAATTTATAAATTTGAAAATGTACACAAAGGTAGCATGGTTCATAGAAATGACTTAATACACAAAAATACATCATGTAGAATGGTGATTACAATTTGTGCAGGAGCAAACATCATATTATATATCTACTCATATCAACATATTCAAATAACTCTCTTATCAATTAGTAACATTTATGCCAAGTGCACGGAAACGATGGAATAACCTAAGGTAAAAGGGTGATGAATGTAGCGAAGACAAAAAACAGGTAGAATATAAGTATAATTTACAAGAATAACATTAGTCACAGATTTAAAACTGATTCTTCAAAGTCGTGGATCATCGAATCGAAGACACTTGTCGATTGCAAAGACTTACATTTAGTGCCTCAACTCAACGCCTTTGGCATTCCGTTCGTTTCGTAAGTCAAACTTATTCGCAATGGGGAATATAGAAAACAATGCGCAATAATCGTTCTCAACTTGCGAATGATTTATTCCTTGGGGGTAATATATTTGGCTGGCCCTGTTGCCGCCGGCCCTGTTGAGAGATTCAGCTGGAGTAGGGGCCCGTGATTTGTGGCTCAGAGAGAGAGGGAAATAAAGTGGCGTTTAATCAACGTCTTTTTTCCGACGAAAGCCCTTTTGGGGGCGAATTTGAGGACTCCATCCTCTCAAGGGAATTGTTCCTGAGGTGGGCCAATGATGCGGCTCAAGGATTTCAATCGAAAGGAAACCGAAAATATTCCGGATTCGAGAATCGCTTCGCCTCTTTTCGCCCTAATTTCACATCGAGCGTCGCTGAACTCACCGACAGCGATGAAATGGAATTCAACAGGGAGATCCTTCGAGTTCACATTACTGCAAACCTTCACTTCATCCGTGTCTACTTCCGTTGGACAGAAACCAACGGAGAGACGTACTTCCGATAAATGGAAATCGGGTGACTCAGGAAATATTTATGTATATTAGGAGATTTAAATGATTCGTGATTCCGTGAGCGAAGGAATCGGATAATGAATGGATAAATGGGCGGAAGTAGACAACTAAAGCGGTACAATAGCATTTGAAAAGACCGAGATAAAGGTAAGAAAATGCGAAGGAACGTTTGCAATTTGAAGTGAAATATGAATAGATTCTTTGAGGAGAAATAAAAAAAATTCTGTTGAGAAAATGCAAAGGAATGTAATTAACAAAAAGGCCGTAGAATTGTGATGGCGATTTGCGCCCTTTGACGATTTATATCAACCTTTATTTGAGCCATTACAAATCCCAATCATTTCAAGGAAGTACTTTCTGATTCTTCGCTGATAATGCGAGACATAGAAACGCACTCAGATGAGATTTCGCTCAACTGTGCGAAAAGGAAAGTTAAAATGCGTTGAATAAACAATAAAAAATGTCAGTTGAATAGCAGCAAATCTGAGAATGAAAATAAGAGGAGGAAATGTTCTTCCGATACAGTTCGCGATGCGGTAAACTATGGCTTGTATGGAAATTCTACGCAATATCTCATATAACCGATTGATAAGTATCCCTTGGAAATTGTCATATTTCCTTCATTACTTGCAGATGCAGGCCTTCAAGTGCAAAGTCACCTTTTCCTGATGCCACAAAGAAGCGCTCATGACTTCATGACACAGAAAAAATCAGGAAATTTCTTATTTTGACGTAAAAACACGTCGAAGTCTCGAGGAAAATCCAACTAAATTTACTCATGAAATGTAAGATTTTTCTTAGTTTTCGGAAGGCTGTGATGACTATTTTGGTGTTAATTTGCTTTCATCTATATGCTGAGAGAACCTCGACAGATGTTCCTCGTCTTGAACACACACGCGGAAACTTTAAGAAGGGGACGTGCACTCCCGCCAGGTACCTCGGATTAAGGGCAGAGAGCAAAAATTGGACTTCCATGTTTCGGCCCCACTCAAAGCCCCCCACCGCAATCGATAATACTTCATTTCATCCAAAGACGCCTCACACATTGCCAACTCACAATTCAAAACCAATGGCACTCATCTTTAGTTATCACGTCAGAGGTTCTTCTTGTAATTAAAATGATAAATATAGAACATCGCTCTGCCACCTTTGATATATTAAGCCGTTTTAATGATTCACTTATCATGTTGTATTTACTTTAAGTTTTCGTTTTGCGTTTTAGTCACTAACTACTTCAAAATTGCTATGAAAAACAAATTCCTAATTATCTTTTCTCTCTATTTTCATTTCCTACGTAAGGCGATGATGATGGTTACGATGATAAATAATAATAACACGTCTTTATTTATGGGCGACATTGAGTCTTATTAAAATGCCTCCTACCTTAAATGGATTGTACGTGACGAGATCACGTGTGTTCCTAAAGGGAGAGGAAGAAGCTGGTTGAAAACGGAAAATTGGATGAGGGGAAAAGCGACGAACAAAGGTCGTTGATTGAAAGAGAGGGTATGTGCAAGTAAGAGTTGGATAGTAAGGATAGGAAGAGAAGATTAGCATGTATATCCTTAAAAAGAGATACGTATTTAGACAAATTCGTTAGTAATTGGTTAAAATAATGTGAATTGCTCAAAAAATGCTCACGAAAGTTCGACAAAATTCTTAAATAATATTTGAAGAATTGATTTTTAGGTGATAATCATGAAGATTACAAAACGTTTATTTCGGCGAGATTAAGACTAAAACTTTCCTCTAACAAATGGCTCATAAAATCTCGGAATTTCCCAGACTTAGAAGTGCCTATAATCTGCTTTATTGAAATGTTTGGGAATTCGATGGATTCAGAAGCGGATTCTACGTGTTCGTGACGACGAATTCTCGTCTACGGAATTAACCCAAATAAGTGAAACGCAGTAAATTGCGGAATCTGAGGAAGGCAATCCGCGCGATATATTTCGGACAACTTGCAAAAGTTGAAACAAAAGCGATATTAATTTCGTTGGTGAGCGTGAGGTGCGCAATCTGAAAGGTTGGCCACCCTGATACAGTGGAAGTGGTTGAAAAGGAGTTTGAAAAGGGTTGGAAGGCGCCCCATGCAAATGCATTTCCAGTAAAAGCTTTCCTCAATCTTTTTCATATAAAAATAAAAAAGAGTTAATGTTGAGACGGTGTCCGAGAGGAGTCAGTTCGCGCATGCGCACAACCGCCTTTCGACACCAACTCGACGAAGATTTAAATTTTAATTCAACTTTAGTCGAGGTAAATTTTTACTATTGCATGCAAACTTTAAAGATTTCGATTCGCACCTATTTATATATAAATACTTCTTCTCTTCCAGAGCTCGTTTCCTACCTTCAATCGCATTCCTCCTCTCCCTTTTGAGCCACTGATATCCAAATCTAACACCGCCTTTGTCATCCACCAGGGATGCAAGCGTTAGTGAGTAAGCCGAGCGACTCCAGGATCGAATCCCGGTGGGGACCATAGTGTGGGGATGCATCCTTACTCTATGGTGGGGACAGGGTCGTTCTCATTCGTCGATTAAGGGTTAATTTTAAGTCTAATATTCGTCCAATAAAAATGTAATTATAATTACATTCCTTCCAAATTAAGAAATTTTCAAAAAGAAATATTCTTTTCTAAAAATATAACGGACTCCTTACAAATTCGTATGCGGTCGCTAAACGAACTAACGAATTGCTCTCCACATTTCTGAGGTTTTAATTGATTTAAATACGTCAGTTTCGACAATAAGGATCGCGAGGGTTAAAATGCAGATAGCGCTAGATTCGAAGTGACAAACTAGAAAAGTATTGTGGAATTTGAAAATAAAACATTCAGAGAAACGCACTCTGAGAACTTGCAGTGATAATTTGATATTATATTCTATTTTAACAAGCATTTAGCAAATTTTAGTAAAAATATAGCGAAACAAAGAGGAAAGAGTTTGAAAATGAGATTTGCTTTTCCATTAATATAAAATGTACACATTTTCACGTTAAACTCATGAAATGTCGCATGAACTTAACTGGGAAGAGCTAATAGACAGAAGAGAGATTAATAGACTGACAAGTATGTACACGTACAGGTGAGCAACCCTGAAAAGAACTGAAAGATAGGCTGATGCTAAAGTCGGAACAAACGGCCACAGAAAAGATATGGGTAAGTTTTCTTTCTTTTTAAACAGAACGGCAGTTAATGGCCAACCCAAAGAAATTCTCAGTCCCTTCCCAAAAAACGAAGCTAGTTTTGAGAGGAATATACTTAAATATAATGCACGTAATGTATAAGTTAAGGGTATTAATATGCAGTGGATGAAATTCGTGATTGGTGCCTAGCAGAATGGGAGATGCCTATTATTATATATATGATAGGGCTCCCGGATAGCCAAGTGGGCAACGCGTTCCAGTTCGGTCCGGGTTCGATTCCCGGTGGGGGCCCATTTGCGAAGTGACATAAGCAGTCGAAGCAGTTTTAGCAACACTACTGCTATTGTATATGATAATGAACTGTATCTTTAGTGTACATGGAGATGTGCTGTAAGCGGAGGCAGCTAAGTGTCGGAGGACACTGCAATGCTACGAGAATATTATGCGAATTACGAGTAAATGACGCAATGTTGCTGTTTTAAATGAGGTGACAAGTTACCACCTGAAACTTATACAATCCAAGGAAACTGACAATAATTCGGTGAGGAAAGATAACCGTAAGTTGGCAAAATCACAACGAAAATCATAAAAATGAAAAGGCGAGTGAAAGGAAGAGAGAAAATAGGAAAAAGAGAGAACACTCAGCAGAGGAAAAAGGAAAGTTTGCGATGGAAGTTTGGGATTCTGTCCCTCAATTCCAACAGTTGGAAAGAGGCGCTCGAGAGCAATGCGGGCACTAACTTACTGAAAAAAAAACAACAAATAACAGCCGTAAATCGCCATATTTATACATAGACGTACTTAAAGAAACTTCACAAATATTCCGAAATAAATACTCACAAGGTTAGACAAAGGCATTTGTATTGGAAAATTCGTTTCTGAGAAGCGAAGGAACGAAAGAGATGTTTTCCTTCGTTTGCATGTACTTAAAGAAAGATCTCCGAATCAAGCTCGTAAGATAAGCACAAAAAATCGACCAATAGCATGGCTCCGTATTGTTTTTAATAATGAATAGTGTCGACAAATCGCAACAATGAGACGTAACAATGGTTTTTTAAGGACGACGATCGTCGATGAGAAGTTTTTGAACGCCGCAATGCCATTTTTTTATTCAATTTACAAAGTTTAACATTTTAACAGCTTAATTCACTTATGCAAAAGGGATCGCAGGTTTTTTGGACGATGGCAAAGGGAGACGTATGCTACTGCACGCGATAATGAAAGAGAACAAAATCCAAAAATCACTTTATGTGTATCTACATAAATACCCTGCAAACCGCGTTTCGGCGTGTGGCACGGGGTGACAATATTTTTGATGGAATTTCCTCCCTCGCATTATCAGATTCAATTTAACTTGAATAAAATTTTAATTATTTAGTAGGGAGAATAAAGAAAATGATAATTGAAGTTGTCTTCCGCCGTCGTAAAGAAGAATTCCGCCCGAGGGCCGGTTGGGGCCTCATACCCTTTACCGTTAGCTACGAAGAGATAGGAGAGGGGAATGTGGCTTACTAGGCAAGATGAGGAGTGAGGTAGTTTGTCCTTGCTTTTCTCACTGAGACAGAATGCTATAAGCAGAACAAGCCCACGTTAGTGAAGCACAATGACTCTAAAAAAGTAACACTTTTCGTAACATTCCATAAGGAGAAACCTTAATCATTGCCATATTCAGCATTACCTTAGTAGTTTTCATATTATTAAAGCCATGACCAAGACTGAGATAAAAGTATATATTTTCTTCACCTGATACCAAAAGACAATCTAGAATATTTCATTCGTTAAGATAATGTTAGCCGGACCAATTGCAGCAGCAAAGGAAAGGAAAATAAAATAATTGAGTTAATCCATGTATTTTTGAAATAGTTTTCGTTTCAAATTAAAAATTAGCTATGGCATGATAAATAGGACATATACTCGCATAAATTACAAAAAGAATATGCATTATAACGCAATTGGGGACTAATGTCTCCATTACTTTTCCGCGTCAGTATTTTTAGCACTAAAGCGATAATAGTTAAATATATAATGTTAAATATAATTAATGTTAATAATATAATGTTAAATATAAATACTTCCAAAACAGGACAAACAAACTAAAGTTACTCGTAATTGTTTGGGAGTTGTACTCTTCGGAAGCAGAGGAGGGTAGTTGAGTAGAAAAGTGCGCTCACACACCTTGAGGCAGTTGACGGCAGGCGGTGGTGGTTTGGCCTATTAAACTGCGAGCGGCATTTGACCTGGTCGTTAAGGGAGCGCCACGGACAGATGACGCTCGCCGACATGACACTCTCGAGAGCTACAAGAAGCAGGGATGCTGCAGAGTGTGGTCCATCAGTCGCCATGGGGATGCAAATCTTAACTAAGAGGGATCCGTCGAATCGTTAACGACTTGAAGATGACCGTCGCCTCTTTCTCTCGATTGATGGCCAAACGACGCCCTATTCTTACGCTGCGATCAATTTCAACCATTTATTTACAATTTTACGCTTGGGAATTCAAATAAAAATAGGGGAGAAATCAAAGATGGAAGCTTGTAAACGGGAGAATATATAAAAAAGTCTGCTTCTTTATTTGAACTTAAGGAAATCAAAGCAGAATCCATTCCGATTACAATACATACAAAAGACGAAGTATCACTAGTCAAGGTCGTACGTGATGCTACAATTTCAGCTTGGCTTTTAGTAAATCCCCAGCTGATGAATGCTTAGAGTCAAATATGGAACGCTAATCGGAGACGACGGCCACGGAAGATTCAAGAACAAGACATTCAAATTAATGTAATAAAAAATGACGACCTTCTTGGGTAATTATGTATATAATATATTAAAATGTAATACTTTATTTTATTATTAACTATTTGCTATGCTAGCTCATACTATGCGCTATATTTAAATTTCTTTCATATTCAACTTTAACTGAGAAAGAATAATATATATTCTGATATTTTTTGTACACGATTATAACTTATGAAATATATTTTCTGGGACAAAAAATCACAGTTATTCACTCGAAAAAAACATTGTCTTTCCTTCCTTTATTTCTATTTCGACTGAGCTTCTTTAAATCTGTACATATTGTAGTTTTTAATCTTAAAATGTTATACATCCATATTTGTACACAATTCTGACAAGGGTTAAATGGAAGATGGGACTCTATCTAGTCCCTTTTTAGTCAATAAAAAGGTTTGTATTGTGTACTGCAAAGAATTCGCATGAAAGTGTGAAATCTTCGTCTAGATAAGAATGATATTGAGGCTCAAACATGTACTAGGGATTACAGATTCACATCAAATTTCATAATTTGTATCAAATGTGAAAATAATTCATAATTTCATAATTCAGATATATTCCTTCCACTGATTCGACAGGCGGTGGTAAGTTTATAATGAAATATCGCCCGAAATATCGGAATAATTTTCTCTTTATGAATGACGCTAATCTTAATGATACGTAAATCTGCCGCCCAATCCGCACAATATAGATGTAGAATCGGTCAGACCATTCATTGCTTTCCAGCGAATGCTTTGAGAGTTTCTCAGATTCGGAAGTGTGCGTTTTGAAACAGATAAATGAAGGTTTGATGAGAAATCAAAACAGAGAGACCGTTCTGAAATTTTGGATTTCATGCAATCGATTTGCGATATATTTGTAAATGCATAGTGAGCCGTATAATTTGGAGCTCAACGTAATCATCATTCTAATAATAACTACGATGAAGTATACTCAGTAGTCCTGCATTATTATCAGTCTCCGTATACATGTCGCCTCCGTACGCCATTTCATACATTCCCTTTAATTCATAAATATACGCACACTAACTCCGTCAACTGAAACCCTCTCCACCAAGGATTTTTCTAACGCATCAAATTGTTAGAAAGGGAAGATAGAAATTTGCGTAAAGTGCATTTCGCCCCAGGAAAAGTTCCCCTTTCGGATGATCAGCGAAGGGATTTGTGGGTAATTTTTCGTCGAGAGGGAGCCGTGTTTGCATTGGGGATGTTTGGCGTGCGGAGGAGTGGTCATAATAAATAAGAGAAATCGGCACCGCCATTTACCTGTCAACCGCCCAAAACAGGGCTGCCAACCCCTCCACACGATAACAATAATACAAGATGAAAAACGAAGATCTTTAATTACCAACTTCCGTTTAAACAAAGTAAAAATTAAGCGTCATGCCGATCACTTCCATTCATTAGAGCGTTTTCAATACTTCGGATTAATACTTCAAGAAAGGAGAAATGTATTGCGCAAACCTTATTTAAAAGTAAGTAACTAAACAATGATGTTTCGACTTCTTACATATATGCGTAATTTAAAGGCTATGTCGGTTTAATATTCGTTTGCGAGTTTGCCTTCTGTACCCCAGCGCAGTATTGAGACTGGAACAAGTAAATAACTGATATAGAATAGTGTATTCGATTAGCGAGCGAATGCGCAAAGCGGTGGGTTGGCAGCCCCTGCCTAATGTATAAATGGAGAGGGCGCGCACCTGGTTCAACAGAGCGGGGAAATAAAGCGCGGAAATTCCCAGGGCCCCCAAATGGACCCATGAGAAGCCCACGAGGTAAACACGCCCAAAATGTTTTTGTATTGCTCTTCTGTTTGGTCTTCGCCTTGTTTCCGGAAAACGAAACCAGTTGTTCCATATCGATCGCTTCCGTGTAAATTTGCCTTTTTAATCACTTGTCCGAAGCCCCGCTTTGATTAATTTTTGAGAAATTCCTCCCAATGTTTCGTGTTGTCTTTCTCCTATTGCATCTGTTAACACTTTCAAATACATTCGTGTGTAAAGAAATAATCGGCTGATTTTACAAAACATTGTATTGGATTGTATATACTGCATTCTCGTAAAATAGTACGAAACTTTGTGACTGCCTGAAAAGGGAGAGGACGACCAGGGGAAATGTTGAGTTGAGAACCAGGAAAAGTTTGGATAGGTTGAATTGAAGAAGAGGTCTAAAGAGGTGCTGAGGATTGAATTGGTGCGCACCCGTTGTCAGATTCGCAATTACTTGAATAATAACAGTGTGCTGGAGATCACAGTTTCTCTCAATTGGCTCATAATGGCATTGATTATTCTGCTGGACTACATTGCATAGAGTGACGCGTCCATTTTATAATGCAAGGGAGTGTATTATAGCAGATCAATAATGCGTTTCGAGGAGCAATTGCCATTGCCCGCGCGGATGTCGAAAAGGTAGGTCATGTGACAGTTATTTTCCTCAGTGACGAAGTTAAAGGCGCTGTTTGGTATAAGAAATGGGTTCTTTTTCCTGTATTTGATGAAAGTATTCGGAAGTTTGCCAGTTACACTGAAACCGAACTTCAAAGTTGATGGTACGCTCTAGCGATCGAGAGCGATCTAGCAGATAATGTTGAGAGTACACAATTCGCCTTGGTTATTCATCTATAGAGATACAAGATGACAAACATTTTACAGAGTGAATTTAGCGTTATTTAAAGTCGATGCAGAGATTGGAATCTCAATTTGAACGTAAAGAAGTGTGTAGCATCGAAATTTACGCATTCCGCAAACGTCCTAAGTATATTACATCAAATTTCAAGATATTATTTTAAATTAGTACTTCGTAAATACTTAGGAGTTAAACTTAGTAGTAGTCATTTCTTCAAAGAGCATATTCTAATATTAGCCACTCGGATTCTGAGGGTATAATATTCGAGAGTAAAAGAAATAAATCGTGTTTTACCCTGATTTGACCTATCCAAGACTAACCCTACGGATATGAGACAGTTGATTTTGTTACTTCAGTTGACATAGATGGCCAACGCTGGGAGAAAACAAAAAAAGCTTTTTATGGAATCAATGGATAATTCCGGTCTTTCTCTACAGCAGAACATTAGAGAAGCTTATCAGAGATGGACAGACATATCGAAGTCGAAACACCCCCTGCCACGCGCCAATGGCGGTTTTCTGTTTGAATTTACAAATAAAAACTCAAGAACTCTAATAATACATAGCATCATTCGCAAGAAACCTTCGATAAGTTATTTATTTATATATTAGCGAACAGTGATGCCAATTTTATATTGTTTCCAAACAATTAAATATCACAAGTTAACAGCCTTATGCAGTAGAAACAAATCCGCACCATTGACTCAAAGAAATAATTACAAAGTACAAATTAAATACAGAATTATTAAGATTAAGGTTGATTTATACACGTCAATATTTACGTCAAAGACAATGATAAACAAATTTATTTGTCAGAGGGTGACGTTGATTCCCTGAATTAGAAAGTTATTATGAGTCCACTTGAATTTCCACGATTCCTTATGTTTTATATTTATCGAAACATGCATTTGAGGCAGTTTTAACTCCTGTAAGAAATACGACATTTATTTACCTGACGTCACCTAAACTCCATGTAAGACGTAATGAGACAATGCAAAAGACATCAAAAAGGCTATTAAACGTCCTTTATGGTTAATCAAACTGCACCCGACTCGAATACACAAGAAACGCTCATTGTGTTAAGCATTCGATACATAAATATTGATAGCCCAGGGACAGCTGCGCCCCGTGGCGGTCGCATCGGCGGATTTTGAGGGATGCGAAAATCAATCTGAGGTAGTTTATTTGTCCTCTGCTTTGGTCCAGCAGATTCTGTGGAAATCCAATCTGAGAGAGTCGCACCTGATCACTTTCATCTGTTTTAAGTCCTTCGACAAGAACAAGCGTCGAATCGAATTTAACCTCAACTCGGATTCCAACCGCACTTTCCAGCGAAGGCATTTATAATGTTCCTCACATTGTTCTGATTGGGGTTTCTTCGCCTGCTGACGGGGTTACAGAATAGAATGAGGTGTTTTCATATGTTATTCCACAATACAATTTGTCAGGATATTGCATTCAATTGAGCATAGTACTATTGGTGTCAAAAGCTTTAAAACAATAATTTAAGAAGAAAGAAACAAAAAACAGAATTTGCACAATATTTATTGTATGTTCGGTTTTTCTTCTTCGCTACGATCGCAAGATACGGTTTAAAATGTTCAATTAGTTCGACCTGAGGAAACTTGCATTCCTTAAAGAAAGAGCTAAATCACTGTCACCAAACAGAAGACGAATTTCAATGAAATATAAGGACTTTCAATACCGTGCAGGTAAGTGGAAATTTTAGCGTAGTGTATGGTAGCAAACCGGTGAGAATTGCAGTAGTGATTAGTCTAAGAGACAATCGTTTACTAACAACAATAACTATTTTTTTCCTGGCGGACAACATTCGCAACGCTACGTTCAAAAGATTGCAGATGGAATTCGGAGGAAAGTCGATTGAGCAATTGACCTTTAACGGCATGAAAATACGAACAGTTTACATTAATTTTCGAATCGAGTCTGTTTACGAAGGGAATACCGGTTGGCCGAATACATGGCGCCTCCGCCTACGGGACCCAGGTTCAATGCCTGCTGGAGCCAGATACAGGTAGACGGAAGTAAGGCCGAAGAACTTCATCATAATCGTGAACATCTTCCGCTGTCATGAAAAAGCGTTGTTATGGTAACGTTGTTTATGGTAGAAGGGGTAGAATAATAGCAATATGGTCAGAGGAAGTATTCAAACAGCACTCCAATTGAAAGAAAACTAGGGAAATTCTTATTCTGGGCTATTTTACTGAACTGGTTTGAAACGTGGACCATAAGTAAGGATGACGTTAAAAGGGATGAAGATGGGTTTGGGATGGGGTTGGGGTTGATAGAAAAACAGACGAAAAATCAAAAGGACTAGTATAGAAAACTGTGTGAAACATTTCGAAAAGAGCAATCAACTCAGCCCGTTAAAAGAGCCGTTTGCAGGTGTCGGGCGGGGCACTGCTGGCACAAAAGGGAGAGGTTGAGTCGAAAAATAAAGGAAGTTGCCGGCGCGCTGAGGGAAACTTTAATTAGCAGAATTAATATTTCCTTCTCTAGTTCCCGGTCGAGAATGCTTTGGTTGATATTTGGATTTATTGCTATTACAGCAGTCTCCTTTTCCTGATAGCATCAGGAATAACAATCAGGTAGCCTATTATCAAGTTTGATGTTTTCACACCCCATGCCATACGCCATACACCGGCATGCGTGGTACTAATGTAAATGTAATTATGGCGCAACAATTATAGTCACTATAATAAAGCATTCGTTAACTTACTAATCTCATGCGAAGCATTATTGACGGATATAACGAATACTCCATAGAAAGCGCCAAATAACTGCGCAATGAGTGACTTAAGTTCTCCATAAATGCACTATAATTAGCTTTCTTGCTACGTCTGTCATTGTGTTATGTCCACGCAATCGCAATACCGATTATTGCGCCCTCGTTTGCTTGTAATATTAATGATTCGACTTCATTCGAGCGAGATTGAGACTAACAAGTCCCTTTTTACATGCAACCCTTCGTCATTTGAAGTTTAGAAAAGATTGCTCGGAAAAAGTGCAAAGAAAAAACAATTTTGTGGGTTTGAAAACATAAGCTTGCACTTAGGAAAAATAAATTACCAACTGATAGTTACTAAGGAAAAGTCAGGTTAAATCACATCTGAAAAACGAAAAAAAATATACAGATACTTATTTCATAAACATAACAACCAGAAATGAATTTTCATAAAAATCAGGAAAGAATGTTATGATATAAAAATGGTTCCAAAACAGGTAAGTTTCGAGATAGCAATAAAAGTTGTAAATGCGAAGATAAGAAAAGTTAAATAAACATAAAATTTGAACATAAAATTTAGTTCACGACTTGACCTTTTGACAGACCTGACTTTGGATCAAGTCGAGCGTACATCTGAGCAGTTCTGAAGGAAGGGCTAATTGCCTCTGCTACCTGTCAGCTTCACATTCTCTCTCATTTGCACATCCTCTCCTTTCAATTTTTCCTTCATTTCTTCATTCCGGCCCAAGATTCACCCCCAAGGTGAGAAGGGGGATCTAACGGGGGCGTTGAATGGAGAACTGCTCTTGGCACCCGAGGGGGCGGCCTCTCGAGACCCCGGAGCTCAATAATACGGCAGCAGGTGCAAGGGAGAGGTGTCAGAGGCAGCGCACCACCTAATAAATGAGGTAATTTCCACACTTGCACGGAAGGACTTCCTACCCTCCGCCCACGCCTTACTAAAACACAACACAGCGCCGTTAAGCGCGCAGATGAGAAGACGATCCCACCTGGAGTAATTATTAAGAAAAATAACATATTTAAAACAAATCCTCCACTTCGAACTCAACGGGAAACATTTCTTAGAGAGTTGAGAATTGGATGAAGATTTTTTGTTTAAACAACACGAGTTTTCCACGAGAATTTTTACGATGTATTCATATTTTTGGAATTTTTCAAATTGTTCTTAATAACGAGTCCGATTAGGAGCCGCGCATAATACATTGTAAACAATGCTTTTCCTACATAAGAATGGCTGAATCAACAGCAATCATTAACTACTCACACCGATTTTCACTACTTTTAGCTCTCTAAATCCAAAACAAATCAGTGCCGCCAATTGTATGTAGGTTTGTTGTAAGAATGACGCTATGAAGGGAGAGAAAATGACGAAGCGCTCTATGATAATAGGTTTTTCAGTGAAAGCAAAACCTCGAGCAATAGACGACTAAAGAACACATTTGCCGCTTTTTTTTAAAAGCGTTGCTTCCCAAATTTCCCATTGAAATGCTTCCAAATCGAACGGATTATTTGGCCGAAAATGAATGGCGAAATCTTTGAACCAAATTATTCGAAAGCCGCAACAGCGGAAGTGACGTAGATAATAAGAGGGCGAGTGAGGAAGAGAATGATTCGGAGAAGGCGAATCGACGAAAACAATGGAAGAGAAATGAAAAACGAGGGAAGATAAGGCGAAGGTGTAAAGGTCAATGCGAAAGAATGGAGTGGAAGAGGCAGATAAGCAAGAGGTGAATTTGGTGCGAGGGGAAGGCTCCAGAATACACCGCTTTCAAACTACAGACCAAAGGGTATTGTCGTGGTCATTGTTATCTAGCGGTGGTAAGTATTGAGAAATACAAGAGCATGCAACAGTAGCAATGCGGCGAACAACAATCTGTCTTCTTAGCGATCATTTCTCGTGATTCGGGAAAAAGGAAATCCCGAGAAGAGGCGAGAAATGAAACGTAAAAAATGAGGATTCGCCATTGAGGAGGATCGGCATTGCCATTGCTTCGAAACCGAGCGCAGATTTCTTTAAAGAGACGGCTGAGAAACAATTATGTTCAGCGAATGCCAGGACTTGGGATCAATGCGTAGCCGTCAGATCGTTGAGTCCTCATACCCTTCACTACGAACTGCTTAAAAGAGGGAATGAGGCTTGGAAAATGAGGAATATATCCAAGCGGTAATTGAAATCGACTCCCTCGCTTCTCTATCCTGGGTCTTTTAGATGGCAATGAATCCGATAACTATTAATTCAGTTAGCTTCCCTATTTCCCACGATGGACTTCAGTGGGAATCGAATCGAGGACCTTCTTTACTGAACTTGGTAGGTCCTTTTTGGTGATCAGATATTAATTATTTGCTAGTATATATAATAAGTTTATTTCACTTTCATAAAATATACATACAAGGAAAAAACTAAAAGAAACAAGTGGTGACATTTAGGCATTCCAGATGAAAGCATTTTATGGACTGCCATCACTTTCAGTAAAAAGGGACGTGTTTTCCGGCAAATATGTTAAATAAAAAAGATTTTTATGGAAATTGCTTAGAATCGCGGAATATATACAAACAAACTATAGTGCGAAAATAGAGTAAAAATGAATAAAGTAAAAGGAAAGAAGGAATACAATTACCTTAAATAAACTGTCGTTTTGAAAAAATAGCCATTCACTCATTATACAAATAAATACTCTTTAATTGGGTGAAGAAGAAATATTGTTTGGGAGTAAGAACAAATTATGTGCTATATATGAATAAAATTGCCGATGTACCTGTATCTTGGGTTTCGGAGTTATAGAAGAAAAACTTCTTCTTAAATTATAAACAAGCAAACAAGACTTATTTGCCCACCAAATTCAAACGAACCACGATTTTCACAATTGAAATGTTCACGAGTGATAAATTTTGACCGAATTTTTACACCTAGCCACTGATTCATTTACGTAAAGTCTGAATCTGATGAATGAAACAGGTAAGTTCCAGTTCAAATACAGAAAGAACTCCCCTCCACTGTACATTTTAAATGGCTGTATATTTTCTAAATCCTTTTTCTTATTCCGAGCACAATTTTTTGCTTAGCGCAATTAATTCTGTTTGTGTGCGTCCGCATCTGTACAATTTCTTGCTAGTGCGAAATATAGGCACGCCAATATCGCAGCGATGTTGAAATTCCACCGATGAAAAGACCGAACCCAAAGCCCTTAAAATTGATACTTCTTCTCAAATAATAACCGAAAGAATGTGAAACCCATCGCTACACTAAGATACGATATCTTTGCTAAAATTTTCCCGCAGACTTTCCAGTTAATCCCTGCATAATGATCCCCTTAATTGTTCTTTTACGGTGGTAACATTTTTCTCGAGGATTACCACGAGGGAAGCACAAAAACCCCGCTACATTTCCTTGGGTTGCATCAGGGGATAAAAATTAAATTCATTAATATGGTCCGGAAACGTGCTTTAGTCCCCACACTTAATTTCGTTATATATCCGCCACAGATAAGCTAAGGAGCGCTTATCCATTTTAGGGATATTCCGAGGAAAAGAACGGCCTCGTTATCGACTGCTCTCGCAACCGGAGCCGTTCCAATTACTCGTATATATTTTCTCTGCAGATTAAATCTCTGTTGCGTCCAAGACTGGCAATAAGAAAAGGATTCGCAGCGGAGGTGCGAATGAAAATAAATTAATGTGATCGGTGAGGACATTTTTTTAAGGGAAAAGCCAATTCACCGCTATTCTTCATTTTTTCGAACGAACGGAAATATCCGGTTGAAAAATAAGACCTTTTTACATTCTTCAACTTTTGAGATGATATATAATGGATGATTTAGGAGGGCAATCAATTTACGAAAAGGGATTAAGACAATTAAAGCACATGAGAATGGCTATGTTATGTATCCGTAGGGAACTAACGAATTAGCCTGGGATTATTCTCAAATAATTCTACTGAACTACCGAAGATATTTTACGCTCTTTTCCTTCCAGAAATTACAGCGAAATACTCAAAAGAGTATTGCGAATTTTCCGATTCAGTTACGAATGAGAAAACAAAAGTGGTAAGACCAAAAACGACACACAAATCGCCGTCTCTTCCCTCCTTTTCTGTCGCCACATCTTTTCATACATTCCAAACAAGTAGCCGACACAGCCAAGTTGGTAACGCATTCGTCTTTGAGGAAAGCGGTCCTGGGTTCAGTTCCCGGTGGGAGCCCACACTTACCGCTACTAAGTTTCGTAAGGGACTCTCTCCGATGCTCAATTGTGACCAACAAGAACTGGTAGAATGGGAGTGGTGCAGTGGACTAAAATAAAAGAGAAGTGAAAATTGAAGGAAAAAGATCTTTCTTTACGTGAAAGTTGTTTCGAATCCAGATTTGAATGCTTTTGATGAGTCTATTGACAAGAAATTGCACGTAATCTTCAGGGAATACTTCGATCTCAGATTCTTAATCTGAGAAATGCCAATAGTATCCGTTGTGCGGCTTAAATGACACCCACAGCACCAGTCTGCACTTACTCTACCGTCTGTGATATAGTCTGTCTGAAGCAGTAGCAGTCTTAAGTCTATCGAAAGCGAAGACAAAAACAGTTTCGCATTTGCGCAGTTATCTGGACTGAGAAGGCCTCTTGGCTAAGAAGCAAGGAAACCATATAGAATCACCGTGAATACACATTGATATCTCGCATTTCAGGTTCACTGAGAGGTCGCTTCACCTCACGTGACCTTCGTGTGGCGAGAAATTTTCTCAAACATCGCATATTTTCGCTCTTTCCTCCGTAGATCTCCATTTTGCATTCAAAGCAATTTCACATCTTTTACGAAAACATTCACTAAGTTTTTCTCTAAATAATACGAAATGTTTCTTCAAGGCGATTGAAGAAATAGATAAAGAAAGAAGCAATTTGGGAAATAAAACTCTACGTGAAAATGTGAGGTTGATAATGAGTAGTATGTTCGTTGATGTATTTACATTTCACTTTTGTTTCCTATTTTTACTTTATGTTCAAGTCACAGGGATCTAAGAACACACGATAGTACTAAAATATTTATATTTTGATAGCTATAGAAATTCCGTTCCCTTCAATAATATCAGCTGTTTCTTTCATAAATTTCACATATATTTGAGTACTTTTCGATCCGCGAAACCTTCATTCCAACTTCGCCGAACTCTTTCTGAAACCTTTCGAACTTATGTCAGAAGAAAAGCTCATCTGATGTTTTGATGTGACACACTGCTACAAAGTTGATTAAAATACAGGAACCTGCCTTTCAGAACTGAATCTACACGCCTCCATTTATTCGAGAGTACATTCGAAACTTCAGTGTTTCTCCGTGAAATTCTCAGTTTCTTTTGAAAACAAAAATGTTAATTCAACTGTGGATTCATATCGATCACGAGTGTTTGCGATTAAGTTTTGGAGGAATAAATGGTTAGAAACTTCATATATCATAAATATAAGCTGACGCAGAATATTTAAACGCAGTCGATCAAGCAAATAATTTGCCGATAGCAAAAGCACGTTCCGTGGATATTTTTTTACGATGTACTTTCTTGTAACCCGACGGAATTCCCCGGGTAAAGCTCTTGAAAATGGGACAGTCCCGTATTTTGCCGTCAAGGCGACCTTTACAACCGACTGTAGCTTTTCAATCAAACTGGATGAATACGATGACGCCTCGATTCCCAGCCATTGCAAATCATCTTTCGAGGACCAGAGATCAAAGGTCGACTAAGAAATTACGCAAAAGTGATCTTAGAAGTAAAACTATTGGTTATAACAGGTAATAGAACCGCAGAGTTCCCTCAAATATCACACGCAGCATCTGCAGCCTTAACCTGCTAACTCCCAAGTTCTGAAAGTCTTGATTAACGCAATAGGAATGGCTTAGCACGGCACAAACTCGTATGTTGATACTAACATAATTTATATATTGAACAGTCGAAGGCTTCGATTAGCCGGTGTTCGTCGGTTGGCGTCATTTTAATCCCGGAATGTTGCCGTCTTTCGGGCGCGGGCGTCATCCCACCGCATATCTGAGATTTCGGGAATCGGAATAAAAGCTAACGAGGGTCCTCTTTGGTGATTTAAAAGGGCGGCTGCACCCACCGGTACTGATTTACGAGCAATCCCTTCTCACCTTGGGCTAACCTCACGCTCAACCGGTTCGCAGGGCACGCGCCAGACTTAAAAAAGCGCCTCTTCACAATGGAAATCCCTTTTTCTTCTCCCCTGCACACGCACGCACGATTGATGCTCCGATTCGATGCACGACGAAGTTAAATAAGCAGACGACAATCGGGACCGGATCGCATCCATTGTGCCCTCTCCCCTTTTGGGCCCCTTTTGTGCCCCCCTTTGTGCCCCACCTTTAACGTCCCCTCGCCGGATGGCAGTTGGGTGAGAGGCAACTTAGGATGACTCACATTATTCCGTTAATTCCGGATACATCGCTTCTCCGATGAAGTTTCGCTACATTTAAGTTTCGCTCCGCAACGGATAAATGCACTCGCAAACGACATGAGAAACGAGTCGAGGACTGCAAATGGTTTCGACCTTTCTTAGTTTGGGCGAAATAAGCCTGTGACTGACGTCTACAAATTTATTGCCATAAGTCATAATGCAAAACATGCGTAGTACAGGGGATATCGAATGAAATAAGAAAAAATTGTCTTTAGTCACATTCGGTGGCGATCTCAAATTGAATGAACGAATAAAAAGTTTAATTGCAATATAGGATTCTGCATTTTTCATACAAACACTGACGAAATCCGAGCAAGAAGTGAAGCAATCGTTGGGGCGCTCTTAAAATACGGAGAGTTCTTCCATTTGAGGAAGAGGCGTCTCTCATTGAACCAATGTGTTGTAATTATCATTTCAGATTTCCTCGTTGAAGATTACGAAAGGCTCGATAGCGACCGCTGTAAAAATCAGCCCGGGTCAGGGAGAACTAAGAACTACTCGTGATTCGAAGTATTTATGTGGTTTCTTGAAATAAGAATATACTGAACTGGGTATATGATAAAGATGTAAGTTGAAGAGGTTAAGTAGTATACATGAAAAAATGATAAACCGACATCAATATAACATGTGGATGAAGAAATTAGAAAATTTAGATGAACGAGTAAATAAGGAAGTGAAAAAATAATAGGAAATTCCGCTCTAAAAGAAAACTATACTTTATAAATTAATGTAAATATTAATTGACATTTGTCCTAGAATAGTGCATGTAATGCAACTAATGAAATCAGCGCAATAAGGCCAACTTGTTGATAGAGAAAGACGATGAATGCAAAGGAACACTTCTTTAGCGGATGCAATATTCTTCTGTTAGCATTTGTTGATAAATTACTAAAATATAAGGCATCTGAAGAAGGATAGTGAAACTTATTTTTTACGTCATGAATACGTTCTTTGTACCACGAAGGATTAGATTACAGTTTCATTTACTTGATTCAATATTCAGCAACCGGAGGTTGGAAATGGTTTAATTCCTTAAAATTATGAAATACAATCGCAGATTGTAATCGCATAACCATGAAACGATTAGCAAAAGCGAAATGCGTTGCAATTTACGTATTTTCGAATTCGAATGAAAAATCCACTTTGGCCTCGATTTCGGTTTTGCCTTTCAAACTGATCAATCGGTTGCTTATGTGGAATCTGCGACTTTTCCTGTCTTAAACGCGGCCTACAAACAAAAAACGGGCATTCATTTAATTCTGTCCCATCGTCGAATTTAAAATGAAATGGAAGTCACTCTCCTGGAGATAATTCAGAGATCGAATGTAATGTGCGAAGTGTTTGAAAAATCGCCATCCCAAGTGCGGCCTGAAATCCGGCCTCCCGACGAACGAGTTCGACCGCAGGAAAAAGTAGGCCGCTGTGTGGGCACAGGTACGGCGGCGGGAGAGTTGGCAACGTCCGGACGGCGGCTGGGGGCGTAAGGGAGAACGGAGGGGCGCAAGTGGAGGGGCGCTGGGTGATGGAAAAATAACAGGGAAGATGGATGGAGGGAAGAAAGGTGAGAGAGGCCGATAAAAGGAGCCCCGCCCCACTCAAGGAGCAAGATGGAGCGTGTTTTCCGAACAGGTCCCTCAATGCACCTTCAACACCCATCCTCGGTACACATTCACCGATTTATAGGCTTCGATAAAATCAATAACAACACGCGTAACTGAATGAAAGATTTGATTCTATCAATAGGGAAAAGTTTGTCTCGATTTGACTCTTATTGTATACTACATTAAATTTTAACGGATTATAAGAATGCGTGTCTAAAAGGAAGAGTTAATTGGACGATTGATGAATGGACTACGCTGCGACATTTAATCGGTTTGGACGAACGGAAGCAGAATGACTGCAACGGTGTTTGAGAGGAGAGTGTATGGTTCAAGAGGGAGAGTAAGTTCGAGGAATAACCACTTGATTGCACAACTGAAAAGAAGTGGGTAACTTTGCAAATTATATAATCGAAAGGAGGCAATGCGTCCGATCGGAATGAGTTAGTTTTCATGTTTTCTAGTCTTCCTAATAGATTTTCTATGCAAAAACATAGGTTTTTATCTCCAGCTTTAAGTTTAAGTGAACCGCTTTAGTTTCGAAGTAAATGTATTCTTTAAAGTTTTTCTACGACACTTGGTCCATTGTGCGCATGCGCAGAAGAGCCTCCTCTTCTTTCTAAAACCGAATTCAAGAAAACTTCATCCAGCACAATCTCTGTTCATCAATGAACTGTTTGCAACCGCAGACACTAAAAAAGAGAAATACGTAAATCAAACAAACTTCTCCCCTTTCTTTCTACACATGTCGAAACCAAAGCTCTAAATCTCTTCGAGTTGCATTTTTTCGACGTCCGTTCGCAAACATTTATCACGCGAGCTCTGTGATGCGGACGGGGATAGTCGAAAGTATATTTACCTGTACTTAAAAGATATGGCGCTTGACGATTGCCCCAAATTCAACGAATTCGAACATCATTAGCATTCTCCGTTCATTAGAAACGGCTAATGCCATTTTAAAGTGGACAAATGCCGTTATTTGGAATTATTTTGAAAGAAAATGTCCAAGTTCTCTTCCCTTTCTTTTCAAAATGAAATGATAACTTAAAGGCGAGACAGATAATTATCATCCGCCATTACATCTAGGATGGCTATAGAATACGTCCCCCTTTCCGCACAGTTCCTCACACAGTGACCAACGTCAGTACTTGTCATGAAATTTCCCAACGATGAACGGAATTTACAATCTTAACACTCATGAAGTGTTGAATGATTCATGAATCTTCACTTCCAAATACCAAAATAAAAAACGGAAATTTGCAATAATTTGTAAAGATTTCAGAGAACATTAAAAAGATTTAATAAAGATTACGTTTACATAACAATAATTAAATAAAGATTACATTTACATAATATGATGTACAAATCTATAATAATACAATTATAAAACAAAAGTTCAAAAAGAGCAAAGTGCAAAATAATACAATAAGGAATACTTATTGTACGTATGTCAGTCTTATGATACTATTATAAATCATTTTGCATAAAATAAATTATTTGTATGTGAAAACACTCCAATATTTTGAGAATTTAAATAAGAATTTTAAAAGAATTTTAAAGTTATGAAATATTACATTAAATGATCAAAATATTACATAATGTAAAGTAAAACGTCCCAATAATTTTATTCCGCAATAAATAAAATTATTGGGACGGTTGGGCGGTAAAAAGATGGGAGATTAAGAAAAGGTTGTCAACCGCTGATCCGCACACACATCCGCGCTCTTTCGGCGCTCTGCAGGGGTTTTAACCATTTATTCCGTCGACATCGGTGCTTAGAATAAACGAGTCGCAATATGTGTTGTTTTCTGATTTTACGCCAATTTTCTGAAGCTTAGAGGTGTCGAATTCACAAAAGCAAGTTCCCTCTGAAATATTTTAAGGTGATTTTCACAAAGGATTCCAAAAAGATTATAAAGGAAGAGGAATAATAAACAGGTTGAATGTGATGTTAAAGGGGTGTTGGTAGCGAAAAGAACGAAAAGGAATGTTTGAGAAGATGTGGATAATGAAATATGCAAGGACTAAAAAGTATGTGTGGGTAATAGCCACCCACATATACATATACTTACATACAAACTGGGTGTAGAGAATGTTATCCCACCGAATGAAGGAAACGAACGTCCGCTTTCATTTTGATGGGTTTTACAATTCGTGAATTCTTGAAATGCAGATTCCGCCGATCACTTCTTGATAAATATTTAATTAGTCTTTTGAAACAAGAGAGAGAAAAAAGTATCTTCTGTTTATTAACGCCTTTCTCTTGCGTATTATGATATGAAAGCTGCTGAGGTATGTGTTTTGGCATCCTTGCAATGCTTTAATGAATGCAATGGATAATATTTCGTGTGGTCATTGAAAACGTGAACTCATACCACTCTGGCCCACTCTTCTTCTTCTTCCCCAAGAAATAACGTTGATATTAAAGTTGCCGATGAGTCCCTGTACCATTCTATGGCACTGAATGTGACGTCAGATGAAGGCCTACCAGCCATTTTCCGATTTTCTTCATTCGGAGTTCCTCGTTGCCAAGCCACTTGACAATGTCTCTCTTCCAGCTGTCCAATAGTCTTCTTCTTGGCCTCTTCATAACTCTTAGTGTCTAGTTAATTAAAGACTTCTGCATTTCGTTTCCTGTCTCTTCTTGTGATTCCAAGCATACACTCTTCCATACTTCTTTGCGTTGTCTGGAGCCGCTGGGTTATCACTGCGTTAATCACCCAAGTTTCAATTCCGGACATTGGTCGAAGACTTTTCTCTTCAAGATCATTGGTTATCTTGACTTACGAATGAGTGAGTTCCTTCCGAAGGACCTCCAGCCAAGTTTAGTTCTTCTGTTCACTTCATTCATGTGCATTCTGAGTAAACATCCAGCGGCATTTTATCCAGTTCTATCGGTTCTTCACCTGCAAAAGAATTATACATTACCTTTGTTTTTGTATAGTTCATCCTGAGTCCTATCTTTTGCCCTGCTGAGTTTAGTACTTGAAGACCTGAAGTTAATCTTCTACGTTGGATATGAAGAGTACTATATCATCTGCAAAACGCAGGTGACTGATGTACTCCCCATTTTTCTTTACACCCTTCTCCAAGTCTAGGGTTTCAAAAACTTCTTCCAGAACTACTGTTAATAAGAATGATGATAAGCAATCACCTTGTCGAACTCCCTTTTCAATACAGGATTCACCTGCTTCTTTTTGCAGCATTTTCGAGGCTGTGGCATCCTTATATATGCTGCGCAAGAGTTGGATGTACTCAGCATCTATCTCTTGTTTCCCTAGAGATTCCAGAGTGGAGGAAGTATATTCGAAGCAGAGTACTAGTGGCATCTCGTTTCATTTGTCATTCATCATTGTGTGTGTATATAAATGCAAATGTATGTAAATAAAAATGCCATCATCTGATGAAACTACAAATCCCAAATTACCCTATTTGAAGTAGTACTTCGCATCTTTTCGTTTCCTCTTGTGACTTCGGTCAGAATAGAAAGCCACGATCAACACTGCGTCGTCTCGAAGCGAAACAGGGGATCTTTTGGGGGCGCTTTGGGGGGGATTGACAGGGGCAGAATAAATCGGATGATGGAGCGTAGTAATGGAGAAGGGAAGCTGAGCGGAAGAAAGGAGATCTTTTTCTTAGGCACTTTTCTTTTGCAGATAAAAATGGCTGCGACAAATTAATGAGAGGACGTTCGTTTTCCTTTTTCACAGTTTAACGACGTTTAGATAAAAGGCATTTGGGTAAGCTGCGACCGTCCATGCATCAAGCATTGCGATCAAAACTGTACTCAGGAATATTCACGGCGCAACATATAATCTAATAATTTTTGTCGAATGAACTCCTGGAAAATGGCATCTGCAAACAAAAAATCGAATTAGAAAAGCGAAAGACGGTACGTTTAAAGAAACCATTTTAGCGACACATGGGTGTGTTACCAATACACATGGTTACGTAGTAAGTCTTTAGGAAAAGTGACACACAAAATTAGGCTGGAAGAATTCGACGAATCAGCAGAGTCGATTTTTGAAGACGTAATACTCATTATGTGTCCAACGTGATGAATAATTCGTGCATTTATGGCGAAAAAATTTGGGGAATGGATAACAGGACGATTAATCACAAAAACCAATTTTTCTCTACGGATACCTCAAAGTAAAGAGGTATAAAACGAGATGATATGGCTAGTACTTAGGGCATTTAAACAGGGAAGTAGAGTCATGGTGCATGTCACACGCCAAAAGGCGGCTTGCAGGGTAAACATGTATATGTAGATGTAGAGCACCCCCTGCCTCGTACCACAAGATATATGTAAGAAGTATGCGAAGGCCTTGCAATTAATCGAAAGTGATACTTAAAATAATATAAAGATTGCATTAGTTTGCAATAAAGGCATGGGTTGGGTTGGCGAAGACCCTCAGGCGGCCATCGAAGCGAAGTGGGAAAAATAGGAGCGAAAATCGATGTGATAGAGAAACAAGGAGGGGCATCTTAAGGCTGGACCACTCCACAGGGGGTTATCGACACGCGCTACCTTTCAAAGAGAAGACCTTTTTATGCCCTCGACTTCATTCCAAAGTAACGGCCAACTATAGCAATCCATTTAATACTTTGGACCGTAATTCGAACGAATGCCTCAAAACAGGTGAATCGTTTACTGAGCAACACTTACAGCTTTTCATTGGCGAAGAATTAAAAGCATCAACGACGCTACACTCGACATAAGGAAGAAATATGACTTTTGCTTCTGATATAGAGGAGAGATAAACTACGAGGAAAGAGTTAAGGAACAGACAACCATCAATGGAGCGAGCTCATTGTTGTCTTAGGAGAGCCAAGCACCTGAAGTCGGTTATGATCTTTGGTGGGGAAGTCTTCATTCCACTTACAGAAAGACATGCCCGTCAAAGGGATGGCGAAGCTATCTTGTAAATAGTGCCGTATTTGGAATTAAAAGGATTAGTGTGCCAATGTGATGATAGAACATAGAGTCAAATGCTGATATTATCCTTAAGTGTACTTAAGCCAGTCCAATTAAGCTGATATTATCCGTTTAATTACGTCAACGATGGGAATAAGACTTAGTAATTAACGTAAATAATCGTTAATTGCCCTTGCAAATAAATATGATGCGCATGAATCTACTGTGGGATTCAGTTGTGAAGTGAAGAATGCATAACAAGGATAGTGAATACACCGTGCCGTTCTCTCGGGTACTTTTTGGGCACGCGCGTCATTATTATTATCATGATATATAAACCTTACAAGTAGAACAATATTCAGGTGGCAAAGATTCAACATACACCCCTATTAAAACACCATCATAAAACAATGCTTGAGCGTGATTTGGAGACAAACTTCGATGTGATCGTAGAAAGAAGGAAATTCAGCGATTGCTTAACGGAGCGACTTCTGCATGGCAACAGAGACACGGCCACCAAAATTGCGATATTCTACTGCACTCCGATACATGGATATTTTTCACGAAAAGAAGCGTTTGTTTCGAGCAAAGGTATTCCTCTTGGCGCAGCAATGGCGACTGACACATTTCCTCTTATTCATTCACGACTAGCTCCATTTATTACCTTTGCTTCGCTGCGGAGGCGAAGGATCTTCCATCCATCATATCCCCATTGTTCCCCCTCTTTCACGGCCACTAGCCAATCGACTTACCCATCTTCCGCTCTTACCTGCACCCCTCTGCCCTTCTGACTCATCAACTTTTACACCGAAAGGCATTCCCTTATGTTCTTATCATTTCTTAAGTTCTATTCCTTTGGTTGATACCATTACACACAGTCCTTCCGACATTCGTGATTCTAGCACGCTCACTCACTGACAGCCCCAAAGCTGATTGCATACCAAACTTCATTAACATAAGCTACCGAAAGCTCTGGAGAGGCAATGAGGCATACTAGGCAAGATGAGGAGTGAGGCACTTCGCTCTTGCTTTCCTCTACGAGTAACACTTTTCTTAACATTCAAAAAGATGAGACAAATACAAAGACATTATTCAGTATCATTCATAACTCAGTAGCCTTCATATCATCACAGCCATGAATAAGACTGAGACAAAAGTATATAAAAGATACATTTTCCTGTACACCGTACCAAACGACAAATGATAAATCAAGATAAAGGAGCAAGACTGTATCCGATCTACAGTTGAGATAATCGTAATATTAAATACATTTCTCTTAACTTAAATATTTTCTTCTTTCCCTCCCCTTCGTATTTGCTACCTACAATTCTTATCATAACTTTTAAATGATCCTAAATCCTCAATACCGTCTTAAGGGATAACTCGGATTCGACAATCGCATGATTCTTCAGGGCTGTTTGGAGCAGCGAAATTCTATAAAATTTCCGTATAAAAAGAAAATTCTCGAAATTGAGAACGAAATCGATTAGAAACGACAAATTAGTGTTCAACGTCATGTTGAACACCGAACAACTGTTGTTCCCTAACTTTCTTTAGGGAATACTTAGCGCTAGTTCGATTATTCCATTTAATTTAGTTTTTCCATAGATTTAAAGCGACGGCTATTAGGAACCTTATATACATTTCCTTAGGAATTTTTTATTTATCAGGAGTCGAACAGGGAACCATTAGTAAGTAAAGGTAGCAACCCCTCTCCTCTCAATATTTGACCCACCCATATCCTCAGTCTTCGTTTAATTATTTCGACTAACAACATCTCCTCACCGACCAACTCTGTGTTAGTTTTTCTATCGACCCAACTCACCCTTTCCATTCTACGCTATACCCACATCTCCAAGGCCTCTAATCTTTCGAAGTCCTCCTTTCGGAAGGTCCACGTTTCACACCCATATCGTGATTCCTTTATCAACACCTCTAGTAATCAGTTCCCTGTCTACCTGTCCTAGTTATTCACCATCTATACTGATTGTTAACTTCACTGAAACTACGAGCTTCGAAAGTATTACCGATCTCTAATATTGGAAGAATATTTTCTCGTTTAGCCGGTTAATCGGTTCCATGGCGCAGAAATATCTGAAATCGCAGGTTTTTAAATTTACGGGAGGGAGTGTTGTGAATTCCCTAAAACGGTATAACAGTACTAGTAACTCCGTGTATATTTCCATAATTGTTTTATTTGTCTGAATTGACTTCCTTTTCATCTCTATTCGTGCATGAGTCGTTTGAATGTATCTAAAAGAGAAACGGTCGCACTGCGTACTTTGAAAGTACAAGTTCGTCCCTTGTTTTAATCACTCCAAAGCTGATCGGACTAAGAAACAAAAGAAGTCGTTTGTCGCAAATGCGCATTATGCAGATGCCCTCTCACCTTTGTGAGGAAGCGATCATTAGCTCTGAGAAGGTCGTTAATGGCGGCGATCGTAAAATGAAACGGAGGAGAGTTTTAACTGTTTTTCGCCTGATTAGAAGATAAATTATAGAGGGGTCATTTACCTTTGTTTCATTCCAGATCACCTGATTGCTAAAAATGGGAAAAATAACAAAAACTAGATTCGAGTATACGGAAGGTGAAGAAATAGGCTCTACTGTGCGATCCGATGATTTAACCAATTCCGTCGACAGGAGTTCTTTTGCAGCCGCTGTTATTCGCATTCACACACGAGGATGTGGTGACCAGTTATATTCTATCGTACCGTGGGAGCCAATTGTTTTTGGAAAAAATCGCTAAATTCAGAGAAAATATTGCTAAAATAGTTAAAAATATTATCGATTGATTTTACTTTTGAGATTATCACCGATCAGATATTTAAAAAGTTACAGATAAAGATTTCTGATGACAAGATTTCAAGTAAAATGAATAAGAACACCAAGTTTTCTTTCCTTTCTGTGAAATGGTTTTCCACGAAGTAACGCATAAGCAAATTGATGGAATTCTTCTTATTTAGAGTCGGTGTCGAAACGAAGTCGATAACAATGTTTTAAAATGGTATGGAGAAATTAAATTAAGAATGGGTGTATTCATTCATTCACTCTGGGTGTAAATACGAAAGAGAGCTGATTAGCCATCGCAGCAACAGAAATATTGAATAAAAATGCAATAGTTTAGAGAAGTCGAAGTTGTTTCATAGAATGAGATTTGGGATCAAAGTTATTTGCCAGCGCCGATACAAATGAAGGCATTCGAAGAGCAGACAAATGAATCACTTCATTGTGTTCCCTGAATAAGGAATGCGAGATACACTTTGACCCCACCCCTCTCTCCATCATCATCCATTACTTGAGTTCCCCCAAATTCATAGGCCTAAGATGAGAATTGTATGCCTCGGCAATTATTTTCGTGGGCAAGTTAAAGAAGGCCAGGAGAAGTTTTTAGGGAGACTGAAATTGCTCGAAATCCAGCGGCAACACTTCAACAGATTCCGAAAGGAGATTCGACCGCCGCAGGCAAACTGATTATGAGGTTTACGTACTGACTTCATGTTTACGTACTTAGGATATATTAACATCCAATCATAAATCACATACTTTAAATATAAATCGCAGCAAAGCTAAAATATACCTGAATATTACTTATTGCGAATAGAGTGAAACCTTGGATTGCGAGCATAATTTATTCCGGAAACGTGCATCCGAAGCACTCGCATATCAAAGCGATTTCCCAATAAGAAATAATGGAAACTCAGACGATTCGTTCCAAAAGCTAAAAATATTCATATGCTTAAGAATGATGATTACTTGTCGTATGGAGGTAGTGACCATGTGACCCCCGGCAGCCAAAACAGCGTACACATACTCCATATATTGCGAGACGCCGCTCGTATATCAAAAGGTATTAAAAATGTTTGCTCGTCTTGCAAAACACTCGCAAACCGAGGTTTGACTGTACTTGATGAAATTTCAGTCATAAATAATTGCAAATAGTCAGTACCAAGGTTATTATTTATCGTATAATATAACTATAATTAAATATGCCTTATTTACACATATGATCATGGAAAACATTTTCTTTATTCAAGCAAGGTTTTTCAGGCTTCCCGGCAGGTCTTGACGCTACCGTAACAGCCTCCGGGGTCCCCATGGTGCCCGCCGTACATCTCCTACTCATCTTAATTTTCGTTATCTGCAAACTCACAAGTTCGACCGTTTTGCTAATTGTTAATAAATCCCTTTACGAGTTTGTGAAGGTTTCCGAGGCTTATTTCGGCACACCATTTCAGTTTTCGATTATTCGGTAAAGGAAGCAGAATTTACTTATATTGGAGTTATGTTTAATACATAAAGAAAAAAAGCAACTCATCCTCTGTAAGATTGTGAGTTTTAAAAACAGAAGAACTTCAAGGGTTCTCAAAACTTACATCAAAAAGGATTGAAATATATCTTTCTTATAATTCGATTTATAGAAATATGCTTTCGGCGAAACATCTCCTGGGTAAACCGACTACAGATTTGTTAAACGTCTGGAAAACTAATGAACCGCCCAGGGCATTGAACAAAGTCACCAACCAAGGCTTTCAAAACGAGAACAATTTTATTGATGGCAAAATAAAATTGACACTTGGAGGTTATTTTCAGCAATGATGTGAGTAAGATTCGGGAAAGCCCGGAAGAGGTGTAACTAATTAGAGATATAAATATATTTAATATAGATATAATAGATATATAGATAATATAGATATAATTAAATAGAGAGTAACTAATTCACCAACTAAGACCGAGGAAAAGACAGCGAGAGAAAGAAAAAGACATTTTTAAATTCATTTCTATTAATTAAATGAGAAATTGTCAATTCGGTGACATTTCTCTTTTTAGCAAATTTGGCTTAGTATTATAATGTAGACTTAAAATGGACTTACACTAAGGTTCACCTTACAGCCCAATATTATACTGTTTTGTTTAAGTGAAAATCATAGACAATCCCCTATGTGGATGGATTAGCATGAAGATTAACTCTAATCTTCACTTTAACTCCAACTAAACAGTATAATACCGGACCCAAAAGTGAATTTTAGTTAAAGTCCATTTTAAGTATAATTTAAAGACCGGGTCTTAGATTGCTTTTAAGGGTATTTTGCTTCTTAAGAGATATTTTCCTCTGAGCGGAAATACTTACACCCTCCCTATTTAATACTCGATTCATGTAATGTCTGAATGATACACAAATTACAGAAGCGAATATATTTATTATTATTGCATATGTTGTAAGTAGACAAAAGTCAGGGGACAACATTGTCATCATCACATACATAAGACTACATTCGTATACTATTACATTACAATTTTACACACACACACACACAATGCTGCATGGAGAAACAGAGGAATTCCGGACTGATAAGGGAGTGAGATAAGGCGACTGCCTTTTACCAATTCTTTTTACAGCCGTTCTTGAAGAAGTCTTTAAAGCCTTAGACTGGGAGGAAAGAGGCCTATGGATCAATGGAGATCATATCAGTCATTTGCGTTTCGCAGATGATATAGTACTCTTCGCATCCAACGGTGAAGATCTAGCATCAAGACAAGACTTCAAAAACTGAACGCGGCTGGGAAGAAAATAGGACTCAGGATAAACTTATCAAAAACTAAGGTAATGTATAATTCTTTTGCAGCACAAGTACCAATCCTACTACAAGAGGTACCCCTTGATGTTTGTTCAGAATACACTTACCTGGGACAACTGGTTACGACAGGAGAGAAAAACAGGATCAATGAAGTGAATCGAAGAATAAAACTAGGATGGAAGGAACAACCATATTCTGAAGTCAAAAATGCCAATGGTCTTGAAGAGAAAGGTCTTCAACCAATGCATTCTATCAGTTTTGACATATGGAAGTGAAACATGAGTGTTAAATGCAGCAATAACCCAGAGACTTCAGACTACACAAAGAAGTATGGAACGATGTATGCTTGGAATCACAAGAAGAGACAGGAAACGCAACATCTGGGTTAGGAAGATAACAGGAGTGACAGACATCATAGATAAGGTAAGATCACTGAAATGGATGTGGGCAGGCCATGTTCACAGAAGAAAAGACAACCGATGGACATCAGCACTTCTGAACTGGATACCAAGACATGTGAAGAGACCAAGAAGAAGACCAAGGGACCGATGGAACAGAGACATTATTCAGTATTTAGGGGTAACATGGCAACGAGAGGCTCAGAATAGAGAGAATACCTAGACATATTCTATAAACATATATCATATATATATATAAAGCAAATGTCAGTCCCCTTATTTATCTCAGAACGGCTTGACTTAGAGATCTGAAACAAACTGCATTGTGTTTCTACGATGCTAAAACCCCCAGAAAACTATTCTCATCTCTGTAAAGGCCCGGGTTCGAACCCAGGAGCACAAAATACGTTTCCATGAGAGATGTACGTAAATTACGTTTTCATGACTTGCAGAGGTCGTATCTTTCACAAAATTAAATTAAAAACAATAATCCTAAGAAATTGTGACAAATATCACAAGAAAGGAAAATAATCATAGAATCTTATTTTTGTCGTGAATCATTCAGATAAATTCGAAATTGCGAGAACTTTGATGAAATAGACGTAAATTTCGTAACATTTTTCGGAAATAAACAAACCTTTGACGACCATGGTAATTATTGAACATTGAATTCATGAGTTTCCCCATATAAATGCACGGGGATAATCAGTTAGTGTACTTTTCCATAAGAAATGTACGTAAAATAGGTTTTAGTTACCTGCAGAGGTGGTTTCCTTTACAAAATTAAATTAGAAACAACGTTCCTACGAAATCAAGAGAAGTGTCAAAAGAAAGGAAAATGATCATAGATTCTTATTTTAGTCGTGAAATATTGATATAGATCCGAACTTTCAGAGATTTTGATAATACACACGGAAATTTCGTAAAATATTTGGGAAATAAACAACCCATCCCTTTGACGACTAAGGCCATAGTTGAATGTTGATTTCATGAAATATTCCATATAAGTGTTCCAATACTAATTATATTAATTAATACTACGTGTAACCTCCCACATGGAAGGCATGCTTCAATACTTTGTATTAATGTCAGCCAATAATAGTGACCTTAATATACCAAGTGACAGGGTTCAGGCGTTGTTTAATTATTTGCTCAGTTTAAAACATATTTATTGTTTTAATAATATTATTACGTTTCTCTTAAAACTAATTCTATTCTTTGGGAAGGGAATATGTAAATTACAAAAGCGTATATATGCTTGTACACTTTCAATTACTTTCTTATGGTTTATTTCCCGAGTTACGCTCACCCTAGCTGTTTGCAGGGCATCTAGCGACATTTTCGAAAGTGAGATAGCATCTGTCTAAGTGCAGCCGATCTTCGCGTTAATTCCTTGAGAATGCGGTTGTTAATATGAATTCAAAAAGAAACAAAACTGAAATGTGACTAATTCACTCTGAGATTAGGCTAAGGAGCTTCGATTTACATTTTATTTGAATAAGAATGGCTAATGAGATTTTGAATCGTACCTTAGCACATCGTCGGGGGGGAAAGTTAATGAGCGGTGAGGCAAAAACGCGCCTCCCAGCGGGAGAAAAGAGAAGCTCTTTCCGGAGGATAGATGAGATAACCAAGTAGACGCATACATTCATTTGTTTCTCCTTTTTATCGAAGACATCAACACATTGCAGAGATGGTTTCCATTAGGACGGATTTTAATGAAAATGAAACCTTAAAGGAATAGGTACGTTTTATCGAACTGTTTCCTGCAGTTGCGATTCCATTGAGAGTTAAGCCGAGTTCTTATTCTCATGGTTGCAGTTGGTTTACGTATATTTCGCACCATCAACGTCTTCAATCAAAGTTATAAAATGAAAAAAAAACAATAAAATCATTTAAAGGAGAGAGCTGCAGTGGCTTACGCAGGGAAGATCCGGGATCGAGTCCCACTCACGTCACTTTCCTTGAGCAATGCTGGCGCTGAATTAATCATTGCTCTCTTTTGCAAATGAGAAAAATATTCGATGTCAGTACCTCTCTATAAGAAATGCACTGCAGGTATTTTCAAAAACAGTTACACACACTTCCCGATTAAAAGGAAATGTGAAATTATAGGATTCGGGAATAGCCTTATTATTATCATTAAAAAGTGTCGTTACTTTAAACTTAAGTCTCCCGGGTTTGACTCCGGACAACTCGAAAATATTCCCATAAGAAATACTACCAAAGTTTACTTTTATGTTTGGCGGGGGTTTATTTATTTCACCCTTACGGCGAGGCCTCTCTTACACCTGACCTCTGAGTCATTGATATAAAAAATTACTCAAATTAAGTCACAAAGTCAAATTAACATACAACTAACATCTATGGTAAATTAATACAAATCTAAAAGTTCTAATATTATATAATAGTATATAATATTAGGACTTAGGGTTTATTTCTTCTGCTGAAGAAATGGTGTTAAAAATAAGCATCAAAAGAAGTGAAATTGATTAAAGATGATTATTATGTCGTGGAATACTGCACAAATGATAAAGAAATAAAACAAAATCATTCTCTTGATTACTGTGTATTATCTTTGTTTTAAATGTTATTTTTAATTTTAATGGTAAATAGCGTTGTAAAATAAGATACGAAGTTAGGAGAAAGAGATGCTTACTCGGGTCAATAAAGGGTCAAATCATGATAAAGTGTACATTAAATGCAGATCTAAGGCAGTCTAGAACTCAGAGTACAAGCGATGTAAATCATAAGCTTTCTCGTAATTTTATTAATGTGTCTCAAAGCATTTTTCCCATGATTCCGCAGTGCGTTTCTTACGACGTCAGAGGAATAAATAGAGAGCCGGGGAAGAAGCCCTTGAAAGAGGCGACGCTTGGTTGGCCACAAGGGGTGCGTATCTGCTTTCTGGGTCCAAGCACTCACCTGAAGGGAAAACATAAATTAGGCACATAATGCATGCATGCGTGCACACACAGACGCAAAATGTAATGGAAACCGACGCCAACATCAACGCTCTTTTTTCTCACGACATCTATTGCACGTTTTATTCATTTATATGGGGATTATTATTATTATTTATCCCTAAAATTTCTTTTCCAAATCCAACCCAAATCACACAGAAAAACAGATATACATATACACACACATAACATATATATATATTTATATTTATTTATTTATTTATGTTTATTTATATATAAAGAGCAAAATGTCAGTCCGNTTATTTATTTATATTTATTTATATATAAAGAGCAAAATGTCAGTCCGTCCCCTTCTCTATCTCAGAAACGGTTTGAGGTAGAGATGTGAAACAAACTGCATTGTGTTTCTACGAGGTCGAAAGGCCCGCGAAAGTGAATAAATAGTACTACTACTAATATTCTCATCACTGAAAAGGCTCGGGTTCGAACCCAGAAGCCCATAACACGTTTTCATAACAAATGCACGTGAAGTACGTTTTTTTCGACTGACAGTTAGATTCTTTTAAAAAATTGCAATAGAAATACTGGTCCTACAAAATTGAGACAAGTTTCAAAGGAGAGAAATAAAAATTCTTATTTCAGTTGTTAAATATTGATAAATATTCGAAATTTCGAGAATTTAAATAAAATAAACGGAATATTTGCAAAATTATGGGGCGACCAAGGCGGTTGTTGAATTCCAGCTCACACTAGAAATCATGCAAGTACCGTCATACTTGACGGGGTGTTTACTTGTATGAGGAATAAAACTCGAAAGCCATTAAAGGGGCCATTGAAGATGTAAACAAAACGAAATTCTAATTCCGCGAACTAGACGATCAAGAATTGGCAACAAGTTGTAGAATGCGTGTATTACATAGATAAGGGGATTGGAATTGTAACTGTAGTGAATATATGGGCGGCAAAATCTTTTACGTTTAATGTGAGAAAATGCACGAACTTCACCTCAAATTAGGGCAATTTCTCGGCCCTTTTAAGGTTAGTCTCATAATCACTTCTCCCCGTCTCTAATGGACGCCAAAATTCCTTCAACACAGTAATTACGCATTCTATATCCTAGGACCGCAAGGATAAGCAAGTTAAATCTGCGTACAGAAATACTAAGCATGGAATGACCGTTTTCAATTCTGTGTATTTGAAGCGCAGCCAAGAACTAAAAATGCCTTTGAATTATCCACTGAGCGAATTAATTATGCGGATAAATAGTGTAGAACTACAACCCGAGTAGAAGAGGCCTACGCAAAGGCGTTCATAAGCAGAATCAGGAAGACGAACATCGGAAGCATTATGAAGGCCAGTCTCTACCCAGAATTTCAGTTGGGCAAATAGAGATTTAGTCATTTCATTCGGGCAGTTGGCTTTCCTTAGAGAAATGGCTCTTTCAACCGCTCTATCTAAGAAATTCTTGCTGAATCGGACCCTAAAAGGTTACGAAGTTCGGTGTCCAGCCACATTTAGCATTCAAAATATCCAAATTGGTCGACCCATTTTCGCAATTTGCTACCTTTACCTCCTGTAGGGTCCATGTCCCGATGAATTGATTATTTTACATCGGTCTTTTGGTTCAGGATAAAGAAAACTGTATCTTTTATATAATTTTGTCTCAGTTTTGTCTATGGCTGTGATAATATGAAAGCTACTGTGGTATGCGTGGTATTAAATAATGACATTAATTGCCTCAGCCCCCTATCCAAGGCTTTTCGTAGCTGATGACGGAGGGATGAGGTTAAAAACTGCCTTTAAGTTGAAGACTGTAAAGACTTGTGCACGAACTTCCTTTCTTATGACCTCTCCCAGTGTTTGGGGGAAACCACCCTCTCCAAAAGGCAGGGGTGACGATAACGGCCAGCAACGGACGCTTCCCGGACAGGGAACACCACCGCTCCATCGTCCCCAACAAGGCACCGCATTCCGTGCAGCGTACGACTGCGAAACCTATTTCAGGATGCAGCCCACTCACCACAGACCGGTAAAACAGTTGCTGTCGAACCGAAATATTCTGAAAAACTCCTTTCAGAAGGAGTGACTTGGAGTGGAATCCTCGACTGCTGCGTGGACTCAACGTCAGCTACCATAGATCCCCTGATTGGGTGCCATGACTCCCATCTGGTGACGAGCTGCGGATGTCCTCCTCCTCACCGTACCACCGCTCCCGACAACGCCTAATTCCCTCTAACAGCGTAGCTGCAGCCTCACCCGAACAGTCGGACTATGGCTACTCGTAAGGCGACCATCTCCTTGGTCTTTACTTCTTATAGTCTAAACTAGTAAACGCCCCCGTCAAGCATGACGGGACTTAATTTAGTTAAAAAATATATCTATTATAGTACATATATGGTCCTCCTAAGCAAAAACTAAAAAATTCTGCCGTAAGATCATAATAACTCAATATAGTTCTTATCATATAAATTATTTATAATATATATTCTACTGTTTTCGAGTCATGAAAACCTACTTTACGTAAATATAATATAAAAATTATAAGAACTGATTAATCAGTTGGTATTCTTTTCCATAAGAAATGTAGATAAATTAGGTTTTCGTTACCTGCAGAGTTCGTTTCTTTTACAAAATTAAATTAAAAACAATTGTCCTACGAAATTGAGACAAGTGTCTAAAGAAGGAAAATTATCATAAACTCTTATTTATTTACACTGCAGAGCGTTTGCGCACCTGTCGTCCTTCATGTATCTCAATCATCCCAAGGACAAGAAAAAAGTCTGCTGGACCTGGAGTCTTCCGCTTTCCGGGCGGATGCTTTATCCATTTAAGCTATCGAGCCAGAGCATATTCTTAAGCCGTTTTAGGAGAATATTAAGGCAAGGGCGAAGAGTTTCCTGTGCGTCATCGTGTGCGGCCAACTTCTAGTTGAGGAACCGGCCGCACAAATTGGTTGGAAGGAGACCCCCTTGAGGATAACGCATGTTTGGCTCGATAGCTTATTTATGTGATAGCTTAGATGTGATATCTTAGATATTCTTATATGTGGCTAAATATAGCTTAGAGATACTTAGATATAGCTTAGATGTGATAGATTAGAAATGTTCGGATCGATATCTTAACTGGTTAAAGCATCTGCCCGAAAAGCGGAAGACTCCAGGTTCGAGTTCTGCTCCTGTCAGATTTTTTGATGTCCGTTTTTCCTTAGTGCGCTCCTTCACGGGCAAAGTTGCCTCTTCCCTTTTCCTTGAATCTCAATCACAGTGAATCGGAAGCGCGTTGGAGCACAGTCAGCTCTGGCGGCCACTCAACGCCCTTAAGACAATGGCAGCCGTGCAGGATCACCTTCTCGAATAGTCCACCGATTCGACCGACGGAGCCACGAATTCGACCCCCTGCAGTTGTAGGTTTATTAGGCTCGCTTTTTGAGTTTGAGTACAGTAATAGTAATGTTGTTAAAAGTGCTTCTACTCCTCTTTCGCAAGAAGGCCCCCACCGAGAATCGAACCCGGGACAGCTTTCAACGAAGTCAAAAGCGTTGCTCACTTGGCAATCCGGGAGCTTCTTTTAGAGTTCTTTACGACAGACAATTGACGGGTTTTATAAGTAAACGGGCACTTGGACCTAGGATACCTACGATAGTAATGTGTAATCAAAGCGCATGGCTGTGACAACAATTACTCTCTTTGTCGTAATTAGAGGGTAGTACTGGGATTAAGTTTCCATTTTTACATATTTTTGCGATTTTAATTTATTTCTTTTTCTCTTCCGTATCAATTGTACTTTTTAATGTATTGTACAGAGCGTTAAGGAGGCTCAATAATTCCAAACCTCTCGCCATAACAGTTGATAGGGTGATGTTGAGAGGGATGATTACGTTATAATGGTCGCTCGGTGAAGAGCCGATATATCTGTGGCGTGCAGACACGAACACTCACACTGCACCTCCTGAAAAGGGTCGAATCCCTTATAAGGGAGACATCTCGAAGGCCCCTTTCAGGGGCACAGTCCTGCTGCTAACGGCCCGTCGCAAAAGAAAATTAAAAGATAACTGACGAGGTCCCTTTCATTTATTGTACATAAACCTTACAAGTAAAACAATGTTCAGCTCAGAAAAATTCAACATACACCCCTATTAAAAATACCATAATAAAACAAAAAACACTATTCTACAACAATGAGGGAAACAGGTACACTAAACCCCTTGTAATCGAATGTAAATATAGTTTATCAATGTCAATCCTCAAGTCCGTCATTAACTCCACAGATCAACTAAACACAAACCAGTAGTTTTTAATTTAGGAGAGAAGCATGTAACTCTCCTAAACCTATCCCAGTTGGCACAGGTTCCCCTTAAAGGTACGCACTCGCGAAGGAAAAGGCTCGGAATGCTTCTGCGGGAAGTGCGTTCCAATGCTCTGTGATTCTGTTAATTATAAATATTTATTGGTTTTTTGAGAAAGAGGTTCAATTTTATATGCGTAGTCATTCCTGCTCATGCCTGCCCACGCTGGATTGCCAATGTAGACGTTGTATAGGTTTCCAAACTTGAAGCTTTTCCTTCTGATTTCTAAAGATTCCCAACCAGCTTTTCGAAATTTCTGCTAGATTTCTTACATACGCGACTGCCCAATATCCACCGCGAGAGTCGAACCAAAGACCCCCGTAGATGGCTGCACGTCCACACCATAGTCCGCCAACTTACGTTCGAGCACCATAATAACCAAAATGCAAGTGAAACATCAAATATAAAACGGCCGATTCAAAGAGCCCTCCTAAAAACACGAGAATGGCAGGGGGACTAAATACTGGGTGAATGTAGTGGAACGGATTCGTAATATGTAGACTCGGAGGTGAACTGTGCGGAAATATGCAGTTATAAATACGTTAGAGTACATTTAGTAGCATAATTACATCGGAGCAATCCAATGAAGTAAGTGCATGGAACACAAGTTTAATTGCTGCCTTTGGGTCTGCGGTTATTGTTTGTTCTCCTCTGATAAAAAAGGTGTATTCGTAGAGAAAATGCAGCGGGAATACAAAAACATCCGCATGATTCCGAGAGTATTTCACCTGCAAAATGCAAATAAGCCAAGGGTACCAAAGGCTAATCACCATCCGAGTACAAACAGAGAGGAGGATAAAAAAAAGAAAGAGGAAATCTGGTATAAACGAGTCGCCGAGTGATGTTTCCCTCCTTCCCAACCAGATTTCCCCTTTATTTGTACACGACCCTCTTTCAAACGCCTTTACCTTTGGTGATTTTTTCCGTGCGACTTCCGTCCAGCAATTCCAAACATTCGTATCGTGAGACAGCCTTTTTCTCTACTCCGCATTTTAAACTCCAAATCATGTCTTTTTGCGTAGTTCCACTGGGAAATCGCTCTTTTGTAATTACGGTCAAATTCCCTTCTAACGAGACCGCTTTTGCCCGTCTTACGTCCACATTTCAAATCAGAACAAACATTTGAGCCTCTGTTTCAACTTTTAAAGTTCTCATGCATCCAAAATCAGTTTCCTTGGCTCTTGCGAAAAATTCTAAATCGAGAGTTCAATTTATAGTAAATTCCGGATTCCATAATTTGTTCGCAGAAAACAAAGGTTTCATCTTCCGGGCATCGGAATGCGTTCTTGGGAATTAATTATCTTCGTATAATTTGTAACTGCTGTATAACTTGAATAATTTATATATAATGCCATATGCGTCCCTTTCTCCATTAATTAAGGAATAAGTGATTTATTTATCGGGTACATACGACAGAAGCTACAACTGAATTTCAAATTTGCCGATAGGATAGCCTAATTTATTTTTCTCTGATTTAGTGACTGTTTTGTATCCATGGCACCGTCAACGTTATTTAATGGTTATTATTATTCATATCTATGATGTTGCAGTATAATTTCAAATTAGGGGCCAATGTTGCTATGGTTACAATTATATGACTAACATTGGTAAAATTTACCATAGCATAGCCTAATCATATTTTTGTTTTCTCACTGCCAATTTTTACACAAAATTTCTCCCAAACATCTTTCCACCATCTCTCCCTCCAGTCAACTCACAAAGACCGAAGAAGAAAGAAACCTTTCATTTGCTTTTCTAACACTTTCATATTATAGCCTATACAACGCCTACACTTCAACTCAAATATTCTCCGCTTACTTTGAATCATGCTTATGAAAGTTATGATATATTGTTCGGTCGTTAAATATAATTGATGGATTATATGCGATCATTCATGACGTAGACATGAATTATTTAGGTAACTTTAAACGGTCATAATCAAGTCATTAAGCCTTTAGAAACCTATCACAGTAAAGGCAGTATTTCATTAACATCCAATAATCCGGAATATTAAACAACTAGCAATAAACTTCGAGATGTATCGCATCGATTCCTTAAACAATCTTCATTCAGCATCACCGACTTATATTCGCCCAGGTATTAATAATAAGCTTAAATGCTTTGTGTGCACTCTTAGGAAACATTTTTTGCATTTGCGCAAAACAATCCATGAATTCCGTCAGTTGCAAAACTTTGGCCAAAGAAAGAGAATTGCTGAGTTCAGTTAAGTAGTGAGTATGAGGACAGCTATTTCGGGTGTGAACTGTCCTGCAGATGTGAGACTTGCGGAAAGAATGGGGATATTCTGAGAGCGGATTTATTTATGCACAAGATTCCTCGACCGCACTCCCTCGTCGAACTCTATCTGCTGTTCAAAATGTATCAAACCGACATACAATATATAAATACCCCACAAGCCGCATTTAGGCGTGTGGCAGGGGGTGTAAACACCAATCGTTCAACTTACCTCTTTAGATTATTGCTATCGCGTATCGTTCGCGGAAAAAATGAGTCCCTAAAACGACTTGTCCTCGCATCTATTTCTCTTACTTTACGCTCGGATCGGCCGAAGTAGCAGAAGGGGTTCGCATAATACAGATTACTACAAATGTACTTTATCTGAATTAATCAAAAAATCACAGCCTACATAATTATTTACGTAACGCTTACTTTTCTATCGCAGCACCTTTTAACAAATCGAATCGCCTTGCGCTACACTTACTGGAATTCGCGAGCATACGTTTCATCCGCTGGGTCTCGTCTACTCGCCGCATATTCCAGATGGGGCTTAACTAAGGTGAAATAACATTGCTCTCTAACCTTTTCATCACATCAATTCACAATACGCCTTATATAACCGAGCTTTTAATTTGCTTCACCGAAGATTTTTCGAATATATACACTCAAGTTTAAGTTATTTGCAAGACTGAACTTAAAGCAGTCGATTTGGTTGAGTATCTGAGAGTCAAGCTCACGGATAACTTCAACTGATCTGTAATCTGCAGTAGACCAATACAAAAATCGAATTTATAAAGCATAGGTTAAATGCGATGAAAAGGCCTAAAAACGGATTATAAAATCCTTGTAATGCCTTTTGTATGGATTTGGAGTGCGACCGCAGCGGAGAGGAGCAGATCAACGGAGACGGTGCAGATGAAATGCATTCCCTCGAAGAGTAGCTGAAGAGTGTTTGGGATCAAAAGAAGAGGAAAGTTAATCAACCACGCAATTATGACAGTCCACGAAAGGCAATATTCTTCGGAAGAAAATGATCAGAAGACCTACTTTCGAATTTTTAAATACCGGAGTTTAGGGCTGAGTAAGAACTATACTAGTGATTCCGAAGTGATACTAGTGATTCTGATTCATCATGCATTTAACTATATAATGCAAATGTGCTGTTTTTATGTTATTGGTATTTTATTACAAATTGAACGAAAGTAGTGCCCAAATTTTTCATTAATCCAAAGGAACGTTTTAATATAATCTTAGAATATTTATTCTGAAATAAAGAGTTACAGATTATTTTAATATACAGTAAGAGGTTGCTATCGGTTTCGTAAAACAACTTCTTCTCAGTAATGTGTGGACGTAAAAATGCGAAATTGGTCACATTATAAAGCTATTGGTAGCAGATTTCTACATCGACATATGTACCCTGCGAGCCTCCATTCGGCGTGTGGCAAGGGGTGCCATGACTCAACTTCCCTAATCGATTAGTTTCGCGTATCGTTCGCGGAAAAAATTAACTGATGAAGCGAATACTTGTAGCATCGAGTTATCTAAAATACTCAAATTGTCAGAGCGTCCTATACGACGAAGAGAATGATGCATAATATCGGCCACATCTACTAAGAATTAAATTATTAAATAATTTGAGTCCTTTGAGAATAAACAATTATTTACGAAAGGTATCCCCTTTCGCTGTACTTTTTCTAATTCTCGAATACAACACTTTTCTGCCCATACACTACACGCATGTTCAAGGTGGGGCAAAGCAACTTGTAGGTAGAGGCTTAACGACGCAAAAGATTTCACAACTCATATCTTAAGTTAACTTAGCGATTTATTTCGTACGAATTCATACTTTTCTCAGACAATCACTTGAGTTTACTTGGGGACATCTGTGGTAACAGCTGTCGTCTTCTTCGTCTTCTTCGTCTTTTTCTGTCGCACTGAGAAATGTATAATTCTCGCGATCTATGCAATGAGTAGTATAAAACATGTTCGAATTCGGTGTAACTTGTTTTTCTAAGGTGTTCTTGCTAAGGTTAATATGTTAAATCACTAGTTTAGCGTTTAATCGACTCCAAACTCGACCCTCCGTAATAGAAAATCCGACAGAAGCTTCGATTATGAGAGGAGGACGTCGTTACGTAAAAAGATTACGAGTAATAAGTGAATGAAGCGAATTTATGGAAACAACAAAACAATCTTCGGCTCGATGAAACGGAGATTTTCAGCAAAGTTGGACGAATACATTTACGTACTACGATAATGATTGAGAAATAGGGAAAGTAACACGTGTCTTGAGGAAGCTCCTGACGAAATCTCAAGGCATTCAGAAGAGAATCAAAGCATTTTCTCGAATCCCTGAAGTGATTGAAATGTTTAGACACTTCGGTGGTGCAAAGGTGTCTTATATGGGCGAAGTGGCGGATGGCGAAGAATAAGTTGCGTCGAAAAGGAGGTGTTTCCGGAACAAAAGAAATGATCGATTAAATTTGCAATAAACATGGATGCATGTTACACGATATCCTAAAATCTGCCGAAAATAAAAGGAAAGTCGACGCGGTATTTTTAGATTTTCGGAAGGCATTCGATAAGGTCCCTCATCATTAATTATTATACGAATTAAAAGTTGCAGGAATTAATGCAGAGGTAGTAAATTGGATAAAGGACTTTCTCTCCGATAGAGAGCAACTGGTAGTGCTGGACGGTATTAGTTCTAACGAGGTTAATGTGACCTCTGGCGTCCCGCAGGGTAATGTACTGAGACCGTTACTATTTTTAGTATACATTAAGGACCTTAGCAATCTTATTGATAGTAAAGTTTGGATATTTGCGGTAATTTACAGGGAAATAGAGAGTAGAGAGGATAGACTTACCCTGTCGAATGATTTAGATAACATTATGAAATGGTGCAATGATTGGCAATTAGAGCTAAATGTAGACAAATGTTCAGTAGTTAACTTCTTCGAATTAAATCTATTATTAAAGATTATCCGTACAGTCTCCGTGGGATAAACTTATTAACAGTAGAGTCAGTGAAATATCTTGGAGTAACTCTCACGAATAACTTAACATGGAGTACTCACATCCATAATATATGCGGAAAAGCACTTAAAAAACTCAGCTTCGTAAAGAGAATAGTTGGTCAGAGCGACGAAAAAGTTCATGAGCGATGTTATCTTGCGTTAGTTAGACCTCATCTTGAGTATGCGCGTAGTGTATGGAACCCTGCCGATAAGTGTTGTATTAAAGAATTAAAAAAGGTGCAACGAATATGATTTGTGGAGAATTGCTACAATAAATCAGAGAGCGTCACTCAGATGCTCCACGACGGAAAATGGGAATCTTTGGAAGTTAGAAGATTTAAACAAAGGATCAATTTACTGGATAAATTGATGGTTAGGGCATGGATGTTTGTGTTCGTCTAGGTTAATTGTAAGAGTGGTCTCAATAGACCAAAATTTGCCGAAATAAAGACATTATTATTATCATTATTAAATTCAGAGAAAGCACGTTCAGAGATGATGTAGCAGATATAATGTGTTCACCATGCTAAATAGGCCGTTCCGATAATTCGAGAAAGATCAGAGAAATAGATGCCAGAACAAATAGATTCAAGAACTCATTTTTCCCGCGAACGATACGCGAAAATAAAAGATTAAGGAAATAGAGTCATGGTGCATGCACCCCCTGCCACACGCCGAAAGGCGGCTTGCAGGGCACTCATTTAGACATAGACATAGATGCATTAATATCCCAAAATGCACAAAACCACACAATCTCCTATGTCTATTGCGATTATTAGAAAATTAGAAATTTCTTTCGTCTTATTTTGGAAAATATAAAGTGAATAGACGAATTCGAAAAGAAAATAATGGATATTGTGGAAATGAAGAAGAGGACTAACGGGTGTCTAATACCCTAATAACTAACTAATTGTTTTCAGATCACCTGAAACGATTGACAACTGATGGATTTTTGAATAATTATGGAGAGGGCTGACTGAGCAATTGACAGGATCGATGTTTTCGAAAATCATGAGATAGATGAGGAATGAGGCCTCAATAATATCGCTCATTACCCAATACCACAACATTTGAATGCGAGAAAATTTGCCGACGTTTCGACAAATTCCAATTGTTAGATCGCATCAGCTGAATATCGCACTGGTGACAATGTAATGTGGACCAATTCACGTTAACCTGCAACTTTATGGACAATCCTTATTTTTTATGATTTTTTCATATTTGAATAAAAAAATCACGATAATTATAATCTCCTTTGAATTGTATTTCTTTTATAAGTCGGTCCAAATGAGAAAGGTGTCAAACAATTCGTGCTCCTAGTGAGTGGCGAGCAGTTGCTCTGAAGGGAGAGTGTTTTTCCGAATCATTTCATCGAATCGCCTTTTATTTTTAGCTCCTCCACCTCACTTTCCTCTCCTTCTTAACCTGCCAGCAGTTTTAGCCTTCTTCGCCCTGTTTCGGAGACCTCCCACCAGGAGGAGCTCTTTCAACCGTGAATTCCGATCGCTCGAGAGGACGCCTCCAATGCGGAAACAATGAATAAGCTAAGCAAATAAATAAATTATGTTCTTAATAACTGAAGTAAATGAACTTTCTTAATAAATTAATCTACGTGATATATGAAATCGGACTCGACGATAAAAAAATATGGCCAACTACCTCACTCCTCATCATGCCTACGAACCCTCAAGCCCACTTCAAAGCTCTTGGAAGCTGAAGGTGTAGAGATTTAGTATTTAGGTAGCCTTTGGGCTGATAACGTTGCATGCAGACGGTGGGTTAACTTCTGAGATTCCTCATTCAAAAGTAATATAAGCAAACGAAAGAAGCTTTCAAGTCTTGGAACGTGGTAAGTGATGATCCTTGTTACATGGAATATGCTCTCCAAGAAAAAGAATTTTAAATCTATTGCTAACACAAACGTCCTATTATGCTAGGAGAATCACCGAATCATCAAAATCATTATCGATTCGGCTCATATTTTATGATGGAACTGAAACGAATATTTTATCGAGTCATGAGCATCAACAACGAACTTTGAATTAGTTACTCGAAAACTTGGTATGTAGCTGTAAATAAATTCCGGTATTTATTTTATCTTTCCGCTTTCTACAAACAGCGCAAAGATCTAACACGTTATTTCATTTTCCGTTCAGATTTCATGCCCATTAGATCTCTTCCACAGCATGCCCTCATTTGGCCGGAATCCAAGACGCCCAACCAAGCCGCCTTTCGGCGTGTGGCAGGGGATGTAAATTGTATTGTATTGTATGCGGAAAGCACGAAACGACTTGTCCTCGCATCTATTTCTCTTATTTTACGCTCGGATCGGCCGAAGCAGCAGAAGGGGAACGCAATATACCATAACGTAAATAATTTGCGTCTTCCGCAAATGCACTTTCTCTGAATTTAGCACGCAGTCTGATCCTAGCTTCTAATCTCTTTTCTTTCAAGCATTCCCAACCCTCATCTGAGAGCATTTACGTAACGCTTACTTTTCTATCGTAGCACTTTTTAACAAATCGTATCGCTTTGCGCTGCACTTTCTCGAGTTCGTGGGAATGCGTTTCACCCACTGGGTTCCATATATTTGCAGCATATTCCAGATGGGGCATGACTAAGGTGAAATACTATCGCTTCTTAACCTTTTCATCGCTTATATAATACCTACAATCAACCTTATAACACCCAGTTTTTTATTTGCTAGTTTAGTTTAGAAATAGTATAATATCGAACTTACGTGTACGAATTGCTCCGCAGAGTGAGCGCCTCTGCAGGGAGACGGCTCAATCATTAACATTACGCACATATAAACCATCTCAGGGAAAATGATAAAATATATATACAGACTTTTCATAGACACTTTAAAATTTCTTGGGTTTGCCAGAGGCAGCCAATCGACACGTTTTCATTTTCAAAGGACGTCTTCCTGCAAATGTTTCGCATCGCATCGAATCAGGTGTTCGGATGGGAAACCTCGGCAGATAAAAAAGGGAATTCGTTAGAAAAATGAGGGCTTGTGTGGGAAGGATTTGCGGGCACAAAAGGGGGAGTCAGTGAATGAGTCTTAATGAAGTGGAGGTCTGCGGGGGGGCGATTGAAAGGGGAGCCTTGAGGCGACTTTCGAAATGAGGACAGGTATTACTTTTCCTTTCTCGGGTCCACCTGCCTCCAGCTTCCAATAAAATCCTTCGACGATTGCCCCCGAGCAATGTGCCCTTCCAACAGAGCACACACAATAATTGATACGGGGAGAAACCGGAGTTGCGTCCGAGAAAACGGGATCTCCAAATCGAACGAAGTGCGGGGAAAACGAGCTCAAAACATGAGAAGATGACGGATCGCACAGAGAAGCCTCGGTGCGGTGACCCAAAAGAGCACACATTATTAAAAAGGACTAAAATAGATTAGGAGGGGAGAGCGGAGAAAGAATGCATAGATTAAGTGAGAGGAAGAACGAGTTGATGAAATTTAAATGCTGTGAATAGACGCTCAGGAGACTTATGTACATTAAAGGAAATGAAATTATGAAAGATGCGTACCGAAATGAGAGGAATAACAAATAAGATCAAGTAATCGCTAAAGCGAGAGGAAATGTGCGAATTGCAAATCATGTCGAACTTTCCCTTCTACTAGAAAATCTCTTTCTTCGAAAGACGATTTTATGAAAAGCAACGCAGCAAATCGAAATCCACCAATTGTTGTAATGATTCCGATCTAAAAATAATATCTGATTTGTCCATTTTCCAGAATATTTTCGGCACGTATCTAAAAAATAGACTTCGTTTTAAAATAAAAAATTACACTTGTCTTTTTCCTGCTTTTTCAGCTCTATTCGACTACAAAATTCAACCGCAACGTCAACTTATTGGACGACATCTTTGAGTTGAGATTTAATTCAGATTGTCGCTGTGAAGCATGAGCGTAAAAATGCGTTTCATCACCGATCATATAATAAATAAGTCTTTATACAGGGGGAAATTGAGACTTAAAAGTCTCCTATTATATCTAACCCTTTGCCATTATAAAAATGGGTAAAAGTAGAGATTGAAATAGCCACGAAAAAAGGAAAAGGAAGAAACTACAGAGTGGATTAAAAAATACCTAAGTCACGTACTTAGGAAATGATGTCCACTCAAGGAAAACATCAGCAAGAAGGGGGGTGTGAAAGACATGTGAAACCTACAGATTAGCTACATTTTAAGTGAAAAATTCAAGGGCAATTATTTTCTGTTACCTGAAAAGAAAACATTAACAATAAAAGGAAAGAAGCATAGAATGGCGAGCCTACGTTTCCACACCAGAAGATTGAAAAATCAAATAAGAACAATAAAGACACAGGACTTAAAACAAGCAGTACAAATGGATTATCATTGATTAATATTGATTAATATTGATATCAAACCTATCAGCAACACAAATATCGGCGCGTGGCAGCTGGTATAAGCACTTATGCTACTAACTCTAAACCTATTTAATTTCGTGGTCCTCTTCCGGCGGCACCTCTTTCTTGGCTCTTTCATCGCATTTGCCACAAAAGAACTTGCCATTCTCACTATTTTCTTCCGTTTATAGGAGTCGCGAATACGAATAACTATTTGCTTCTAAGTTTAACTATTTCCAATTCACAATAACCATGTTCGCCGTAAACGCATTTTTGCTGCGAATTTATTAAACTCCCTTCAAAACTGTTAATCTCAAGAATTTAAAACCACTGAATGTACACCACAATAGGATTCTCCAAAGATTTTGGTCCGAGGCCCAGATTTGAAAATTTAATCTACCACAAAATGCATTACATCAATCGATCAATATACCACAACCTTCTATTATTCAAATAAATATCAGTTACTATAATTTTTACAGGTTATTGATCGCAAACGAATTCACGAATAAATCGTTAGAAATGCAAATAGAGACATCAACGAGCAATTCACTGCAGAACTAAAGTTCTCGTCGACAAAAGAATAATTTTAATGTAAGATTGTGCGAGCTTCTCGATCTATTATCCCAACTACATTTCATTATATTCATTAAATACAAGTTTCTGTCAACAGCATTTACTTTCAACAGCGTTAACTTAAAGCGTACTTGCAGTCAACTATGCGTGGATCTCCAGATTTTACAAATCTTTTTGAGGAAATCTTTTCAGCGGCATTCAGTCGCGCGCTTTAGCTTAGATAATCGAAACAATTTCGAAGGAAAGAAAATGTTCCGCAGTTGAATTTCATATTCTCCAATTCAATATGCCTTCCACGGGAAAATTACTCACTCGAAGATGACAGATTAGCGATTCTCTTTCGCGTAATCATCGCAAGACGTTGGTCAAAGAGAAGGTTAGGACTTTCGGCGGTTGGCGGACCGATTCATATGTTTAATTTTCAGCGGTCAGCATCGCTGCAAAGGATCAGAGCGACGCTAGCTGGCGGCGGGGCAAAGTAAGGAAGACGCCGAAAACAAGTGAGAGTAGTTAGCGTGCGTGGCAGCAACAGCAGCGGTAGGAAGGAGAGAAAAGACTTCGCCATTCGGAACAAGTGCTTCAAGTGATGCGTGACGCAGCCAAGGGAAGCGCAAAAGATCCCCATCGAGGCAATCTGTCGGTGGGAGGGGGCGTAATAAAGGGGCACGTGTCCGTTGAATGGGCCCCTCCGCCGACGACGGGGATTATTTAAAAGGAGGTCCTTATGGTGAATCAACGGCCATAGGTAGAGAGAGAAGAACCACATGCGGGGGTCCGCATTAAAGCGCTATGAAAACGTCGCTATCGCATCACCAACTATGGCACACCTCAAATCCAGTTCCAGTTTTATTCAAACGACAATGGATGATACAGATTCAATAATAACTGGGTTACAGACGAAACAAAAGGAGTCCGATGTGAAAGGGTCTTTTAAGCAGCTTTGGAAGTAAGTAAAATCAGACTCCTCAGGGAGTGAGAGGTTAGCCAGTGATAGCAAAGTACAGAAAAAGATCTGATGTCGAGTTGAAGTAAATCTGAGTTGGGTATAAACTCAAATATAGCATTGTGGAACGCCATAAAAAAATAATTGCGAAACGTACTTCGCATTTTCCGCAAATTTATTTAAACACGACCGATTCGACAGAATTCGGAAAATACGAAGTAAGTTTCGGAATTGATTTTGAGTTGGATAATCCATAGTAAGTTAGATATTCATATCAGTATATGTGGAGCCATTAGTTTTAACAGAAATATAACTCAAAACCCTTATAACATAGGTGGACAAGCATATACGAAAAACGAGACAAGTGTCCGTGTATTGCGTTGAGCTGTGATCTAAAATGGAACGAACACATAAGAAGATTATTTATGAAAGTTAATAAAGCGCTCAACTTTATCATGCGAAAATGTATCGAATGTAGTAAGGATGGAGACTGCGGATGAATCGCTAGTTAGGGCTCTTTTAGAATATGGCTCGGGCTAGTGGGATACACATGAAGGAACGCCTTGGAAAGGTACAAAGAAAGGAGAATAGGTTCGTTAAAGAAAGATATAATGATAATAATAATTAAGTATTTATTTAAGGGCGAGATTAAGAATTATTAATCAATTCCTACATATAACCCTTAAGATATAACCGACAGAAAATTATAACGCGGATGATAAAAATTTAAGAGTCAGAATCAGAACTAAGAACCAAAGGAAGATTATATTCTTTAAAGTGTTTACGGGGCACCCTTCATATAAAGAGCTAAAGCATAGGGTAATAAGGCAGAGTTTTTAGGCAGGCGTTGACACAAATAAATTATACGAACAAAAATGCAATATGCGTAAATTTTGCATTCATAACTAAATAATTGAACACAGGAATTGTTTACTGGAATAATAATAATAGCTTCGGAAGCTTCACCAAAATCATTGTGAGGATGTATTAAAAATAAAAATAAATGGGAGAGACTTATGAGTTTGCCAAGGCAAAAAGAAAATTGAGTAGGGTGTAGGGCTGATGAGGTAAGGGTAGGTGAGGCTGGTATGGCGATACACGGCGGTGACTATGCGGGCCCCGGGACAGCAACAGTAGGAGCGAAGGCCTACCAAAAACCCTGGAAAAAACTTGAATAGAGAAATAATATTGTGCATCAAATGTGTAAAATAATGTGGCATGTTATAATCATCATTATGAATAATAACCTAAGTAATGACTACGTGTAATCAATTAAAATTGCTGAAGATTCATCAAATATTCCCTAAATGTAAGATTTATATGCATTTTATGTCGGAAAAATTGTCTTTTATTGCGATCCACACTGATTTATTAATCTATGTAAATATATAGTATTCCAAAATATATCATAACTATGTTACTAATCATAAATGTAATGTATGACGCTGCCATCCTATGCAAAGTGAAACAGCAGTGAGTATACTGTAGTAATAACAACAACAATAATAAAACGTCCTTATTTAAGGGCGATATTGAGACTTATTAGTCTCTTCTTACACCAAATCCCTAACCCTAACAAGTTGCCGGATAGTAAACGTCTTACAGCACTTTCACATTGCATTACAATACATTCACTTTTTGTTGCTATCAAGTATGATTAATCTCTCTCTCAGAGTCAACTAATTTTAACGCAATTTTTTCTTATTTCACACACATTCTCGTGTCGCCAAACGTGGCTGGAAGTCGCTTTGTAATACCTATTGCGTCTGCAGAAAACGCGTTCCCTCCATATGTACTCCATCTCATCAACCTCGCTATTATTCTCTTTTAGTTGTAAGATACGATCTGCCACCCATTGGGCGTTATTTTTGATAAATCCCGCTTGAGAGAGTGCAGAGTGAGTGCAGCATGCGTCGAAGGAGCCGTGGCATCGATCTCTGTGACTTTGTGCGGGGAAAGGCAAGGAGGGGTAGTTCACAATAGTTCAGGTCCGAGTACGAGCACTTGCGGGACACACGCGTGAGCTTGAGGGGCTGCTGCTGCTGCTACGGCGGAGGGGAGGACTTGGTGATTTGCTCTTTCTCTCGGGGACAGCGTGGGAAAGCAATCTGAGAAGCGACTCCCCCGCCACCTGGACCCAAATGGACCCAAACCGGAGGCTGTGTTGCCATCGACGCCAGCCATGTTTCATTTCCGAGGGACTCTTTCGAGGCGGCGGCGAAAGAAAGCGCGAACGCCTTCAGATCAAATGAGATCTGTAACAAAATTAAACGACAAGGGCGAGAGAGAAGTGATTACTATACGTACGATCCACAAGAGAGAGGAATTACGGCTGAATATCAAAGAATGCATTCGTCCACCTTTTTGGACGGTTTGGTAAGAGTATTAGTGAAGTGAATGCAGTTGAGATGAGGATCGACAAAATTGGAGTGAAGAGGAAATATAAGAATGTGGATTTAAATGAAGGCTAAGAGAACACTTTGAAAGGGTATTTTACGTATACGTTTAAAAAAAGGATGGATGGAGGCAGCAAACTTGTTGTATGAGCAGAATGTGAATGGTTATTAAATGCTTGCAAAGGGAGAGGAAAAGTAGATGAATGTTGTGAATTAAATAACGAAGAAATGTACGCAGAATAAAAGGGGGGAAATGCCGCGAAAGATGTAAGCGAGTATACGAAAGTACGAAGGGGTATTACGGGTAAACGGATAAGGGCTGAATACGAACGCGAAGACATCAATGTTGCAACATCAATATAACTAAGAAGGAATTGCAGACGCTTAATAATATCTATTTGCCATCGAAGGCTAACCAAACCCTCTACGCCTTCACCATAGATGCCCACAGCTTTGATGAGAGGATGAGGCTTACTTGGCAAGATGAGGTTTGAGGTAGTTTGCCATCGCTTTCCTCACGCAGTAAAACCATACCTTTCGAAATGAGTCAACGATGCTGACAGTTCAGAATAATATAACGGGAGGACGTTTTCGATGCCAAAGAGTACTTTGGTCGTACGCTACGAACCGCAGAGTCTTATTCTGCGGTTCGTAGCCAAAATGGAAGTTAAAATGAGGAAGTGTAAAAAGACGCGAAGAAAAGTACTCCCTTATTATTCATGGGGTTTATAAAAGTAGGCTTTGGTAATGCGGCGAAGTTAGTGACTCACGTTGATAAGAAATAAAAGCGCGTAATAAAAAGAGAAAAGCGAATGTAGATTGTGGAAATAAAAGGAAATGAAGAAGAGATGAGGTCCAGCGGAAGCTGCACTCTCTGGGTCACGTGACAAGGTACAATGAGAAGCGATGTTCTTTTGCTCTTTCGTGTCACATCAAAAGCGAGTTCTCCTTGAGAGTCCCTCTGTTGGAAAAGCTATTCCGATGTTCTTTCTTATGAATTCACATCCTTTTAGACCGCATATATCCGATGTATGCGACAACGTATGCATGGCACTAAAAACACTAAATATTTACCTTCATCGTAACCAAGAAGATAGATTTCTGAGCTGTGGAATTATATGATAATTTGCCTGCAAATATATTCTAATTCTAATAACTATAAAATTCTCGGTGAAAATAGGAACGTTCTCAGTAAAAAATAATGTATAATATCGCCATAAAGCAGAAAAAAAGCATTCATAAGTTAAGCATTTTAAATTCTCGAAGAAGGAAGGATTCCTGGCTTCTTGAGAGAATAAATTGTATTTTATGAAGAGTTAACAGGTGAAGAAAAGACGCTAGCATAGCATTGTTTGAAATGCTTCGACAACTTAGGTCGAAATATGCCCCTACAAGGAATCGGACTCAGGACCGCTTTCACCACCGAAGAACGCGTTGCCCACTTGACTATCTGGGAGCCCAAAGCGATGCTTTGGACCGCTATTTCTGCTACCACTGTCACACTCAGAGTGTTAAAGAATTCTTCTTGAATTTATCGAATGAATAGGGTTGACCGATGTAACCTTCGGATGTACGGGACAATGCACAACATTACCTATGAAATACGGGACGTTCTATAATCTGAAATTCATTAAAATATTCATATTTTATATATTTAATAGCGTTTGCATCGCATAAGACCAGTCAAATAAAAAGTTAAGATTGTATACCATTTACCCGACCATCAAGCAGCACGATCTTAACGTAACACAAGGTAGCTAAATGAGCACACCAAGAGGTGCTATTTTAACTTAAGTTTCTTTAATAACGCAAATATTGTTTTTTCATTATTTGCCAACCTTGGAATGGTCCGCCTGCAGATGCCAAGGTCCCTCGTTCGTTGTATGTGGCATTCATGCTCGCGCCACTTCCATAATTGACAATTAATGCGAGAAAATCGGAAAAATAAATATTTATACGAAAACAAAATTCCCGGAGGACATACTTTTCCGGGCCTGGAGGAATACACGGCCATATTAGGGACAGACCCGTATAATACGGGACAATCGGAAAGTCAACGAGTCTTGCCGTCCGAAGAAAGCATTGGTATTCCTCGTTATGTGAACTCTGAGCAGCAGTTTTGAAAAACATTTAATGAACGTGAATAAATTTCATAAATAATAATATATAAAATAATCTGCAGAAACCTAGGAGATGACATATACGTAGAATACGACACAAAATGGGATTTAAATGATAAAATATTCTGTGAGACTTAACGGAACTTAATTGGAAAAGTAGAAAATTTGAGCTTGAGAAAATTCTACCATTGGCATAGATTGAGTCTCGGAATTAAAGATTCAATTATTAGTGATATTGATACAAAAATGGGAATTTGCTAAAAACTCCAGTCAACTCATTTCTAATCATAGGTGACCAAAAAGGAAAGAATCGTCAAGTCACACGGTATAAACGTGAAATCAATATTAATTACCATTAAATCGGTATGAAAATTGCTGGCCGCGGTGGCGGAGTGGTAGCGTGCTAGTTCCCGGGTTCGAGTCCCGAATGATATATGGTTAATATAACGCTTAAGTGTTTGTCCAGTTTTATGTTTACGTCTATCACTGTAATTGCGCAGTAAAATGATATTTGTATTGATATTTATAATGATATTGGGGAAAATAAATGAACGTGTTATTCTTCTTGTCTTCATTCACATCATTTTCCAACTTTGATTCTGTTATCCTTAAGTTTCCCTCACTGCATTACTACCCTGAAATATATTAACCTATAATAGAGGCAACGTCACGTTTAAGTTAATGAAACGGCGCCACTACTCTTGCTGTACTTTGGTTTGATTCAACCTTTGATTAATTGCCATTTGATTCAATATTTTAATTTTAATTTTACAAAGATGAATGCAGGACTGGTACTCGTTAATTTATTTGGACGAAATTAATACATTTTACGTGTCTATCAGAACAGGATAGAGGAAAACGTTTCTTTCATTCAATTTGTCACTCTTCACCGTCACTTAAATCAACAAAGAAACTGCGGAAAGAGTGAAACTGAATTCACCAAAAGGACGCTCATTTAAGTGTTATTCGTCGGATAAAACGTCGATTTTCTCCATTGCCAGTGTCCATTGTGTCGCAGTGAAAACTTCCCTCACTCCTAATGTTGCCCACTAAACCAGTTTCCATCTTCTGGATTTCGATAGATAATGATGGAAAAGGGTTTAACCTGCCTTCGGACAGTAGACGTAAATGTCGGATTTCCTTTGGATGATCGATGTAAACGAAAATACATGCGCCCATAAAACGCGTTGCCTCCTCCTAAATATATAATGAATTAGAGAGAACTTTACATTTGTCTTGAATGTAGATTTGGTGATCGAGGGTTTGAAAATTCGAATGACCACGTGTCTAAACACACACGTGTGTGACTTTACGTACTTCATAAAATTAATATTGGTAAGCGATATTTGGTGGAACTTCACCTTCTCATTAACACACAATGATTATGTTTGTACTTTTCCACGACGGATTTAATCCAGCACGAACGGGTTTCGACGCATTCACGTAAAACAATTTTAGTTTCTGAGCCACCTGATGATGACGTGAATGCGTCGAAACCCGGTCGTGCTGGATTAAAACCGTCGTGGAAAAGTACAAACATAATCATTGTATTGTTTACCTACTTCACTTGTCTTCTAATTGTGGCCAACTATTCTTTTCATGCGTATTGTGGTTTGCGGAAAAATTCATTCGAAAATAATCAATTCCGAACACCTGAAATGAGAGCTGCAATTACATACACAAACTGCTGTCCCGGTGTGGAACCCCGAGGTCCATGTCCTCGAGGACATTTTAACCTCGAGGACAAAAATTACACGAAAATCGGAACAAATGCGAATTCCAGAAATTTCCTTTTTTGGATGTTGAATTATTTAAATTACGAATCGAGCTTCCTTTAAATTAACGATAGAACTTACACATTTAATCTGCGGCATGTCGTTCGGAGATGAAGTAATAAATACTTCGTCCGACCATATTTAGGCGAAAACGCCTCTTCCACTTCACGATGTGGGGAATTTTTCGATCAATGCTTCAAAGTATTCAAGTAAAAGATGCAATACGTTAAGGCGGAGCGAAAATCCTTTTTGAAACACTGGAAACAAACAAGGATGTTCCGGGTGTCCGGATATCCGGCTTTTTAAATGTCACAGAAAATGCATAGTCCCGTCAAGTAGACGGGACAATGCATTTAAAGAGCAATTTGATTTTAATCGCTGCTCATTGGAAGGAGGCACACGGGAAGAAGATAATTGGATGGAAGTGGAGATGCGGGCGAAATGCCTTCGATGACACCGAATTGAGAGGAGATAAGATGCGGGCGATGACCGATGTCCAGGTGGTCTTGTGAGAGATGTGCCAGCGACACTCCTCCAAATTGGAAGAAAGGAAGGGGAAATTTGGAGTTCCGGACAAACTTCTCTTTGTGTTCACATGACACGACTATCCGGAGTCACATTAAACGACCATCAGTCGAATAATATAAAGGTTAATCAGCAGGTTTTAATATTCGTACATTTGAAAGAGTCTTTCTACCATGTTCTGACGAATGGAATATTTTTCATTTGCCTATTGATACAGTATAAAGAAAAACGTATCTTTCATTTACTTGTATCTCAGTTTTGACCCTGTGACTGGCTGTGACAATATGAAAGCTGCTGGGGTATGAGTGATGCTAATTAATGGCATTGATTAATGTCTCTCCTTTTTGAATTTTACGGAAAGTGTTGTAGCATTCTGTCTCAATGAGAAAAGCGAATTGCCTCACTCCTCATTTTGCCTAGTCGCCCCCTCTCCAAAGCTTTTCGTTGCTTACGGTCAAAGGGATGAGGTTCAAACCAGCGTACGGACTGAAGACTGTGCAGACAAACATTCGCAAGTTAGAAGATAGCCTATCATTTAACACACGAATACATAATTTGCCTTCAGAAATCGAATATATTTAGAATCCCCGTACGATGTTGGTAAGAATAGCGTCCATCTGAGAATAACTTCAACACGAAGTGCTATTCCATTTTTATAGAAGAAATTGATTTGATGTTTTGTAACTGTGTCTTCTCCATCGTTAATGCACAGGATCAGTATGTGAATTAAACAAAAGATATCAATCGATATTTCTTTATAATAATCTGATTAGCTATCAGCTAATTTAAGTCGACATAGTGATTTCTTTGTATTTTGTGATGAAATTTCGACAGGTAGAACTAGCTCGATCACTCTCGACGAAATCGAAAACAGCGCGTTTATCTCATAATTACTCCGATTTAGTTTGAAGGCTCATTTTTTGCGGAATTTTCGGTAACAAATCGTCATTTCGAGAATCTTCATAAAAAGTAGTCGTCCGACTTTAATTTGCATCCAGAAAATCGCCATTAATCAAATTAACCAGATAAAAGCGTTTCGCTAAATCTTCGAAGCAACTTAAGAAAATTAACGACTTCCATCTTTAATTACATTCGGTGAAAAATGTGCGCTCATTTGTCAATGATATGCATTACGATAGTTTTCCACTGATATCACTCAACCGATAGCTGTTTTCTTTCTCGAGTGCTTCAGTATTTTCCTCATCAAGCTGATCTCCTCTTCCAGCCGAGTTCCACTAAAATAGACCGCCCATACGTTTCCTTGTCTCCGGAACACACTCCTGTTCCACAGCCGTCCCTTTCATCGATGAGGCTCCTTTCCTCCGTTTGGAAATCCTGGCCATCAAAATTCGAGTTTTACGCAACTTTTTAGAAATACAGATAATATTTCAGTGAGCTCTTTTTATTCCCAGAAGACACCTGAATCAAATGTTACGGACAAATTCCGAATGCATAAATCAATATATCAATATAAAGTTTCCACATTTAAGCAAAGGACAGGTATTTGTTAATATTCACTACTGAATCGGGGAATAACGGAATCGAACAATTTAGCTGAAGAAGTATTCGAAACTTTTCACCTTTCCTGCAATTTTCTTACGAATAAAATTAAAATGATTTTAAAAAAGGAGTAACAAGTGTGAAAAATAGCGACATGACTGGGACTCGAACCCAGGTCTCCCACTTTCACGGGCAGGTATTCTATACACTGAATTACCATGCAGCGTCAATTCCACACTGTTTAGGGAATGCTTCGTGAGCAAGGCAAGCAGCCTCCACTTAGTGGCACGAACTGCCACCTGAGGTCCTCACTGAGGCAACCAACTCACAAAGCGGTCTTATAAGGATTACCCCCACAAGGAAATCACAACGATAAAATGATTTTGTAACCTAAAAATAATGTAATACTGCATCTAGTACGTTAAGTATACTAATAATGGCATAATAATATAATTAAATTTGCATCTTATTATATTACTATGCAAAATATTTAAATTGTAAAACAGAATTGTAAATTTGCTAATATTTCATTAATAACATTGTTATATTTACATTGTATGACGAACTGCCTTCGGTAGGTTTTTGTAGGGATTTTCCTCCCGACTAGGGTTAATACCAGGCAGGAATATTCAATATTGCCCCTAGAATGACAATGATTTCCACCCGGCATAAAGATTATTTGTAGTCATCATATGTATGAAATAAATAAATAAATTTGATTTGTATCAGTCCTAGAGAAACAACGTAACAAAAACACCCTTAGGAACCACAATCATTACAAAATCTTCATTAAAATGGACTCCTTTTCATCGTAAACAGAACTTTCGTCGAAATTTAGCGCGGGCCCGATTTCTCCCGATTCAATGGTTTAAAGTATTTTCGACTGTATTTGACTCTGTATTTAAAGTCTGGATATCGACAGCACTCTTAGAAAGCAATTTCGGTTCTATTAATTATCAATATCATCTACGAGATGTATTTCTCCGTAAGGAAGCTTTCCCCTCGCGACTGGGGGATGAACAAAGAAAGGATGACAGCGCCCTGTGAAAGGTGTTGCGATACGCACCTGCTCCTGACACCGCACCCCAGAAAAAGGATTTGCAATTTGGGCCTCAATGAAAGCCGCCGTTCAGCGCGATGATAAAATTAGAACTCAATTTCCGCTGATTCTCTACTTTGGAGTTTTAAGAGCGAAATGCGTGGATTAATGTGCGACGAGAGGTGCGCTGGGTTTGGATGGAGAACGATTCAATTGAAGGTGAAGTAGAGTTCGATCCATAATAATCGAACGAGTCTTAAATAGAGCTGGCATAAGATAGGTGTAGGATTGGCTATCGGTGATTTCACGTGATCTAATGAGGTGAAAATGGCCAAATATAGAAGTGCGATCCTGTATGTATTATTAATAGGATGTGACGAGGATTAAAATTTTAAAATGTTTCTACTATCACTATGCGACTGCTGTATTTGTCACATAAAAAAGGCTTAAAGACTTAAAAAGTTTAATGGACATCATTTCACTGAAAAATTGTCTTAAATAATTTAAAACAATTACAACTTAAATCCCGATATCTGCATCTGCCCCAGGTTTTATGGTATTTGTGTGAGAATTATAACATTTTCTCGTTGATTTGTTTCGAGAAGAAAGGGGAAGAGCTGTGATCGTTTTTCAAGAGTTTCTTGGATAGCAGGATTAATGTTGAAGGCGTTTGAATTTCCAAAAGATCTGTATTCAATTATTTAACATATAGTTTCTTCTTAAAAGTTTCTCCTTCATCGTATATTTATAAGCATTCTAGCGCATTCAGTGGTTGTTACTTTGCGGTGACTTCTCTCTTTGATTACGAGTATTTTGCTTTTCGAAAATTCATCGGTTTAGAACTTTCAGGCGAAGTAAAAGACGTTGCAATTCCGGTAAACAACGAGCGCAGTCTCCGAGAGGCATCGACAAAACTTTAAAAGGAATTAATCGCTAGACAGTGTTACGTATAGAATCAAGCTATAAGCACCTAAGCTAATAGGTTAGATTAGGTGAGGTGTTAATACTCCCCCTGCCATACGTCACTGGCGGTTCTTTAGGTAGAAATCTAAATACTTCAGAGATTGAACAGCATAACACACTAATGAGTAAAATGCCGTTGGGGAGGTGTTGGGGAGGACGAAATGTACGGGTGATGAATGTTACATTACATTTGGAGGATACGCAAAGTAAGGAATCAATAGCATAATGCAACTGAGAATGTAAGTGCCTCGAAATTGATTGAATGAAGTGTATGACTCCTCCCGAATGGAGTTAAGTGTACAAAGCAGCAGAGAAGTGAGAATAAACGAGCGTGATTTTGTTTAAAAGTAACAGCGTGATGTGCAGGCATTGGAATGAAGACGGAAAGGAGGCGTGTGTACGTGGCGACGCTATGGCGACACGGTGGCGTCGTTGGTGATTGGGGGCGGAAAGAAATAAGGGCTCCACGTGTAATCTTTTATCGCATCCGACCAACCGCCGGACCCTTCCTTCCGCCTCCCCCACCTTCCTTAACGATATCCCCTTTATACAGGAAGCTGCTGCCTTCTTATCTCATACACAGCAGTGCGTTCCCTCTCACCTCATCTGAGGATGCTCATTTCTCCTCCCTCACATATGTACCAACACTAATAAACATCCTACACCAGAATATGTATTCCATACGCATTTAATTTTTACACGCAAATGCAGAACACTAATGTTCACCTCCGTTCTCACGCTCCGATTCAACTCTTTGGCCTACAGTTTCAGAAACTAATTTGAGATAAAATGAACATGAATTATCTTTGAGGAATTCTGTGCCTTCACTCAGCTTACGCTAACCACTTTTTAGAGAAGTCAAAATGCTGTTGAGGGAACAATTCCTTCTCTTCATTCAGATTAGTTACAGCGTAAGTTATGATTGATATTTAAAATTTGCGACTATTCCAAAGAGGAGAAAAAGTCACTCGGATTTCGGCAAATTAAGATTTCGCGCCCCCAAACGAATTCACGCTCTGGGCTCGTTACCCCGCTGCAGACTGCATTGCGTTCTAACATGGAGTGTATTTGTGGTTCTAATATTGCCACCGAAACACGAGCACATTAATATCTTTAGTCTGTTAATTACCCCATTCGATTAATTCTTCACAGGAATCTCTGCCTCCGTCCAAACATTAAGGGTACGAAATTCTATTATAGTTTCTAAATGTCTAAATAGCTTGAGATTTCATTACCTTAGTAGTAACTGAATTCAATTCAATGAGACGAATGAATAAAATCTGAATGAAGAAACTGGGACTCTGACCACCAGTAGGGTGGTCAGAGTCGTTTTATTGGGAAATCGTGTCATTATTTGATACTGGCAAGCGTCCTCGTCCAGCATGACAGATTTATTTTCAAAATATATCTATTATCGTATACATTTAGCCCTCATAAGCATGAGCTCGGACTCAATGATTGCCTTCGTCGCCAAGGGAATGTTTATCACTGCAAAATTTCAAAACGTTTTCGCATATTTTATCAGAATTCTCGCAATTTCGTACCTATTTCAGTATTTCACGACAAATATAAGAATCTATAATCCATTTCCTTTCTTTAGACACTTGTCTTGATTTCGTAGGACTATTATTTCTAATTTAATTTTGCAAAATAAACATAGTCTGTTAGTCTTGAAAACGTACTTTACGTGCATTTCTTATCGGAACCTATTATGGATTCCTGGGTTTGAACCCGAGCCTTTTGAGAGGTGTGAATAGTTTCCGTAGGTCTTTCAACGTCGTAAAAACACAATGAAGTTTGTTTCACATCTCTGCATCAAGCCGTTTCTGATATAGAGAGTGGGACGGGCAGACATTTTGCTTTCTACACATATGATATGCGACAATCTGCACCAAAATATCGGTCGCTTTCAAACGCTGATCCGGGGAATTTTTTGATGCAACTTTTATAGAACGGGTTTGTGATCGCTTGCCACGTCACGTCTTCCTCCGGATTAATAGGGACCTTGGATCGGACCAAGTGATTTTGGGCAATTCTCCGACGACCCGCAAAGACGCCTGTAAAATCCGCTGCTCTACAAACATATTTTCCAGGAAATCATTACACCTAACAACCTTGCTATTTTCGTCATCATTTGGAACAGAACCAAAGCATTTCTCGAGAAACTTTACTTCGGTGAAATTATCGGGGAAAAGGATAGACAAACATGAGTCTCACCTACAACGAAAACTCTAGTTGTACAGATATTGTATAGTTGTACACATATAAAACTCTAGTCCCATAAAACACCGCGGTGCTTTTTTATTTAGACAATAATTCGATGTTTATAACACTATAAAGAACCACAAATGTATGAAAGAATTGAAATTGGTCACAAAATTCCCGTAATTACTGTAGAATTGGCCCAATAGTCAGCTCCCCTCATTACTATCGCAAATAAGATTCGACGTTCCTTAATTCTTATTCTTTACTCCGATAGTCGCGAATTAATTGTGGTCTCTTAGTAACAACAAGGAGAACGCCTTATTCTACGGAACTATGTAAAAAACGAAGGAAATTGGTTGGACACCTTGATGATACCTTGTAAACCTTGTGTTTTGCATTCTCAAAGTGAGTTTAACTTATTGTCTATCCCATTAAAAAAAATCAAGTATAAAGGAGAATGAAAACATACATAGATTATCCATACAAATAAATTCTTTTTGTTACAAGATAATATAGTCATACATTTAACTGCCTATCAAACTATATACTATACACTTTCTTGTATTTATTAACATACAGAAGGTACATAAGAAATAAAAATATTGAAGATTTAGCAAAAATAAAAGATATTATTCTGAAGAAATCCCTCGCCATTGCATTTGAAAGCCTTTCTAATTTCGCATCCGCCAACTATCATCGCGTTATAATATTTCGCCGAGCACTTCTATGAATCGGCGGAATCTCAATTTGTAAAAAGTGCGGCAGCGACGCCACCCTCGTGTTTCCGTCACTCTTTACTGCATCTCTTAGACATGTGAGCACCGCACCCAACCCATGCATCTTCTTATTCAATGAATAATCGGAGACACTTTCTAATGACATTTCTTGCCCTCGGGCGGAGAGGAATTGATGACGAGAACTTAAAACCACAAAAAAGGAAAATTGGAATCCATCAAACGACAATTTGGAATACATCAAGTTATGACTCATATTCTTAGGGTGGAGGGAAAGTTAGAATAACGGACCTGATTTCCGAGTAAGTAACAGAATAAATATTGTTACTAGAATGGCAGGAAGACATGTGTTATCAAACGGCACCTCTCCAAATCATCGATACATTATCAAAGTGATTGCGAACGCCACAGCTGAAGTCTTTCAATTTTCTGAATCATGACTTGACTTTACTTTGCTTTTATTTAACCTTGGGCCTTGTCTTGAACCCCCTTTCCCCTGCCCCAGGGGTCTCTCTAGTATTAAATGATTACAATAAAGTCAAGCACAATTGACAGTTAACAATACAAAATAAATAAATTTATACTGTAAAAGCAAACAGTAGATAAAATTAAAAAACAACAACGATAAACAAAATGTGATAATACACATAATCCCAACAAAATAAATAAACAGATAATAAGAGCATTCAAAAATTCATTCTACTGATGAAATATTTCATGATTGAGATATAACATAGCAAGTGGATGACGCAACTTGTGTATCTCTGTAATAGTGAATCGTTGAAAAGTGAGTCAATAATGTCTACTGTTTGTGATTTCAATTCCTCTTTCCCGAATTTCTTTTCTTCGACGGCTTTTGAAGCGGATTTCTGCGGATAAGCAATTGGTTATAGAAAAATCTGTTCTTATCTAATTTATACTTTAAGAATCTACTTTCATGTCCTATTTATTTCCCGTTTTTACTTTCTTCCGGGAATCTGCCTTTAATTGGCACTCCAAAAGGGAGCTCGTCGTCGTCCCTTACGGCTGTAAAAAAATGGTTTCATATTTTCAGCGAATATTTTAAAATCTTCGATTGCGTCTCGATAAAACATACTTGCGCGTACATTCCAATCGCATATTTATTTAATATATTTCCTTAAGCCCTTTCCTGCGCGGGTTTCTTCCTCGTGAAATGTCAGTCACGAGAACATTTTCATGTAAACCAAATTCATAGCACATCAGGTTTCGCTCGAAGAGACAACGCATCCCAAGAGTCGCTGTATGTTTTTAGGATGAGATTTTGCAAACTGCTCTTAATGCCAGAAATATATTTACATCTGAGTGCAATCAGTGAGAAATCATTGTCTCCACGAAGCAGATGGAAAGAACCTGTGGATCGTCTTAATTTGTGCTCTTCATTTTCGACCACAAGCGTTCTTCATCTACATCTACATTAGTACCCTGCAAGCCGCCTTTCGGCGTGTGGCAGGGGGTAACTTCTTCTGAGTCCAGCAGCCGCTAAATTCGCTTGGCTTTTCGAAGGTTGACAGGTAAAGGCTCGCCAACAACCTATTGTCCGCCAAAAATTGCTAACCAATAATAATTGATCGCAAACAATAAACTAGTCAATTAAATGAAATTATTCGGTAGCAGCTATTCTCTGCTTGCAGTATATTTTTAACGGCAGTTCATACTTCCCATCCCACATCATTTCGCTAGGAGTGGCGACTTTAGAGAAAAGACTGCCTGCAACCAAACAGCGATGCAATCAAATAGCTGAGAGAGAAACCCTAGCAAAGGTCAAATCGTATTTCGCAATGGGCGTTGTAAATCCATAGCCAATGGCGAAAGACACGACTCTGAAGGGAATACTGTTCATCAGGACTTAAAAATCTACGCTACAAATTCGCTCTTTTAGATTCTCTGAAAATGAACGTCCCCATATTGATCCCGTACACAATATTAAAACCAGTCTAATTCAATACGTTTTCCACAGAACCCTTTCTCACTTCCCTCAACATTTCCATCAATTAATTTATTATTATAAATTGACTTTGAAAAAAGGCATCGAAAACCTCGTGTTTCCACAGAAATATTCGTAGACTTTAAAACGCCATCTGATGAAGAATACGAAAGTGCCGTAGAAATAGACATTTCTATTAAGTTACGTTGGAAATGGGTAAAACGACAATAACAAAGTATTGTTGCAAATGCTGCGGAGTGTTTAACGATAATGGACAACTACGTTGTTTATCAAACTACAAAAATGTATTGTTGTTGTTCCGACATTGTTAACTACATCTACTGTTTTAGAACGATATCGTTCACTACATTTATTGTTGATATTACGACAGTCAAGACAAAGTGCTCGCCAGGAATACAGCGCAACGAAGAAAACGTTGAGACCGAAGATGCAAGGAAAGGAATGGAAAGAAGTGAGAGAATGTGCTGGCTCTTTGAAAGCGGTTGAAACAAACTCGGTGCATTTATAAAAAGCGGGAGTTGTTAACACCGGAGAAGAGAAGATGGCGGATCGATGTATTGGCTTTGGTTTTTATCGACCAAGTCGTTAAGAAGATGAAACGGTCGCTCATAAAGAAGGGAGTGAATCTAAAATGCGTAAAAGGAGAAGGTAATCGCGCAAGGGGATCCATAAAGAAGGTAAAAGGAAGGGTCCGATTAGGGAGCGACAGGAAGACGCTCACGCCATCTCACGAGCGAAGCTGACACTCACCAACGCGATTTCAATGCCGGATTTTTGACGCCGCTTATGTTGGCTTTTTACCGAGCAGTTGCGTTGTGGTTTACATTCTCAGAAAACAGTTTTAAATTGATTAAGAGAAGCACTTCATGGGACGAACTCGATAGTTTGTTAAGAATCGTTCCGAGGATTCATTCCCAAAATGCATTTCGTCATCAATGGAAGAAGGTTCAGATTATGGCTAAATTTTTTCGATGTATTTGGAAAGAATACGCTTGCTAACAAAGTTTTCGCTGCATTACCTCCCTCGTAAGCGAGTTTAAAGGCGAGACATTCGCAAAAACGTGTGATTCTGCGTTCAAATTGCCCATAAATCACCACGAAAATCACGTGACCGCTACGAAATCTATGCGACACATTTGCCTTAAGCATCACTTCAAAGCACTCACTGTTGCTTAATTTTTAATTGCTTTTCCCGAGCGTCTTTTCATTCCGCGACTTTTCCTTAGTTTACGTTGGAATAACTCAAAGCACATCAATGAATGTAATTCTCTTTCCATCGCACACGAGTACCTCATACATTACCTAGGACTTAACATGGTCAGAGGTTGCATCCCATTCCATGCGGCGAAATACGGCTTCTACCACACATTTCTCGTACAACATACATACTTAACAGCTTTCTAAGACGGGAGCGCAGTTAGGGAAGAAAATCAGCTGATCGCCGACAGCTCATGAAGAGAACGACCTGTTCTGCTGAAGTGCGTTTGCATTGGCCTCTGAAAAGAAACACTTAAAACGATAGCCTCCCGTGGTGCCCCATAATTCATAGCGCTATGCCTTTTACCATCCGCTGGGCGATCAGCCATTCGATGGAGTGAAAACCAATGCTCCCGTTGATTTATGAACTTCGTTAATATGGCGGACTTCTGTCGTTTTAATCGAATTCGGAAAAAAGAGATTTTCTCGCCATTCTCTCTCGACAGACGGGCAATTTTCTATAACAAACAATGCACTGCTAAGGAACAACTTGATCGGCTCAGGGCCGACCATGCAACGAGGCGCTGTTTCCTATATACCGGAAGGTTTAAGAGCTTATAGGAAATAAAAATGAACAGAAAAGAATGACGAAATGCTATATGAAGTCTTAATTGACGACGTTTTAGAGATAATCATCGATGAAGTTGTATCGGAGGTTAATAAAATAATCGGTATTTATCTACATCTACATAGATACCCTGCAAGCCGCTTTTAGGCGTGTCGCAGGGAGTGTAAACACCAGGAGTCCGAATTCCTATAAATTATTGTTATCGCGTATCATTGGCAGAAAGAATGAGTCCCTAAAACGACTTGTCCTCGCGTCTATTTCTCTTATTTTACGCTCGGATCGGCCGAAGTACCGATTACTGCAAATGAACTTTCTCTGAATTCGTCAAGCAATCGCAGCCTAATCTCCTTTATTTCGAGTATTCCAAACCTGCGTCTTAGAGCATTTGTGTAATGCTTGATTTTCTATCGCTTACTCCTCAGCCTATTTATTGGTTTTCATATAGTTTTATAAATAAAAATGTCTCATTGATCATAAATACGCGAGTTCTCAAGAATTGTGGTGAAGCCTAATAATAAATGACATCTAAAAGATTCCAAAGAGTCAACAAGTGAGACAGGTGCAATCGCTGCGACCGGCCCTTAACGCCCATAAAGGAATGGTTTACTTTTAACAAAACTGTTTAACTCGGGAGTCTAAGAAAGATTCCACTGAATCAATACACCTGTTTCAGGAAAACCATTGCCATTTACATTTTCCCACGTAATTGTTCGAAAAGACTTTCCGTCACCCGAAGAGATTAACACAGCGGATTCAGCTTAAGCTGTCTTGTTATCCAAATAAAGAGTAAGAAGAATGCACACGGAGAAATAAAAAACACGAAATAAAACGTATATCCAGTGATATAATTGAAACATTACGCCACCCCAAACGAGTCATTTATCCCTGCTTCTCCTCGGAGCAATTAGTATCTCGAGCTCATTTTTATCTCCCCTTCTCTTGTTTGCATAAAACCCTTCCGCCGACACTCCTTTTTATAAAAGAGGACAGGACGCGCGTGTGGCGCCGCCGACGGCGGAAACGAGAACTGTATAAAATATTAAAGCCGCACATAATAATGGTGCGGTGAATGCGTTCGCATAAAAGACGCGCATTTTCAGGTGAGAGTGATTATGCTGGTCAGAGAGAAGCACGATCGCCAGTATGTTCTAATATTATACGACTTGGGAAGACACGTAGGCACTTCATATTACAAGTGAATCATAATTTATGAAATTCTAAGGAAAGTGGAATTCATCGTAAGAATGTTTCGAAGCAATTGAAGGAAATAAATCAATGGAAAAGAAATCCGCAGTAATAAAAGATTGCACCAATCGGAAAGAAGAAATTAAATGAATAAATGCGCTTATGCAACTCCGATTAATTGCCAAATGATATTGTCACCTCCGGCCGTAGGATTTCAACTGATTCGAAATACAATTCGGAATTTCCTTCTTTATTATTTAAGATTGAAATTATAAATGACGCGATTAACACATCATATTTTATGTAAAATAGTTTTCTATTAACTGTTAATAATTTACTTAATTTATATTTCGCGCACACAAAAATACGACCTGTCGACAATTTCAAATATTATTCATTCACAAATTCAATTAATAAAGTCTTCTGTAAACAAATACGCAAAGTTCGATTGGAAAGAATGGAAATTGTAAGAAGTTTAGGTAATAATGACTCAGTTCATAACTTTCCTTTTTCCATTATTTCTTAAAATAACTCTTATTGGTGGTCCGAAAATAACAGAAAACGACAGAAAATGCATTTCTAAAACACTTTCTTCTCGTGGTGCAGTTTCTTCTTTAACGCGTTTCATTGAAATCCGCGAAAAATGTTTTGCTGAAGAGCGCACTTTTGATTCCGTAATCGACCGATTTTATGCACCAGAGCGATAATTTCGTCGAATAATTTAGAATATCGAGTGTAATCGATTGGAGTAAAATATGAGAGCTCACTGTCAAAATCAGCCACCTCAATGCATATCAATCTATTGGATATCACTCATCATTGAAATTTCGAAAGGAAACCATTGCTTCAGAATGAGTGGAAAGAATATAAATGTAGTCGACTCAGTTACTTAAACTGAAGCTGACATAACAAAATCCACTACTGCGGCCTCAACTTTGTGGTAGCTATTCATGATGAAAGGAATAATGAGCTGACATATTCAAAAATCTTCGGTGAAGCAAATTAAAAGCTCGGTTTTATAATGCGCATTGTAGGTAGATGCGATGAAAAGGTCGGAGAGCGATGTTATTTCACCTTAGTTAGGCCCCATCTGGAATATGCGGCGAGTATATGGGATCGAACGAATGAAACGTACACTCGCGAACTCGAGAAAGTGCAGCGCAAGGCGATGCGATTTGTTAAAAGTGCAGCGATAGAAAGTCAAGCGTTACGCAAAAGCTCTCAGTCGTGGTTTGAAAGAAAGGAGATTAGGCTGCCATCCCTTGATGATTTCAGATAAAGTGCATTTGCGGAATCGGTATAATACGACCCCTTTTGTTACTTTAGCCGATCCGAGATTTAGTTAAAATAAGAGAAATAGACGCGAGGACAAGTGGTTTTAGGGATTCTTTCTTCGAACGACACTCATTAACAATTAGCTAAAGAGGTAACTCGAACGCTTGCTGTTTACACCCCCTGCCACACGCCGAAAGGCGGTTTTCAGGGTATTTGTTTAGATGTATTGTTCTGTTTTCCTTTAAAACTATCCCCAAACTTGTTTTCATTCCAATTGTCACTTCCTTCAAAGAATATTTCACCTTCACTCGCATCTAAATCAACGCTTATTCTCCTTCTTCGCAAATTATAAAACAATATTTTCACCACTAAGAAGTTTTTCTAATCTGAGCTCTTCAAATTTCAATTTTCTCTCTTTTGGTTCTAATTTAGAATTTCTTTAATTTCGAAATCTGAAATGTTTCACTCAAATTGCACTTTGTTCACGAGGCACATCGATTTCAGGCGACATTTTCCAAAAATGCGTTCGAAGAAGTGACAGCAGATGTCGCGCGTGACACGGTCCATCGAGGGAAAGAAAGATGTCAGAAATAGATTGATATGTTCACGAATTAAGAAACAGAGATCGTAGGAAAATGCAGCTGTGAACGCACCCCCTGCCATAGGCCGGAAGAAGGGAAGTGCAGCAATTGAAGAGCGATTTCCGCACTGCAAAGTCAGTGGAAGTCTTTCGATCGCAGGTCATTAATGTGAATGAGTAGAAAAGAAGAGTCAGGTGATAAATTAGAGAGAGAGAAGCTATCACATTTCCCAAAGCATAGACTAAACAATATGAATATTGATCTATTCACATGGGAATTAAAGTTTTCAACGACTTACCAATTGCACTTAGGGAAAGGATTGCTTTAAATCCTTTTTGCAGGAATTGAAAAATGTGTTAATAGAAAATATTTCAATCAAAGAATCCTTAGAGTAGCCCAAATACAACGTTTATTGCATGGTTAATGTATGAGAGTGCATCTTCGTGCATAAAATGGTGCAACATCAATTATTTATGCTAAAAAGTAGTATGATTATATATTGTATACCTTATCGTAAAGATGTAACATGAATGGAGTTATTTTAAGGTACTACATAATATTTTCACAATATTATTATGATTTATATTATGATGTAATGTTATTGTGGAATATATAAAAGGCGTGAATGTGTTGTTGAACTGTAAAACTGTAAAATAAGTTTAATATGACGAAAAATATGTTCACTCGGTATCCTTACTAAAAATCACTGCTTTGTAATTGCTGTACGTCAATGAATTGCTGATATTATTACTATAATGCAAACTTGAGCCCCTCTCGCAATCCCTCAAACATCACATTCAAATATGACACAAAAAGAGGTTAGAATATTACTAAACAATCATAGTGTCTTTTTTCAAACAAAACGAGAGTCCATATTCGAGGCACAAACATTCACGAAACGCGGTTTGCGCAGATGCAAACACAGCAACAGAGAAATCCTCACGGATCTTCGATCGAATATAATAGTCAGTGATGTAAATCAAATGTCACTTTCCTTGTGGATTATAAAACAGAAATGCATTCGAAATGTTTAAAAGTGCTGAAGTGAGGATAGTTATCGTGAGAGGAAATGGTCCTCAGATAAAGCGGCGAAGGGTTATCGAAGGTGAGTGGAAGAATGGGACCCTTGTGCTCTTTGGGGTCGTTGGCCCCATTTATTCATCGACAGGAGAAGAACCATATTCGTATCACATTTATGTCCTTCTTTCTTTATTTTATTCATAACTTTCGTGTTCCCAATAATTAAACTCGTTTCACATCTCTGATTAACCATTTTACAATTATAAACTTCTTAATATAATACGTCATTTTAAAGTATTTGCGTCATCTTCATCGAGTGCAACCTCTTATTTTCTCTCTGCTCTTTCTCCACAACTATAAAAGGACATTTCTTCAATTTGGACAGAATCACTTTATTTTTGAAATCATGCGCTCTATTTTCACTTCAATTGGGCGATTCTGCATAAAATTCACCGAATTAATTTATTAATTATTCAGATAACTTAGAAAGTTCGCGGAAAGAATGAGTCCCTAAAACGACTTGTCCTCGCATCTTTTTCCCTTATTTAACACTCACTGTGGAATCTGCCAAGTAGCAGAAGGGGGTCGCATAATACCGATTACTGCAAATGTATTTTTTATAAATTTATCAATCAATCGCAGCCTAATCTCCTTTATTTCAAGGATTCCCAACCTGCGTCTCAGAGCATTTACATAACGCTTACTTTTCTATCGTAGCACTTTTTAACAAATCGTATCGCCTTGCGCCGCACTCTCAAGTTCGCGAGCACTCGTTTCATCCGCTGGGTCCCATATACTTGCCGCATATTCCAGATGGGGCCCGACCAAGGTGAATTCACATTGCTCTCTAACCTTTTCATTGCATCTACCTACAATGCGCTTCATAAAACCGAGATTTTTGGTTGCTTTACCATTGATTTTTCGAATACGTGTACTCCAGCTTAAGTTATTTGTAAGAGTGATTCCGAAATATTCATCCCGCTAATTTCGTACGGGTGGTATGAAGCAATTGATTCCATTTGAAGTAATTAACTACAGGGCATTTATTTGCAATAAGATCTAGTTGCCATTTCTCACACCGCATTAGTCAGCAGCAGTGATGCAGCGAGGGGGGGGTTCAGGGTTAAACCCTCCCAAAGAGTGTTAAATTCTTTAAAAAAGATATGATAATCAAGTTCCCCAATCTCGGAAAGATCAATTATCGTATATGACGTACTTGTCACCGACGAGAGCGTATTAATCTCCGAATTGCTGCAACTATCGCTCGTGAATACGCTTTCGTAAAAGTTACTTAGGATATTCTCTTTCCTCTTCGCTTCGCAAGTTATACTTCCATCTCTTTAAGAGTTTGTGTCTTTTCCTGTACATCTGTAACGTCGGACCAGAATGCTTTATGGTCCTCTTCTAAGCATTCCCCAAAACATTTTCCCTTAAAATTGCAGAGGGCGTTACTCATAGCATGATTGGTGTCGGATTTCGCTTTCTCGTACTTCTGTAGCAGTAATATGTTTCTCGGAATCGAATCAAACTGATCTTTTCTCGCTATGGCCTTTACTTTTCCGTGCAGTGTCTTTGTTTGCGAAGAGTCTTTCTAGCATCTCTATCATACCACCCAAGGCTAGTGTGCGCAGTGCTAAACTAGAGAAGGAGTGAGCTAGTATCCCCACTTCAATGAACTGGAATTCCTTCAGTTTAAAACGTCCTCGTAAGCGGAGCCTTCGGAATAAAGCTTTTCACATTACGGGATGACAAGTGACGAATCGTATTAATAGGTTTCATATCTTCACAGTCTCTAGGAAGAATGACATAAAAGTAAAGATGAAAGATTTCCTGCAATCAGTACCAAAAGTAAAATTAAATTAAATCATTTAATGTACATATAATCGAAGGAACAACAAACTGAGATGAGATTGAAATATAAAGTCAAACGGCAATAAAATGCGAAAGCTCTGCTGTAATTAAAATCCATTCCCCTATTTCGGAGAGCTTTCGAAACACATATTGTGTCTGACCGCAGGAATGTTCAGTATTCAGTTCATAAGACTCACGTGATCTCGGACGGAAGAGGTGCTCTGCACTCACCTGAAACAAGAAGAAAATCATTTTAAAGAGGAGTCCATTTGGAAAAAAAATAAGGAGAAACTTGAGAGAAAAACAGAGACCATAACAACGGGAATTACAGAACTGGAATGAAACTGGAAATGAACTTTTCGTGCTTATGGCTCTAAACATTGTGTGTATAATTGCAAGAAGAAATTAATAAGTCTCAAACTGTCTGTAAAGTATTCAATCCGAAGGCCGGTTGGGACATCATCTACTCTACCATCAGCTACGAAGAGCTAGGAGAGGGAAATGAAGGTTACTAGGCAAGATGAGGAGTGAGGTAGTTTGCCCTTGCTTTCCTAACTGAGCCAAAACACTATAAGCAAAACAAGCCCACGTTAGTGAAGCACAATGACTCTAAGAGTGACACTTTTCGTAACATTGCATAAGGAAAAACGTTAAGTAATGCCATTATTCAGCATAACTCATACCTCAGTAGCTTCCATATCATCACAGCCATGAACAAGACTGTTGTGAGACCAAAGTATAAAAAAGATACATTTTTATCCCGTGCCGAAAGACAAATGATAAATATTTCATTCATCAAGATATGGACAAATTCTCAATATCGCCAAAGAAGTATTATTACAAATGGAAAGTTCGCTTTTTTAGTGGATTCCAACGAATACGAGCAAAAAATTAATTCCCAATCGTCGGTCCCTAGAAAGAAGGCTCATTGCTTTTTAACAACCAATTCCAATTTTTCCAACCAATTATCATCGTTTCATCGTTGAGCACGTGAAATTGTTTAGAATTATATATATATA